>MVAJ01000078.1:0-78899 GCA_014825545.1 Cystofilobasidium capitatum | reverse complement strand
AAGCAGAGAAGACAGAAAGGGAGAGGGACCCACGAGGCCGTCGGATGTTCATCAGCTTCTCGACCTGGATCGACAGCTCGAGAGCGTGGTTCATGTTCGAGGCCTTCTTGAATCGTCCAGCTCGGTGAAAGTGCTCCGAGTGAGGAGGTCGAGCGACGAACGCGATCGAGTTCTCGTCGTAGTACGTCTTCCTCTCCTTGAGCTCGTCCGGCTTGAGCGCCTGCATACCGTCGTCGTTAATGAAGATCGAGGCCGATCCTCCTTGGAGCTCGTACGTCTTGATGGCTGCCTGGAGACTCTCGATCGTGGGCTTGATGACGCCGTCGAGCGACTCCTTGTAGACGGGCATTTGGATCGTCTGCAAGGCAAAATGGCAGAAGAGGGTCAGTCTTTGGCAATAGTAGGACAAAGGTAGATAAGTGAGAACTCACGATGTGGGGGAGGGGACCGGTCATGCGAACGGGCTTGACACCCGAGTAATATTTCGAGTTGCATTGCATCTGCGCGACCGGCGCGAGGACTTGAGAGATAGTGGTGACGACGTTGGACTAGGGTACGAAGCGATGTCAGGTTCTGATCATTCGAAGGGGCTCGAAGCGTACTCACGAGAAAGAACTGGACGACGCAGAACTGGAACGGCAAGCTGAGCAGGATCAGAAGCCTCATGGTCTCCCCATCGATCAGGTACTCCACGAGGATCTTGCCTGAGGATAGGAATCGGAAGGCAAGATGTCCACGTCAGTCCTAGTGGTTCGGGTTACGAGCGGGGGGCAACGACAGACGCTGGAAATTCGGACGTACGGATGCTCAGCGCTGATATAAAAATGTTGAGGCCAACTGTCAGGCCGACCAAGATCGGAGACTGATGCCAAGTTGGACGTTGCTGCTCCTCCAATTGCTTCTCCTCCAGGCTTGCGTTCGGTCGGAACAGGAAGTCCATCATGGCCGTCTGCATGACTTCCATGTGAGGAAAGAGGTCCTTGACGTTGTCGGTCCAGACGGCGAGAGACTGGGTCGATCGGATGAACGCGGCGTGTTCTGCTTCGAAGAAAGGATACATGATCAGAGACCCGGCCAGCTGCAGTCTATTGATCCCTTGGCAAGGAGGACTGACGATATCGCTTTGCGTGTCCCAAATTCTGAAGGTTCCCGATGACCTGAACCTGGAGGTCTCGCGACATGGGGACGTTGAACTCATTGTCTGATCTGCGAAGTTGAGACGAAGTCAGCATTCAGCTGCGTTGCATCTACAGGTGTGGGGTCAGAAGGAACTAACAGCTTCTGCGTGATCCGTCGCACGACGTGCGTGCCAGTCAACAACGCTGCAGCACAATTGATCCCTCTCAGTCCCTCAATAAAGAGGTCGGCGCCGTCAACATCGTCAACGTGCGGGAACGTCGCGAAGTGGCCGACCTCCGTTCGGACGGCGACGAGTCCGAACTTTGCGTCAGGCAGCCAGCCCTTGACTGTGGCCTGGTGAAAGAGAAACTCCGCCATGATCTCTTTGTCGGAGCCTATGAAGACTGCGTAGCCGGCCTGCGTCAGCACCTGCGGCGGTAACATCAAGTTCTACTATAGGACGTACCTTCCTCGCCGATCCCCGAGCCGGAATGGTTGGACGATGGAGATCGGATCGAGAGCTGCATCAAAGGACATCTAGTCAACGTGCGAAGAACCAGCATAATCTCAAGACGGATGGATCTTACAGGTTGCCTGACTCGAAGCGAACGGAAGGGGACTTGAGATGGCGATCCGCCGCAGGCGTCGCAAAAGGATAGCGACGTGCTTCCGCGCTTCTGTCAACATTGAGCGAGATGCAGAACTTAAATTCAAGGTTCAACAAAGAGCTGGTGAAAGTGTTCAGACCTACCGAAGGAGAGCGACTCGGAATCTGGTTCTGAGAGAGTATTCGTTGATCGAGCTCGGGCGAGTCGTCCAGGGCGCAGACGTCGCGCAGGCCCAGGCCGCACAGCGGTAATGAAGGCCGGGTAGGAGTAGATGGGGAAGCTGAGCTGTTCTTGACCGACTCTGCGAACGAGACTTGGAGCGGAGGGGTGGATAGTGCGTGGCTTGAGGAGGGCGAGTGTCGTCCGAGCGAGGAGGGAGGTACGTCTGAGTCTGGCATGGCAGGGGACAGCGAAGACGGGTGAGCCTGCAACCCTCCTTCTCCCCTACACCCCTCGTACTCTTAAGGCACGCTGACTTGCCCTCCTCTGGCGTCCCAACCAGGACGAAGCTGACCCGTGTTTGGGGTACGGGCAAGGGGAATGGACATTGCACCCAAGCAGCAGCAGGGCCTACCGCTCAAGCTGATCTGGTCTGCCCGCCTACCTTGCTCGCTGCAGCAGCGACGCCTCCAACCCAGCCGATCGGATCCGCCGCACTTCGTCAAAGGGAATCCTCTCTCTTGCCAAGACGGCGGGACGTCAGCAGAAGACGACCGAGAGTCTGGAAAACGAGTGTTGGGCGTCGGGAATGTGCTTGCGCATCGTCCATCTAGTGTTGAGCTGAGCCGCTCAGGACTGATACCAGAGCCGTGTTCATCTGTTGCGCTGACAGTCGGCTGGACGTTCGATCTTCGCCACTATCTTGGAGTACTGATGCGGAGCACTCTGCCTCTTTACTGAACCTCTTTCTGTCCTCAGGCAGCGTTTGTGCTCTTGACGGGAGGTACGCTTCTGATCAACCTGCGCCCGGGTCCGTCTTTTCGGCCGCTCTCTGATGACCCCCGCGAAGGGCAGCTGAAGGCGTAAATGGCGCGCTCCCCTCCTCTCCCTGGAAGGCATTCCGAACAGCTTCCTTCGCCATGGGTTTTTGAGTCCTTTTCGTCTGGTTGTGCATTTCGGCCGCGTGTAGCCAACGCTCTTGCCTGCCGAAGCTGATCACTGCATCTTCACTTAGAGCCTTTCTCCCTTCTCAACTGACCGCTAGAGGAAGGTCTACAGGTCACCCTCTCGTACTCGGCAGCGTCTTTCGATCCGCCCCATTTCCTCGAATAGGAGGATCGCGTCAGCTGGACGCCCCATGGGCCTTCCGCGCACGCTCGCTCTTGCTCGAGCCCTTGGTGGTCGATACCGGCGCCAATCGTCCCAAACGAGGACGAGTAGACGTTGATGACAGATTGCGACTTGGCCTTTATCTCGAACGCAGGTGGGTGACCCACGTCAGGTTCTGTCGCTTGGGTTCGCGTTCTGAAGTAGAGATTGAGGTCCAAGGGCGATTGCTCCACCCCGAGCCTTTGTCCTCGGTCTTCGACCCATCGTGTAGAAGGATGTCGATCTCATCGTCGATGGCGGTCGACGCCCTCGGTCTGGCATCTGTATGGCCTGTTGTCTATATGGGTCAATCTCACCCTCCGATTAGCGCTCCGGCGGCGAGTGCGGCAACGAGAGTCTCTTTGGATCAGCACTGTAAGGGAGCACGTCTGCTCTTGTCCGATCTGACAGTATCAGGCTGGTCCTGCTGCTCGGGCATCTGGAGCAATCGCTCTGTGTGCCTCTTGTGCGTCCGTACGCACCACCGGAGTTTGAAAGTTTGGGCGGGGTCGGGCTGAAGGCTCAACCGAGGGGAGGGTTTCTTTGCTAGACCAACCTCTCGTTTCCCCAACCCTTTACAGTCAGTCCCCAGTTGCAGGCAGAGATTCGGAAAGGGTGTCTGTGTTGACTCTGCGAAGTCCGTTCGCTGACACCGCTTGTGCTGTGCTCCGAGCAGATGTCTACTCCCGCCGCCCTCCAGGACCCCCCTAAGCAGGTCACCGTCCATACCAAGGATGTCGAGATTCTCAAGAACGCCATGGGTCTGCACCGTACGTCCTTTCGTACAGCCCTCTCTGTGTGCTGGTGGACTGACTGGCCTCCAAATTCGTGTCCCCACAGCCAACTTCCCCAAGCAGGGCATCACCTTCATCGACTTCCTCCCCCTCCTCCGAAACCCCCAGACGTTCGAGATGCTCCTCACCCACTTCCTCAACCACATCTACACCGTCACCTTCCCCAAGAACAATATCACCAAGGTCGACTACATCGTCGGTCTCGACGCCCGAGGGTTCCTCCTCGGCCCTTCGCTCGCCATGCGACTCGGCGCTGGTTTCATCCCCGTCAGGAAGGCTGGAAAGCTCCCAGGAGCCTGCCACAAGGTCACCTACGTGCGTTTTAAGCCTCTTCAGAGACTCTCATTAGCACTCTTGTGCTGACGAACGGCCGTTACCTGTCGTTGCCTCTCTTCGCAGACGCTCGAGTACGGAGAGGACTCCTTCGAGCTTCAGAAGGACTCGATCCCCGAGGGTTCGACCGTTCTCGTAATCGACGACCTCATCGCCACTGGTGGATCCGCCAGCGCTGCGGGTAAGCTCGTTGCCATGTGCGGAGCCAAGACGATCGAATACCTCTTCGTCGTCGGTCTCCCCTTCCTCAACGTACGTCCTGCTTGACTTTCTCTGCGTTGCGCTCCGTCTGCTCGTGCACGTTTCTGACCCTCTTTTGTGACTCTGGATTCTGCAGGGAGACAAGAAGCTCGACGCTTCGTCCTACTGGATCGTCGAGGGCGAGGACTAAAGCACTGTACCCCTGTCGCGCAAGGTCTCCTCTCCGCCCTCAAGTTCGGGTCTCGCTCGGCAACTCATCAGATCTCTTCCCTTCTTCTTTCCTCCTTTCATCACTCCCTTTCGCGCCTTTAGATTTCTTTCGAGTTTTAGAGATGACAATGGTCCATCACCGGTATCTGAGCGTGCGTCTGTTGTCAGGTTTGAAGCTTCCTGGCCCGTCCTGTACAACAGAAGGCGGGACTGTGCGCCTGCTCTACGAGCATCCTCACTAACCGCAAGACGACGACGAAGAAAGTGAGGAGTCTCGTAGATTCTAGATGATTGGTGAAGATATCAAAAGGGTAGTTGTCTAAGGGTCCTGGGCGTGCGGTCCCTGTTCGTCTTTTTGACCGCCTCCGCCTGCAGCCCTACCCAACTCATCCTCTCTCCCCCCTTTCTCACCCCCGCCATGGCTCCCTACACGAAGCCAGAGACCTCGCTCAAGGTCCGTCTCGCTCTCCCGCTTCCTGTCGTATCCCACTTGCTGATGATTTGCTTTCCTCGTCGTGCTGCCGCTCGCAGAGGGCTGAGGGTGCGTCTCGCCTCTTCTTCCTCGCCTCGTGCTGCTTCGACGTCTGACTGACCGTCCATGCCCTGCTTTCTTCCTTTCAGAGCTCCTCTCGCTCTCACCTCCCAAGGAGAAGGAGGCCCTCGAGGCTCTTGCCGAGGTCTTTGCCTCCAAGCGCTTCAGGTCGACCCCCATTACGGCCCTCGAGCCCGTCATCGTTCGGTGCGTCCGCACGACCCTGTGCCCAGGAGCTTCAAAGCGCGCCGGCTGAATCCTTCACCTTTTATTTCTCTCGCTTGTAGATTCCTCGAACTCTGCGTCTCCATGAGGAAGTCGAAGGTCGCCAAGGAGGGTCTCGGGGTCTACCGGTACATTTTCTGCCTTTGTTCGCGCTCTCGCCTCACGCTCAAACGGCTGACCGTTTTCTTTCTCTCTTCCCAGAAACGTCGCCCAGACGTCCAACGTCCCCTCCATCGAGACTGTCATCCGAAAGTTCCTCGCTGCCGCTCACGCCAAGGTCGTCGAGGCCAAGGAGTCTGCCGCTGAGCTGCTTGCCGCCAACGGAGCCGACCAGCCCACCGAGGACCAGGAGGAGGTCGACCTCGACGCCCCTCTGGACCCCTCTACCCTTCTCATGATGTCAGTTGACGCCCAGCGAAGCAGGACCGACAGGCAGATCGTCCTTCCCGCCCTCAGGTTCTACTGGGAGTGCCTTCGAGTCTGCCTCGAGACCCTCAGGAACAGCGCCCGACTCGAGATCATCTACCAGGTTCGTCCTCAGTTCTGTGTCGCTTTCGCCTATCTCCTTCCTTGCTGACGTTCATTTCCAATCTAATCTTCTTCTGAACAGCATATCGTCCAGCAGGCCTTCACCTTCTGCATCGAGAACGAGCGAAAGACCGAGTTCCGACGACTCTGCGAGATGATCCGAAAGGACCTCGCCACCGTCAACAAGTACGCCCACCAGGGCAACTCGATCAACCTTTCGGATGCCGACGTTCTCGCCCGACACATTGAGACCCGATTCCAGCAGCTCAACGTTGCCGTCGAGCTCGAGCTCTGGCAGGAGGCCTTCCGATCCGTCGAAGACATTCAGGGTCTGCTCGCCAACCCCGCCTCCAAGAAGGCCCAGAAGCCCGCCATGATGGTCAATTACTACGAGAAGCTCACCAAGGTCTTCAAGGCCGAGGGTGGCTACATGGCCGTCTTCCACGCCGCCGCTTGGGCCAAGTACATCGTCGCCCAGGAGAAGGCTCTCAAGGTCGCTGGCGGACCCGGAGTCGAGGAGGAAGTTCAGAAGCTTGCTGGTTACGCTCTCCTCAGTGCGCTCGCTGTCCCTGTCGCTGAGGACGGAGAGGGCAAGAGGCACGCTGGAAAGCTCGTCACCCTCCTCGGTCTTCAGAAGATGCCCACCCGAGCCGGTCTCCTGAAGGAGGCCATCGACAGAAACCTCCTCTCTCGAGTCAGCCCCCAGCTCGCCCAGCTGTACACCCTCCTCGAGGTCGACTTCCACCCCCTCTCCATCTGCTCGTCCACCGCCCCCATCATCTCTTCCCTCGCCGAGTCTGCCGACTTCGCCCAGTACGCCGGCCCCATCAAGCACGTTGTCCTCTCGCGACTGTTCCAGCAGCTCTCGCAGGTCTACGACGCCGTCTCGGTCGACCACGTCTTGTCGCTCGTCGCCCCTTTCGGCCTCGCCGAGGAGGACGTTGAGAAGTTCGTCATGGCCGCCTGCAAGCGATCTGAGCTCGCCGTCCGAGTCGACCACGTCCGCCGATCCATCGTTTTCCTCGACGAGCCCTTCAAGGCCGAGTCGTCTGCCTCTGCTCGATCCACCGCCTTCAACGCCCTCTCTGGCCCCGTCACCTCTGCCACCGCCGG
This sequence comes from Cystofilobasidium capitatum, assembly GCA_014825545.1. Lineage (NCBI taxonomy): Eukaryota > Fungi > Basidiomycota > Tremellomycetes > Cystofilobasidiales > Cystofilobasidiaceae > Cystofilobasidium > Cystofilobasidium capitatum. The sequence goes on along the minus strand of MVAJ01000078.1, from coordinate 71,928 downwards.
TCTCCTCCAGCCCCCCGCCTCGGACCTCGTCCGAAGCCAGCTCTCGCGACTCGCGTCCATCCTCCACGCCACCGTCCACTTCATCGACCCTTCGCTCGTCAAGGCCGCCAAGGAGGCCCAGCGATCCATGTTCGCCGCCGCCGTCGCGTCTGCCGAGTCGGAGCAGGCTGCCGCCGCCGCTCGACGAGCCCTCGTCGCCCGCCGACGCGAGCTCATGGACGAGCTCAACGTTCGACGTGCGACCGAGGAGGCCGCCGCGAAGGCCGAGCGCCAGCGAGTCTCGGCCGAGGCCGCAAAGAAGAAGGAGGAGGAGGACTACAAGACGATGCAGCGCGAGCGGATCGCCAAGGAGGTCGAGCAGGTCCGAATCGACGAGGCACGAAAGATGGCCGAGGGGCTCAAGGCCCGAGGAGGACTCAAGGTCGACGCCAGCACGCTCGACACGCTCGACACAGACGGCCTCGTCCAGCTCCAGGTCGAGCAGCTCGAGAAGGAGAAGAAGGAGACGTCCGAGCGGCTCCGAATCATCTCGAAGCGAGTCGACCACATCGAGCGAGCGTTCCGAAAGGAGGAGATTCCGCTCGTCCTGGCCGACTACGAGCGCCAGAAGACGGAGGACCTCGCTGCGCACGAGGCGCTCCAGAAGCAGGTCAAGGAGGACGCCCGAGCCAAGCACGAGGCCGACCTCGCGCTGAAGAATCGGCTCGCGCGCATGCTCGGCGACTACGCCGTCATCAAGGACGACATCACGCGCAAGCAGGCGGGTGAGTTTGAGCGCCGACGCAAGGAGGCCGACCTGCGGATCGCGGAGGAGAAGGCCAAGCTCAAGGAGCGTGTCCTCGCCGAGCGAGCCGACGCTCGACGCCGCCGACAGGAGGAGGAGGCCGCTTACGAGCGAGAGGAGGCCGAGCGGGTTGTCGCCGAGGGTATGTCCACCTGACTTTGCGACGACGCGCTGCTTTTGTGCTGACCCCCACTCGGTTGTACTTTTTCTCCTCCAGCTCGAAAGGCCGAGGATGACGCCCGTGCCGCCGAGGAGGCTCAGGTTCGCGCCGAGATCGAGGCTCGCCAGCGCGAGTCCGAGGAAAAGGCCAAGGCTGCCGCTCGAGAGGAGCGAGAGCGACAGCGAGCGGCCGACCTGGAGAAAATTCGTTTGCAGCAGCAGCGAGAGGACGAGGCCCTCGCCCGACGAAAGGCTGGTGGATCCCTCCCGCCGGCCTCGACCGAGGGAGCCTGGAAGCGACCTACTCCTACCGGTTCGCCCGCCCCGTCGTCCTCGCCCGCCTTTGGAGGAGAGCGAAAGCGACTCAACCTCGTCCCCCGAAGCCAGCAGGCCAGCGCGCCCGAGGCACCCGCTGCCGCTCCCTCGCCCACACCTGTGGCCGTCGCCCCTCCCCTAGCCGAGTTCAACTCTGCCTCGTCGTCGCCCAAGCCCGAGACGGCCGCCACCAACGGCGACGACGGCTTCACGACGGTTGAAAAGCCCACGGCGGGACGATACGTCCCCGGCCAGGGCAAGTGGTCGCGGGGACGAGGAGGGTCGACGATGGGTTCCCGATAAACCCAACGTCTCCCCCTTATTCTCCTTTCGTCCCTTCTGTATCTAGACGGAACTCCTTCCCACGGGTTACATATACAATGCACCCATTGATTTCACACCCTCTTCTCTCAATGCAAGTCGAGCAGAAAATCACGAGAAGAGTCCATCCGAAGTTCTGCAAGGGCTGAAAGTCTCGAGTTCCACCACGACGCACACGCATCGTCCGAGCCCTCCAGCACATCTGTTCCCCAAACACCCCTCCCTCCTCCTTCTTTGCTCCTCCTTCACCCCTCGACTTCTCTTCACCCGACCCTTCGTGAGTCTCCGAGGTTGCCTTGGAGCCCGCAGCTCGAGCACGACGCTCACTTCCTTCCCGACCGTTGCTCGTGCTTCCTTCCGGCTCTGCCCCTCTCAGTCCGCCTCTCTTCCCTTGCAAGCCCTCGGCTCGTCCCAAGACAGCGCCGAAAGCTTTTCATGGACGAAGACGAGTACAAGGACTTCGACTCGGACAACACCAGTGACCCGGACGGCTTTGACGACGAAGAGATGTCCGACGACGAGTCGTTCTTTGCCCGGCCGGGCGAGCAGCAGCAGGAGGGCGCATCATCGACCTCGAGCCAGGTGCGCTGCCCCTTCTCAAGCAGACCTTCGTCCTCCTTGGTCTGTCCCCCAGAAGCTCCCTGTACTGACATTGTGTTCAAACACTTGCGCTTGGGACGTCCATAGGACCCGCGCCTGAAGCACCTCTCGTTCCCCAACTCCCTCCCTTACCCAGTTGAGTCGCTCGTCGAGATGGACGACCGCCTGGACCTCATCTTGACCCGTCTGACGGAGGCTATCCTGCTCAAGGACTGGGAGGTCGGATTCTGGAAGTGGCACAGGGAGTTCAGTCGGTGGTTGGCCATGAAGGTGCGTCCTCCGTGGTCCTCACCGCAGTCCGCTTCAGAGCTGATGCTTCTCCGCTCTCCCCATCGCTCGTCCTTGCAGTATCCGTTGAAGAGAGAGATGAGAGTCAAGCTCGTGAAACTCTACTTCGAGCTCGCAGGTGCGTCGTCGCTCCTCCTCAAGCGTGTGTTGAGCTAGTCGCTCACGCCGCTCTGCTCTGTCCTCGACAGTCTCGCCCGGTATGGAAGCCCGTCTGGTCGAGACCTTCAGCTCTACCGTCCTGGCGCTCGTCGAGAAGAAGGCACGCATCTCCCGAGCCGACGTTATCCTCCCTTGGCGACCGATCTACGACATCCTCGCGCGCGAGATCTTCCCAAAGGGCAGGAAGACGGGGTTGACCAATATTAGCGGCGCGCTGCTCAGTCTGACGGAGGGCTGCCAGAGGTTCTTTGACCCGAGGGAGTCGAGGGAGATGCTGAATGCTGCGTTGACGAGGATGGACGGCAACGACATCAATGTGAGTCATCCCTCGTCTCTTGACTGCCTTAATTCAGGGTTCTGACCGAATATTTTGCTTGCAGACCGTCATCGCCACCCAAGCCTTCCTCGTCCACTTCCTCCCTCTCACTCATCCTCAGAGCTGGTTGCCGATGATGTTCCGCCTGTCCGAGTCGTTTGCCTCGGCAACCTTCGACGACCAGATGCTCGACATGCTTTCGCGCCTGGCCGAACTGCACGTCGACCCGACCATCTCGGACCCCAGGCGCCTCGAGTCCGACTACGTCTACACGCGGGAGGTAGTAGAGGACGACGACGACAAGGAGAAGGACAGTGGTTTCAAGGATCTCGCCAGTCATCGCTGGGCGGACTCGGTCGCGCTTGGTGACAACGGGTACGAGCCACAACGCAGCTCGAGTGCAGCAAGCATGGAGGTCGACGGCGGCGAGTGGACCGGGATCGGAAAGGACGTTGGCATCTTTACGGAGCAAGAATACAAGGGCATCATGACCATCTGCCTGGCATCCATGAGTGAGTCTCTCCTCTCTCTTCCTTCCAGCCTTTTGCAGGTTGCGTCCAAGCGGTACTGATCTGACGCATAGGCAACGACACCGGTGATACAGAGGGCTCGAAGCACGCGAGTGGGCAAACATCGGACTCGAAGCTCTCTCAGACGATGGAGAGGATGTCGAAGCCGACGGACCGCATCCGTGAGTCGCCTTCGTCGCTTCTCGACGGCCATACCAGTCCACTGATGTCCCTTCTTTTGGCTGTTCTCCAGAGTCGCTCGCCCACCTCATTATCTACTCGATGTTCCACGACGCGCCTACCATCCTCCCATCCGGAGCAGCCACCCCTCTCTCAGGTCAAGGCTCGACAGCATCCACCAGCATCTCCAGCACCAACGGTCTACTCGCAGTGGCGGCCGCGAACGCCAGCTCAGGCAGCTCACCGTCAGCGGCGAAATACGTCGCCGGAAGCAAGGCCCTGGACGCACTCGTCAAGCTCATCAACACCTGCGAGAGTTTCTTCCATCCTTCAGTGTGTCTTCTCCCTCTTCTAAAGAACAGACGAAACGAACAGCTGACAACGAATGGAAAATTCTGCAGAACGCTGGATCGTCAAGTGCTGCTGGAGCCACGTTCATCTGGGCCTTGACGGCAGTGTTCGTCACCCGCTGGAAGGAGGAGGAGAAGCCTTTGTGCAAGACGCCCAAGCACCGCCGGCTGACGCTGGACATGAAGAAGGAGTTCAGCACGTCTCTGCGCACGGTCGCCCTGCTGTCCATGTTCTCCAAGGTTCGTCTGGCTGGTCCGCCTTGTGGCCTGTTCAGTTCGATGGACTGATCCTGCTTCCCTCTTGCCCTTCACAGGACCAGACATCCATGTCGTACAGTCACGCCTGCATCCGCTACCTCTGCCTCCTCGAGCCGACACTTACCGTGCCCGCCATCCTGGATCGAGCCTACCCATCGTTGACCGGACTTGAGGAGGTGCGTCTCGACACATGCCCCTTCAGCCTTCTCGCCCTCGTTCGATCCTGACTTCGCACCTTGCCTTTTCGTTCCCAGACTCACCGAACTCCGGCCGTCCTGACGTGTTTGGCCGCCTGTGCTGGTCCGATAGTGGCAAGGGACGTTTTCTATCCCGGTGGTCGACATCTCCTGCCCTTACTCGAGCTCTCGCTTCCCGGTATCGATATGAACGACCCAATGAAGACGGTTCGTCCCTCATCTACTCTTTCCTTCCCTCTCCCCACACCTGGTTAAACCCGTCTCTGACGTCCGGTCTTTGCCGTTCCCAGATCTCTGCGACATGGTTCATCGCCAGCGTCATCCAGCACGTCCAGCTCGGTGACCTGACCGACTTTGACCTGCCCGAGGACGCCGACCAAGCCCCCTGGGCTTCCTCCTCCGCCATCCCCATCATCGTGGACGACTCGACGGAGGCGGTCGAAGGGACTGCGCCGATCCTTCCTGTCGCCGAGGAGAACCAGGCGCTGCGCTACTCGACGGGAAGTGTGCGAGACTGGCTATCAGAGTACATCAACCGGTGCGTTTCCTGCAGCCTATACAGTCCGAAAGACCAAGTACTGACCTTGCGTATCTTCTACTCTCGCAGAATCCTCATGCTGTTCGAGGCGCTTCCCGAGCAGGGCGGAAAGAGTCTGCGGACAGGAGGCAAGACCGAGGAGGCCGTCAACAGCATGGTGCAGAAGGCCACCGCCGTCGTTTTCAACCACCTCTCGCCCAAGCTCTTTGACATGGCGGTCGAACAGATCTTTGAGTACGCCTCGATGACTGGTGAGTCTTCTTCCTCCTTCTGCCATCGACTATCTTTCGCTGACTTCCCCCTCTCATCGCTCTCGCAGTCCGGCCCAACACGGTCAACGTTATCGGAGTCCTGGTCGCCTCGCTCGCTCACGCCCAGTTCGAGAAGGTCTTCGATCGCTTCTTCCCCTTGTGCGCTCGCAAAATCCGCTCCGAACTCGAGAACGGCGCCTCGTCCGTCCCGACGACATCGGCATCCATGCCTCTCGCTTCCGACACCACGCTCCACGCCTACATGGCCATTCTCTCGGGCATGCTCAGCTGGACAACGCCTGCCATCCTTAAGCACCAGGACGATCTCCTCGACCTCCTCTCCTTCGTGAGCAAGACAGCCCGCAACGAGCGAAGCTGGTCGATCACCTCGCGCATGGTGCTGCGAGTCATCACGCGCTTGACGACGGTCTGGACGTACGAGGCCAAGTTTATCAACTCGGACGAATGGGAGACGGACGGTGAGTTCCTTTGAGGGTTGAGGCAGGAAAGTTCTTGCTGATTTGGGCTTTGTGATGCACCCTTCCCATAGCTTTCCAGCAGCACTCGCACATGCACTGGGGTCAGTCTCACTCGTCCTCTGAGCAACGAAATCCTCTTGTGCTGACCCTCATCTCTCTTCCGATCGTCTCTGACCGACAGGCAAGATGTACCGGAACGTAGACTGCAAGATCGACTGGCACGTTCCCACTCAGCCCGAGATCGACTTCGTGCAGAGGGTCATCGACGAGCTGCTGGTGCCCACTCTCTCGAGCCTGGAAAGCAGCATCCCGGCCGGACGACCGACCAAGGAGTGGACCCACACGTTCTGCAGAGATCTCAGCTTGCTTCGGTACGGAGTCGAGGGTACGTCTCCTTGCATTTAACGAAGATAGAGACCTCCTGCTTGACTGTTCGCACTTTTTCTCCTATACAGCTCTGCACTCGTTCTACCTCGAGGATCCCAGTAGCAAGACTGGCGGGGAGGACGTCTCCGACAAAGGGTCTGGTTCGGCTTTCTTTTGTCGCCCTGTAATATCGTTGCTGATGATGGACTCTCACTCTACAGGCTTGCTCCCGAGGAGTTCAAGAAGCCTCTACCACCGCTCAACGCTGGGTTCATCTTCACCGACCCCTCCGACCCTCGCCATCAGAAGCACGCTCGATTTCGTGAGCGACTCGGCCAGTTCGTTCTCAAGACTGCTCGATACCTGCGAGACGAGGGAGGAGACGACTCAACGGACGCCACGACAGGAATCGTTGGCATGCTCAGCACATACCGTGAGTCGTTTCTCAAGTGAAGGATTATTGAAAATAATTCCTGGAACAGGTCTGACGAACCTGTTTACCCCTTTCAGTTCTGGCCCAAGGGATCGATGAGCGGACCTGGGACTCCAAGAAGAAGAACTTCGACCTCTTGTCAAAGTCGATCAAGTACTACGTCAAGCAGCGCGTGCTTCCTCGACGAGTCTGGGTCGCAAGAGCCGAACTCTACCACGCCTCTCGGTCTCGGGCGTGCAGCTGGGGACGAGAACGATCTGCTCTGGACGATCAACTCATCTCCAAGCTCGTTGACTTCTCGCTGTCCTCTTACGTCAAGATCCGCCGCCTCAGTCAGACTACCCTGGACTCGGTCTCCAAGGCCTACGACGGAACCAAAACGCTCTCCTACCCTCGCCTTCTCGCTTCCCTGGACAAGGGCGTCGACGCCGACCAGATGAAGGGCGCGCTCTACATCATCGGCAGCAAGAGCTTCGCCTCCTTCAGCATCCTCAACGCCCAGTTCTTCGGAAGCTTTGTCCTCAAGACCCTCGCCACTCAGGATCAGGAGAAGCCCTCCATCCAGAATCTCGTCGCCAAGATCACGGAGGACACGATCGTCCGAGTCGCTGAGCCCTCAACGCTCAAGTGCAACCTGCCTAACGACGTGAGGGACGCTGTCGTGCGGGATGTCGTGCCTCGAACGAGTCTTCACGCGGCACCGAAGGAGCTGTTGGACGCCGTCGCTGCCGCAGTGGAGTCACGCATCGCCTTCCGAGACCAATCGCTCGATGATCTGGTTCGTCTCGTCCCTCTTGACTTCACTCGCATCCGTGCCACACCTGACTCCCAAACCTTCTTGCTTTTGCACGGCAGATGGGAGGATTGCTTGACCTCGCCGAGAACGCCAATACCCATTGGCGATACGCCGTCTACGCCAGTCGCTACATCCGTGCTCTCGTCCGACGAGATCGACCTTCGAGCCCTCGAGTCGCCGAGTTCTTCATGTCTCGGGTGGTGGACGATCTCCCTCAACTTCGTCACTACGCTCAGCTGTGAGTCTCCCTATTTCAAGACAAAGTGTCAATGGTCCTGCAAGCTGACCCCTCACCCCGTCTTTCAATCAGGTCGATGACGAAGGTCCTCCACTTTGTCAAGTTGCGGACTCTCTGCGACCAGAACGACAAACGCCTACTCCTTGATTTACCGGAGAATCCCCTCAAGGTGACAATACCGATTGATCCGACTCAGGAGGGCTTCACAAGCACATACCTGTCCACGTTCCGGACGCCCATCCCCGACGACGACTCGACAACGTTCCTCCAGGACAAGACGACTTCTGGCTGGCTCGCATGGGACAAGGAACTGTCGGGCTACCGGCAAGCAAGCTGGGATGAGCAGCCGTTCAAGTGGGACCCGACCTCCCAGGATGCGATTGCGGTGATGGCCAAGTTTGTTGACGATCCAACGTGGTGGAAGAAGTTGGTAGCTCGATACGCCCAAGAGGACAACCGCAAGGTGTGTCCCCTCCTTCACCACCGACCTTCGGCGATTGACTCGGGGAAGCTGACCATCTCTTCCCCCACAGTACCTGAGTGGAGACGCCATCAACTTCATCAAAAGTCTCTGCCAGATCTTCGCCGACCAACCGTTCCAGATGCTTCGAGTGGAGGTGGACACGCTGCTCGCCGAGGCCGACCCGGACCGCCACAAGCAGAGGGCCATCGCTGAGGCCATCTCGGGTCTGGTCAGAGGCATGAAGCACTGGTCCGGTCGGGCGAGGAAGGACTTCTGGGACTGGCTCACGCCGTACGTTCTTCAGTCCGCTGCAACGACTCCTGGCTCGTGCTGAGTCTCACCCTGGTATTTACTAGACTACTCCCTCGAATCGGAGCCATCATGAAGCCTGACACGCTGAAGGAGTGGACCATGTTCTTCGAGTTCAACTGTAAGCCCTCCTTTCCCTTTGTCCTTTCTGGAAACCCACCGTTCCTGACCAGCTATCGGTCTTTCAATCTTCTCTGCAGTTTACAAGCGTGACCCACGACGACTGCAGCCTCTCGTCGACTTTGTCATCCAGGGTGTCAAATCGCTGGATCTGTCCGTCGGTTTCGCCTTCGAAAGTGAGACTTCCATCCGTTCTCATCCTTTAGGCTCGACCAGTCCCTTACGCCCACATCGTCACAGGTACCAAGGCTCTCACCTTCCTCAACGCTCTCATGCGATGTCTATCCTGGAGGTTCGATGCCTGGAGCGGCGACTTTGTTGACCTGTTCTTCACCCACATCGGAAACGACTTTGCAGAGATCCGCAACCTGCTGGCCGACGTGCGTTCCACTCGATCCTGATCGTTTTAGGCTGCGTATCCTGACTGAGCTCGCATCTTCATCTACCCTTCGCAGAACCTGCACCGACTGGAGAAGGTCCGAGTGAGTGCCATTCCCCTTTGCAACTTTCGCTTGCCTTGCTGACTTGTCTTCACTTGTCTCTTCAACAGTGGCGAGTCTGCGCTAAGTCTCCTCTCGCCTTCGTCGAGCGTTGCCACACGGAACGTGACCCTATGGGTCTGCATCGAACGACCGATCTCCCCAGGATCGAGGCCCTCGTCACCTCGCTCGAGAAGTGGCGAGAGGAGCGACCGTCCGGCCCTCTGGGTCCGTCCTCGACGTACGACAAGCATGCTCTGGCAGTGCTTCGCTAGTGCGTTACCTTTTTTCATCGTGAGGTCTCACAGGTTCACAAATTGACCATTCGACCCATCTTCATTCCGCAGCGTCCAGCGTTCCATGACGGACCTTAACGGATCCTCAGCCTTCACCATCGTCCTTCCTCTTCTGCCAGAGATCTTCCAGATGCGGGAGCTTCGAGACTCGCCCGAGCTGCAGAAGCAGAGTGCTGCCGTGCTTTCTCTCGTCGCCACCATTAGCCCACCTCTGGAGACCGTTCGACCGATGTTGTGTGTGTTGCTCGAGACGCTGCAGAGTCACAAGGTTCGTCCTCGGCACAGGCTTGTCGTCCTGTTCATTTTTCATCGGCTCACCAGTTGTTTACTCCTTCTCGGTTGCTCTAGTCCTGGCACATTCGGTTGCACGTCCTCCCCGTCCTCGCGACGGCCTACTTCCGGGGTCTGCCCATGGTCGACAGGGAGACGTCGTCGCGCCTGACCGAGGTCCTGACCGAGTGTCTGAACGATGACAACGTCGAGGTGCGAGAGGTTGCGGCGTCGGCGCTGTCTTCAATCCTTCGAACGTCGCAACGGTCGTCGATCCTCGACATGAAGCGCCGGTTCGAACGCCTCGTGAAAGAGACGACCATCCCCAAGCGACGGCTCGAAGACGGCTCTGTCAACCCCCTCTACGCGGGCGAGCTCACCAAGATGCACAGTGCCATTCTCGGTGTCGGAGCCATGTGCGCCTTACCTTTGGCACTCGCCATTTCTCATTCCAGGAGACTGACACGTAATCGCCCTTTGTCTCGCAGCATCGACGCCTTCCCCTATACCGTCCCAGGCTATGTGCCCCAGCTCATCGCGGACTCGCTTGCGCCTCACGTCTCGGACCCGATGCCTGTCAAGACGACCGGTGCGCATCCCTTTCACCCTCCCTCGGTTGCTCCCGCTCTTCTGCTGACACCTGTCCCTCCTTCACCTTTCTGTTTGCAGTACTCAAGATTGCGGCTGCGTTCAAAGCGAGCCACCAAGACACCTGGGAGGCCGAGGACAAGAAGAAGTTCAACGAGGAGCAGCTGACGGCGCTCAACGGTATCCTTAGTGGAACGAGCTACTACGCCTAGACGTCGGAGTTGGGGAGGAGAGGAAGCAGAGGCGAGGCGAGGGGGTGGAGTGGAGGCAACTCGTGTAAGACAGACGACATCTCTGAACGATGACCGTCAAAACAAGCTTATAGTGTCGAGAGTCACCAGCCACTGCTAGCTTGCTTCGTCCGACGTCCGTTGAAAATAAAAAGCCGTAATATGATAAGAGGGCGAGTCTCTTGATGTCCAAATGAGTCTACTGCCCGATACTGCAACTATAATCTCGCTACAAACGACGTCGTTGCCCTGCCTTCCTCCCTCTCTTTCTCTATTCGTCCAATATACCATCCAGATAGACTACACTAGTACTTGAGGTAGGCGTTGAGCTTGTCCTCGAACTCGGCCTGGATCTCGGCCACAGACTTGCCCAGACCGAGGAGGATCTGCAGCAGCCGGCGGGCCTTGACGGGGACGAGGAAGCCGGACGCGATCACGTCGGCGTAATCTCCGGGGACCACCGCGCCATTGTTTATCCTGCGCAGGGGGAGAAAAATAGAGAGTGAGCGGTGCAAGGTGGTAGAGGAGGAGAGGAGAGGCACGCACTTGGTGGCGCGGACGACGGGGATGCCCTGAGCGACGACGGCGGCGACGTTGCCCCCTCCGGCGTCAGTGAGCGATCCAGCCCCAGTTCCGGCGATGACGACGGCCTTAGCTCCAGAGGCGATGGACGCATTCAAGAGGTGGAAGTCGGTTCCCTGTGGATGTGTTTGTCAAGAGGAAAGGTCAGAAAACTCAATGCGCAAGAGTTGATCAAGGTAGGCGGGATCTGAACGTACCTGGTAACCGTACAGGATCTCAACGGAAGGGAGGGCGGTGAGGCTGCTGATGTCGTAGACAGTCTTGAACTGAGGCTGGGAAGCGGGGCTGAAAAGGGTACGTCGTCAGATTGACAGCGGGAGTTGTCAAGCGGACGGCAAGGGAGACGAGGTACGCACTAGTAGTAGAACGGCTTGTCGGAGAGGAGACCACCGATGTAACCCTGCTCGGGCGCTCCGAAGGTGTCCATGGTGTTGGCGTTTCCTGAAGATCGAGGAGGAAAAGAAAGGAGATCGGTCAAATCTCATCCTTCAAGAGGAGGTCGCAAGAAAGACTCACGCTTGGCACAGTAGTAAGCCTGGCAAATCCTATCGTTGAGCACGACGAGCGTACCACGCGAGGCAGAGTCGGGGTGGACGGCGGTCGTGACGGCCTGGAGGAGGTTGTTGGGTCCGTCGGCCGAGATAGCGGTCGAAGGACGCATGGAACCGACGATGACGACGGGCTTGTCGCAGGTCAGGGTGGCATCGAGGAAGAATGCAGTCTCCTCGAGGGTGTCGGTACCCTGCGGAAAAGATGTTCGGTCATTGAGGCATAAGGGGAGGGAGGAAAAGCAAAGGAACGTACGTGAGTGATGACGACAGCATCGTAGGTAGAGTTGGGAGAGCACAAGGCCTCGTTGGCGATTTTCGACAGCTGGAGGGCAATGGCGTCCGTAAGAGACTCGGAGCCGACGTTGGAGACCTGCACGAACAAGATCGGGTCAGAGGCGTGTTCTAGCTGCACGTAAGATCCTGATGTCGTGGGTGGGCGCACCTGGCTTCCGTAGATGTTCGACACGTTCAAGAGCTCGGGAACGGCCTGAACGAGTGTGGCGATTCCGACGACACCAGCCTGCAGGAGAAACAGGAAATCGAGCAGTCAGCAGCTGGCTAGCGCGAAGCGGGGTCGTCAGAAGCGAAAATGTCGACGCACAGTGTACGCGGTCGAGTCGGTGTTGGAGCTCGAGGATCCAGCGATGGTACCTCTGGATGGCCGAGGAGGAGGAAGACGGTCGAGTGGGCGGCAGGCGGAGACGGAGAAGGAGAAGAAGAAAAAGACGCAGTTCGGTGTTAGCATGGTTTCCTGTCGATCTACGAAGCTCATTCGGCCGAGAGACCGCCCGACTCACCCAGTCGCAAGGACGAGGGTCGTCGGGAGAGACGAGTTGGTCGTCGGGGGCGTGTAGGTGATGTTGATCAGGGACGAGCTAGCCGAGTCGGCTCGGGTCTGGAGGACGGGGAAAGAGTGCGCGAGCGGGGCGGCGACGGCCGACGAGGCGAGGAGCGCGGCAGTAGCAAGGACGGGAGCGAGCATCGTAGTGGAGAGAAGTCAGACACTGTAGAGGGAGATGGGGAAAGAGAAGAGAAGAGAGGATCGGGGAAAACGCCTTTTGGGCAGTCGAACAGATCGCCAAAAGAGGAAAAGACGGCGGAGGGGCTTATCGGCCGGGGCGGAGATCAGGCTGGGCGGCTTCTCAGGCTTGGGCCCGAGCGCTAGCTCTTTTTCCTCCAATGATCACCCGACGACGCCCTCTTTCCTCCGTTGCTCGCTCGCCCTTCAAAACACGGTCTGCTCTCGCTCGCTCACACAGCCCAGAGTGGCGTACGCTCGACCTAGGGACTGACTTGGCCCTCGCTCCGAGCAGGCGCTTACCGAGATTGAGGTTCGTATTGATATCGTCGTCCAACACGACAAATGGCAGCATCGGCAGGGGCGATAGGGCTCGGATGGAAAGGACAAGCAAGGGGAAGAGAGGCGTCGTCGGGGAGCTTTGACTCTGGACCTTTGCGTCCTCCCCCCCCCCCCCCTCTCCCTTCCCTTCTTCTGCTCCTCCCTAATCCGCACTTGATGACAGCTGACCGAAAACTACCTGACCCGCATGTCTCTTTATCTACAAGAGATCGACCGGATGACCCTCGATGGACGACAAGGAAGGCGGGAAGGGATGCTGGACATCAGTTGACTCGTTGACATCAAAAGTCAAACGGGAGGTCGACGGTCGTGTGCTCGTCATTCAAGTCAAGACCACTCTCGACGGACTCAAGAAGGGCACGACCTCTACTGTACGTTCACACAGTCCATCTTGACAGAGGAGATGGGAGTCTGACACGTGTACAGTCTGTGCTTGTAGAAAGTCCCCACGAGATCCACGTCTCTTTCGCGGTCGCCTCTCGTCCAATAGGTCACGACACCTCCTCGCAAGGGTGCTCTCGCCTCGTCTCGCCCGTAGTCGGCTTCAAGTTAACAAGGTTTAACTTCGCCTCGCTGGCTTTCATTGCACGACAACAGGGGTCGACTTTTCTTGACTTCCTTGAGCGTCTCCGTTCCCTTCTTGCTCTCCAGCACCATCGTACTTGCCTGATATCCTACAGTATGCTCCCCTCTCCTCCTCTGCAGGGGTATCGATGCTCCTCAAAATCGCGAGTGTGGGTGGAAAAGTCGAATGCAAGTCCTTCCTGCTGCCTGTCGAGAAACGTCAAATCCTGCCCCTTCGAGCTGGTCGGTGGAGGACTGTTATGTTGGACGGCGGGTCGTCGATGATAAAACGAAGGCAGACCGACTCCCAGTAGCGAGGGTTCCGTTCCTCTGGTTCGTTTCTCTCGACATGTTTGTTTGTCTCTTCGAGACGGTCAGCGGCGCTCGGATAGAGAGTGTTGAGCTAAGGACTTCGGCGGAGGATTGAAAGAGGTTGGTCGTGTGCGGGGAAAAAGAGAAAAGGGGGGCGAGCTGCGCGCGTCGAGGACGTCGGTCGTGGTCAGAGAGACAGCACACTCCTGGTCAGCAGCAAACAGAAACGCAAGGGGCAGGATATCAGTACTGTGCCTCAGCCAGTCAGTTGGGAGGGTTTGAGTAGGAAAACAATGGGGGGGAAGGGGTACTGCAGTAAATTGAGAAATGGCTGCTGCTCCCGCTCGCCCCCCTCGAAAGCTCCTCGCTCTTTGTCCTCCTCCCTCACATCTCCTTTCCCCCACTAGGACAGCATCCTCACCTACGACCTCTCCCTGTTCCAGCAGCGCTGGACTACTCAAGACCTATCTCCCGGAGAGACACAATCTTCCTCTTTCAACCGTCGACCTGCTGCCTGCGCGCTCTCTCCCCCGTCGCGCCCAACAACAAGAGCCCCCCTTCCTCCGTACTGTCCAACGGGTCCGCCAACCTCCCAAACCCATCCTCCACCCTCGGAGCACGGACACGCCAATTCTCCGCTCAATTTCTCCGTCCAACGACCGTACTCTGTATCGTAGCCGATCTCGTCCAACGCGCCTTCTCTCCCAGGACTACTCGCGGTCTCCTACTTCCCCGTCCAACAGGCCCAATCCGCTAGCTCGGCTTCCTCGACGCCCGACGCACCGACGATCCCCTTCGCTAGCAACACTCTGCCCTCGCAAAGAACGAAAGCCAGCGTCTCGTCGCCAGCAGTTTGAGGAATAGAACGTAATCTAGGCCCTCTCGTCGCCCTCGACCTCAACCTTCCTCTCGCTTCCTCCCATGGCCGACTCGTACAACGGGGTCACAATGGCCCGCCAGCACTCTGACTACGCCTACAACCCCCATCATCCCACACAGCAGCCGCACCTGCACGTCGTTCAGCCGAGGCAGTACGGCTCGTTCTCTGGTCCATCAGGCTCCCAGTACCGGGACGATGTGGGCTCCAGCCGGCACCCCTACGCCTACCACTCTCCTCTCACCGATTCCTCGCCCTCCTTGACCTACCGCTCGACCCCCTCTCCCTCCCACCTCGCCCAGGGACCATCTCACCCTCATCACGACCGACAACAGCAGCCTTCACCGCTTGAACCGCCAGCCCAGGGCTCTGCCAACGCTGCCCGTCCGACCAACCTTCAGATCGTCCTCCCGGCTGGCCAGACCAACACGCTCGCAGCGAAGACGACGGGCAACGCGACGTTGTTCCAGAAGGCCAAGGCAATCCTGCACCACCTGCGGACGATCAACGGCTTTGACGCCTACCTGTCGTACCAGCCTGATCCGGTGCTTGGGTTCGAGTCGGACCACCCGACGGCGGTCGAGCACGTCTGGTGGTGCCTGCGGATCGGAGCCTCGCTCGTATTCCTCGTCAACCTCGTTGGCGCGACGGGCGTGTGGGACCGGTACGCGACGGCGACCAATCCGTCTGGACGGCAGTTCGAGCCCGTCAAGGGTGCCGAGCCAACCTGGCCCGAGGGCGAGGCGCTCAATTGGATGGTTGGGAAGATGAGCCAGACGGGCACGCAGAATGCGTGCAAGCGACCGCTCTTCCAGGCGTTCAGCCGGTTGATCGAACTCCAGAAGGCGGGCGGGTGGCCGAACGAGACTGACACGTTCTCCATCACCGAAGTCTACGGCCAGGACACGAACGCGCTCGTCAAGGTGCGTTCCCTTCCCCGCCCCGCCCCCTACCTGCGCTCGGTCGTCGATGACTGACTTCGGCTCTTCTTCACTTCGTCAGATCTTCAACATTGTCATTACGCTGCTCGGCTTCCTCCCTCCACCTCCTCCGCCGATGATGAACGGACGTCCTTCCATCTCGGGTCACCCAGGCTTCGACCCCCTCTCACCCATCTCGCAGTACCCCATGCCCCCCGGTGTCCACTCATTCGCCTTCCCTCCCTCCTCGTCGGCCGCTTCCAGTCCGTACAACCCTCACGACTCTGGCTCATCGACCAACTCTTACGGCCAGCCGCCGCACGGCGCGTTCACGCCAAACGGGTTCATGACGGGCATCCACGCCCTTCCTGGGGCGGTCACGCCTGGGGGAGCTGCGCTGATGGGCTTTGGAGGTGGGGCACTGGGCGGGTCGCAGGGTGCGGTCGGGGAGGCGGCCAATTTGGTAAAGGAGTTGCTGGAGACGGAGAAGAAGTACATCCAGGAGTTGGAGCTGCTACTGGTGAATGCGCCAGCACGCCTTGGGTTCCTCCTGCCTCTGAGACTAATCTAGACGCTCGATTTCGTTTACTCGCAGGAATTCTCCAAGAAGCTCATCGAGCTCAACGTCGTCTCGGTCAACGTCGCCCACAACATCTTCTCCAACCTGCACCTGCTGCTTGATTTCCAGCGCAAGTTCCAGACGTCGCTCGAGATCGAGGCGGACAAGATGGAGGAGTCGAACTGGCGGATGGGAGACTGGGGCAAGCCGTTCATCAAGCATGTGCGTTCTTCGCTCTCCCTCTTCTCCGTTTGATACGAGAGTCTGCTGATGATTCTCTGCGTCTCTCAAACCTACAGGAGAAAGAGTTCGAGGTGTACGAACCTTACTGCGCCAACTACGCCGACGCGCTCAGCGTCGTGAGCGAGAACCTCAACATCTTTGAACAGCCCGACCTGTGCCTCGACTTCACCGGCCGGCACGAGCTCGATGCTTTCCTCATCAAGCCCATCCAGCGGATCACCAAGTATCCCCTACTGCTCTCCGTTCGTCGTCTACTTTCTCCGCCTCAGACGACCATGATCTGACGCTCTGAATGTCTGGCCTCGTCCTTCTCCAGAGTTTGGTCAAGGCGACGAATGAGTCGGACTACGCGAGCTACAAGTCGCTCACGTCTGGTCTCCTCTCGGTCAAGCGCATCACCGACCGCGTCAACGAGACCTCGCGCGCCAAGGAGAACGCCGCAACCAAGAAGGAGCTCGGGAACCGGGTGACGGACTGGAAGGGCCACGACCCCGAGCAGTTTGGAGATCTTCTGCTGGACGACCAGCTCGTCGCGACCAAGAGCGGGAGCGACAGGGACTACCACGTCTTCCTGTTTGAGAAGATGCTGCTGTGCTGCAAGGATGTGAGTTGCTGCTCTGACTTGGCCTGCTTGGAAGCGGTATCTGACCTCTCTCTCTAACCGCTTTTCCGTCTCCAGGCCAACGACAAGAGCAACCGAAAGTCCAGCCGGTCAAATCAAGGGCATCCTCGACCGGCGACTGGTGGTGGGGGAGGCTTTGGTCGAGGAGAGCGTCGACAGCTCTCGGTCAAGGGTCGGATTTACATCAACAACCTCACCCACACTGAGATCGAGAGGCGCAAGGACGGAGGGCTCGGTCTCCAACTGTACTGGCGAAGTCAAGAGTCGCCGGAAACGTCGTCGTCCTTCCTGCTCCACATGCGGACCGAGGAGCAGCTGCTCAAGTGGGACACGACGGTCAACAAGCTCATCGACTACGAACAGAGGCTCATCAACGACAAGGCCAAGGTGAGGAGGACGCCGCCTGGCTACCGACGACCATCCCTCGGCGGACAGGGCTCGGGCTCGTACGCCGGCCACGGCGGTAGCGACTTTGGCATCTATAGCGGCTTCTCGCCCCCCACACCCATGGCCAACGTCCCTCCTCTGCCGCGAAACATGTCGATCGCCTCGGCCGCGTCGTCGAGCCACTCCGACTTCTCGTACGGGACCTCACCAACGACGACGATCGGCTTCCCGCCGCAGGGTCGACCTCGGACCCTGTCGTCGTCCAACCTGCGCAACGGCATGCCATTCGACTCGCCGCCCGTCCCTCCCCTACCGGTGAATCCCCGTCAGGGCAGCATCCCGATCGTCAGGCAGGAGAGCGCCGACTCGGCCTCAAACTCTGCGTCGTCGTCTATCGGACCGGGACCTCCTCTGCCGGTCGCTGGCCCGAGCTGCATGCTCCGCATCCACTACGAGAACGCCCAGCACACCGTCAAGGTGCCTCGGAATGTTCTGGTGCCCGACCTGCGGGAGCGTGTGCACAAAAAGCGTGCGTCCATCTGTCCTCTTGATTGCTGCTCCTTCCTCGTCTGATCAATCACACCTTGACAGTCTGCCGAGGTCATCCCGAGCTCGAGGGCAGTGTCTTCAAGCTCACCTACCAGGACGACGACGACGACTGGGTCACGCTCAGGTACGTGCTCGCCGTGGATCTTCGCTGCTGCTGGAATGTCGCCCTGACCTCTTCTTCCCCTCGACTTTGCAGTGACAAGTTCCCAAACGAGTTCCGCGAGCACCTCGAGTACATGGAGGAAGGCGTCCAGGTCGAACTGCGCGTCTCTCGTCTTCACCACTAGAGTGACCCACCTTCTCTGTCTCAACAACCCATCATCCTCCCTAGCACGATCTCTCAAAGGTTGAAGAATCCTCGACCAACCTTTCCTGCCATCCCTCGCCTTGTCGCCTCGCTCAAGAATGTACGCCTTGGACGCCCCCCTCACGACCCCTTCTGATTAACGACCCCCTCCCCTCCTTCGCACCTTCCTCTTCCTCTGCCCTTTTTTGTCCTCTCTTGGTACTCTTGATCGAAGGACAATCCTTCTTGACTGCCTTGTTTCCTCCCCCCGTTTCTCTCTAATTGCTTGACCGTCCGTACTCCCTTCCGGTTCTCCGACGCTTTCACGAGTCTCCCTCCAGGCCTTGACATCTAATGACCAAATTTACAAAACCTCTCACTAGTCTGTGCCTCGCGACCGTGCAAAAGAAAGAACAGCGGCACAGGAAAGGATCAGGATGGAAGGAAGGGGCAAAAGTATCCATAGAGGAAGGAAGGGGCAGAATGGCAAAAAAGCAAAAATAAAACAATTACTTGCCAAGACTGGTTTCGATCCAGTGACTTATGGGTTATGAGCCCATCACGCTACCACTGCGTCACTTGGCAGTTCATGTAAAAGGTTTCAATTGTGCAATGCAGTTGTCAACGGGACTCTTCAACTTTCGCTGCCCCTCTCTGCCCGCCACGGCAACAAACAACCTCCTGTCTGCTTCACGAAGCCGCCGGCAGTTGCTGGCCCCCTCTGCCTCTGCCGCCGCTTCAGCCCGCATGCTCCTGAAGGTTCGCAACAGCAGAGGCAGCAACCCAGGTACCAACGTTCCCGCTGCGCGCAACGGATTTTTCTTGTCTTTGCTGCCCTCTTGCCAGCCTCTTCTCCGTGTCTGGCAACGGAAGAGGATGATGGCAGAGGCGCATCAAACAAAAAGGGGGTGGTCAAAGTGGGGGGTCTCCGCGTTGGAGCTCGTCGCGCCTGCGTTTTGACGCCTGGCCGCCCGCTTTGGGACGACAGGCTCGCTCGCCCGCCCTTTCCCTCCCAGCGCGTCAGGAATGGGGCATGGAGGAGCTCAATATCAAACTGACGGGCCAAAGCGACGCTGGCGCCAGGAGGTATAAAGAGAAGGAAGGGAAGGAACGGACAACTTCCTTTCTCCCACCAACAACACCTCTTTCTCTTTCCTCACCAGCAAACCCCAGCACTTCCCTTTTACAATGTCCGAGTCTATCACCATCTCTCCCAAGGCTTGCCTCTTCGACATGGACGGCACCCTCATCGACTCGTCGCCTGCCGTCGAGGCCGCTTGGACCCTCATGCGAGACGGTGACGGCGAGACCCCTGGAAAGTACCCCTTCATCGACCTCCCCCACATCCTCAAGTCCGCCCACGTACGTTCCCTCTTCATTCGCCCTGTTCATCCTGGCAAGCGCTGACCTCTTCGTCCTCGCGCGCTTCTTGCAGGGATACCGAACCACCGACGCTCTTCGAAAGTGGTGCCTCATTGAGGACGATGAGGTGCTCGCCAGCGAGGTCGTCCGATTCGAGGTTGCCATCCTCGCGGCCGCTAAGAAGGCTGGGCCTAGTGGATCTGGAGGAGTCGTCGCTCTCCCCGGAGTCGCTCGACTTCTCGCTCAGCTTAGCGAGGGTGCGGAGGAGGAGCGAGGCGGAAAGCAGGGGTGGGCCATCTGCACTTCTTGTGAGTCGTGCGCCGTCTTTCATCGCTTCCTCGACTTCCCGCTGACGCGCTACCTTGTTCCTCCAGCCACGCACTTCTACGCTTCCCAGGCCATCCCCCTTGCCGGTCTCCCCACCCCCAAGATCTTCATCACCGCCGAGTCCGTCAAGCGAGGAAAGCCCGCTCCTGGTGTGTCTCGCGCTCTTCGCCGCTTCCCCGTCTTGTACTGCTCGTTCTGACGATGTCTTCCGTCCTTCACAGACCCTTACCAGCTCGGATCTGCCCGAAATGAGGTCGAGTGCAACCAGGCCGTCTGCTTCGAGGACGCCCCCACCGGTATCCGGTCCGGAAAGGCTGCCGGCAACATCATCATCGCTACCTGCACGTCCCACACCCGAGAGTCGCTCGAGGCTGAGAAACCCGACTTCCTCGTCGAGGACCTCTCCAACGTCCAGGCCGCCTGGGTCAACGGAGAGCTCCAGCTCACTATCACCCAGCCCCAGGACCGACCCTCCCCCATGCCCACTCCTCTCGCTACCCCCGTCGCTTCCCGACGAGGGTCGTCCGTCAACGTCGGAGAGGACCTCACCGCCTTCAAGAGTGCTGTCGGCGTCGGAAAGACCCCCGTCGGAACCCCTTACGCCGACATCAAGGGCGCCATCGGTGGTGGTCTCCAGGGCCTCTAAGAAGCCTCCTGCCCAAGTTCTCGACTTTGTTTCCCCTCTCGCTTGCACGACCCTCACGTATTCACCACAACCTCGACCATTGCATACCTCTCTCACTCCACGCTCTATAGACGCCTAGACGGCCTTGATCTGATCAATCACATGTAGCCCTAGTGACTCCCCAATCTCGAACGAGCGCACCTGCGAAACGAACTGTCTGACTGTTCGGACTGCTGGCTGCAAGCGAGAGTGTTGCGAAGGCAGTCAGAGAGAGGACTCCAGGAGCGAGTGCGATGAAGATCAAATGAGTTCCTACGCCTCTGCTCGCTGATACGGTATCGTCACGCAGATCGGTCAGCTTCGCATCGTTGCTGAGACAGACATCTTGTAGCGGTGACAGAGCGACTTCCAGATCACAGACTGTTTGTCTCTGCCAACCCTCTACTTCAAGCAAGACTTTAAGCTTACAGGTACGTTTCATCCTTTCCTCCCTTGTCTGCATCAATGTTTCACCCCTCTTCTGCCCTTGGCCCGTGGCCTCCCAACCTTTACCCAACTCTCGGATCGCTTCGACAACGGGTCTCTCTCTCTCTCTTAGAGTATTTCCTCGCTTGATCAGAACGTGCGACAAGCCTTTGGTGGACGTGGGGTGAAAAAGGTGTGGGGAAAAGAGTGACAGGCATGAAGTAGTTTGACGTGTGTCCTTCCTTTCCATCCCGCTCATCTCACCCTCCACACACCACCTTGACGCTCTCTCTCTCACTTCAGCCTAAGATCAGAGCGGAGGGCTCTTGCGGGATCTCAAGATCGTTCCTGCGTGGGATTGTTTGCAGCGGATTGTTCACGTCGCTGGCGACACTTTGTGCGTTTTCCCCTTTCCGTTCGTCTGTTTGCTCTAGGGTCAGCTTGTCTCCACGCTGAAACCTTCTCTTCTTGTCCCGAATGAAGGAACAAGGCCGTGTCGGAATTTCAGTCCAGGGCTTCGTTCGTCGTTGTTCTTTGTATCGAGGGAACGCATTAATCTCTTTGTGCGTTCCTCGCGTGCTTTTTTCTGTTCTGCCCTCTCCTTTCCCAACCTAACGAGCCTGTCATTTCCCTTCGCTCGTCTGACGCTCCATCCTGGTCTCCTAGAGTGTGGCGACGTCTAGTTTTGCGTTACGGAGGTCGAACAGGTTTGTAAGAGGGACGTTGGGCTTGACAGTCATTTTGTTGAGGTTTCGTTTACAGTCCAGCCCTCCTCCGTCGAAATACCATTTGACATACCTTCGCTTAGGCTTCGTGAAATATTGTTTTAATCTCTACCTATCTCTTACTCGAGCGATTCTAATCGACAACTGACTTCTCGCATTGTCTTCGCCGACTTTCGACGCCAGCAAAATACCATTGCTTGGACCGCTTCCAAACAAGACTCCACCACCCCAAACCCTCAACCAACGGACCTGTACAAGGATACTCTCAGGCAGCTCTTAAACTCTCTGCATGTCATATTGGCATGCCTCATTTGAGAAATATAGAAGGGAAGGGTGTGAGTGCGCGCGTCAGTTCTCCGCCGCCTCCTCCCCTTCTTCTCTCTCTCATACAAGCATAACGCAAGTCTTCATTTCTTGCGTCCCGTCTCGATGCAAGCGACCTTTCCTACCGTCCTTTACGTTGTTGATGTTCTTGCCGGCGCAACTCGGGGAGGGGGGCCAGGCGGACTTCCTCTTCAGGGCCAGTCTCCAGCCCGTGAGCAGTTTTCACCTTTGACCTCGACCTCCGCCCGCGCTTCCTTCCTGCTCCCCAGCACCATCGTACTTGCCTCATCTCCTACAGTACGTCTCCCTCTCCTCCCCTGCTGCAGCTGGCATCACCTGCCTGCTGCAGGCCTCGACCTCACGATCGGTTGCTGACCTTTTTCGCCGATTTTCGCCTCCAGATGTCTGAGTCTCTCGTTTTCAAAGGTACCCTCGAGGGCCACGGTGGATGGGTTACGGCCATCGCGACCTCTGCTGAGAACCCCGACGTCATCTTGACCTCGTCCCGAGGTGAGTTCTCTCGCTTGTGGTTGTGGGTTGGAGCTGGCGGGAGATCGGAGGAGGGCAAAGGAAAGAAGGAGGGCTGCCCCTCCGCTTTCCTCCGGCTCTCCTCTTCCACCTCTCCTCCCCTCCAGCTGCCTTGTGCCGCCCGACTGACGATCCTACGCCCCTTCCTGTCTCACAGACAAGACCGTCATTGCATGGCAGCTCACCCGAGACGACACTTCTTACGGTTACCCCAAGAAGGTCCTCAAGGGACACAACCACTTCGTCTCCGACGTTGTCATCTCCTCCGACGGACAGTTCGCTCTCTCCTCGTCGTGGGACCACACCCTCCGACTCTGGGACCTGAACACCGGTCTCACCACCAAGCGATTCGTTGGTCACACCGCCGACGTTCTCTCCGTCTCGTTCTCTGCCGACAACCGACAGATTGTCTCCGGATCCCGAGACCGGACCATCAAGCTCTGGAACACCCTCGGAGAGTGCAAGTTCGACATCAAGGACGAGGGCCACTCCGAGTGGGTTTCGTGCGTTCGATTCTCCCCCAACCCCTCCAACCCCGTCATCGTCTCCGCCGGATGGGACAAG
Source organism: Cystofilobasidium capitatum (assembly GCA_014825545.1). Lineage (NCBI taxonomy): Eukaryota > Fungi > Basidiomycota > Tremellomycetes > Cystofilobasidiales > Cystofilobasidiaceae > Cystofilobasidium > Cystofilobasidium capitatum. The sequence continues at coordinate 48,904 of MVAJ01000078.1, read as the reverse complement.
GTTGTTAAGGTACGTTCGCTCCTGCTCGTTCGCTTCGCATCACCATCTTCCTCCTCCACCCACACTCCGTGTGATGAGTAAAATTATATTTGCTACTTCAGAGTAGACGCCATCAACGTCCATGAGACCACATAATCACCAAGATCTCTGACTTCCCACCCTCGACAAACTCCTTTTGCTTCCTTCCGATCCCGCCTTCCTGATCACGACACTGACTCATCTTTCCTTCTTCTTCTGCGCGACCAAAGGTTTGGGAGCTTTCCAAGTGCAAGCTCAAGACCAACCACCACGGCCACACTGGTTACATCAACACCGTCGCCGTTTCCCCTGATGGATCGCTCGCCGCCTCCGGAGGAAAGGACGGAGTTACCATGCTCTGGGACCTCAACGAGGGCAAGCACCTCTACTCCCTCGAGGCCGGAGACGTTGTCAACGCCCTCGTCTTCTCCCCCAACCGATACTGGCTCTGCGCCGCCACCGCCTCGGGCATCAAGATCTTCGACCTCGAGTCCAAGTCGATCGTCGACGACCTCCGACCCGAGTCCGCCGACGGAAACCAGAAGATCGAGGCCCTCTCGCTCTCCTGGTCCGCCTCTGGACAGGACCTCTTCGCCGGTTTCACCGACAACGTTGTCCGAGTCTACACCGTCCAGTAATCGCCTTTCCTCCTTCCAAAAGGTCTCGTCCTACGCCCCTCCCATCTTGTTCCAGTCGGGATGCCTGATCGGATGACTCTCAACCACCAACCGTTTAACCTTCTTGTACAGCTCTGACGATCATCAATGACTGAGGTAGCTCTTCGTCCCTTAAGGACAGAGCGGTGTTTATCCTGCTTTCCCTCATCTCTTCCTCATCGACCCTTTCGCCCGTCAGACTTCCCCTTTTTGCGACGACTTACCTTGCAAGCGCTGCTTGCTCCCCTTCGACTTTTCCGACTTACCCAACCATTTGATTCATGACTTGTTCCCCCATCATTACCTCGTCCGCTTGCAAGTCCTGTTCATCTGCTGTCGCAAAGCGACTTTAGTACACTCGTGATCCTGTAGTCATCAGGTGAGGATCCTGCGAGCGATTCGAGTGGTGGAACAAGTGGACTTGTTGGGTCGTCGCCGAGGGTGCAGGTGCTTGTCGCTCACGCTGTCGCCCATCTGCGCCTCTGCACCTTCGACTCCCTTCCTGAATAGAATACACCAACCATGTACCGCTCGCTCGCCACCCTCGCCCTGCTCGCCAGCCCAGCACTCGCCTTTGTCGGCACCTCGCCCTTGGTCGCCTGGTCAAGCTCGTCGTGAGTGGCCTCCTGCCCCGTCCCTCCCTCACTCGCTTGGACCCGGTGGGCTGATCAGATGGCCGCATCGGCTCCCTCACAGAGCATCCCTCGACTCGCTCAAGGCCAACGGACCCGTCGTGGACGCTCGCACGGTACTCGACACCGTTTTCGAAGGCGAGGACGTCTGTCAGTCCAAGGTACTCGTCATCAGCCAGGAGGATGTGAGTGGGACCTCCTCTCATGATGCCCTGATCGCCCTCACACCTCGTCCCCTGCCCTGCCCGCATTCTAGATTAAAGCTGACCCTGACATCCCTCTCTGCGCTCAGCTTCATTCCGAGGACCTCGCATCCTTCCCTCTCCTCGCATCGTATCTTGCTTCGGCGTCGCTGCAGATCCCCTACGTGACCTCGTCGTCCGTCTCGACGGTCGACGCGGCCCTGGCCGAGCTTCTCGCTGCCTGCTCTGGCAGCTCCGTCCAGATTAAGGAGGCTGGGGAGGACCTCGCGTCGCTCTGGACGGAAGGTGGCTTTGAGGTCGTCAAGGTGGTTGCACCAAAGGAGCAGCAGAGCGGAGAGAGCCGGTCGGACCAGCTGAGATGGGAAGGTGCGGTCCTTCCTTTCCTCCCTTCCCCTCTCCTCTCCTCCATCAACAGCGCTCAACATCTGATCTTCCTTCCTGCTTGCTTTCTTGGAATATATCAGATGCTCTCATCACTCCTCAAATCAAGCACCTGATCGACGCCTCCTCGCCGCACGTCGTCGTCCTCACTGGCCACCCCTCCTCCGAGACCCTTCTCCAGGTCCAGCGACGCCAGTCCGCGGCCGAGCGACCCCTCTCCTCCCCTCATTCGGCCTCCTCCAAGCAGGCCTTCGCCCCTTCGTCAAACAGGACAACCGACGACCTCCCCTTGCTCGCTCGGTACCAGTTCATCTCGACGCCGGTGCTCATGATGACGCTCGTCTCGCTCTTTGTCCTCCTCCCCATCCTCGGACTCGGCATCTCGGCCCTGGCGAGCATCCAGGTTCCGCCTAGGATGGACAACGTCAAGGGCATCCAGGTCGGCGTCACGCTCGACAAGAAGAACCAGTAGTTTCGGGCAGCGTAAGGGACGCTGTCGGATGGGAGGGGGTGCTCGTCGCAGACGAGAGGAAGGGCGCGTATCCAAATGATTGATTGGCCTCACACTTGAGGTTCTCGGGTTGGCATGGGCGACGTGAGCATCGACAGAACAGGAGAGGAAGGGAACAGAGACGGGAGAAAGTCAGGCCGCGAGAAGAAGCGTCCTGCAGCATGCCAGACTCGATCCTCGCTGACCATCTCTACCATCTGTGACGCGCTGCTGACCACTGTGGCCTCAGTTGGGCTCAATGTGCGGTCAGTAGGGGTCGGCTGAGTTACGAGTGCTCTCTTGCGAGCGTCTCGGGAAAACGAGTGACCCTTTCCTCCAACCATCCACCCGAAACCAGAACACTCCTTTCCCTGCTAAACTGACACCATGGTCGCCTCTTCCTCGCAAGGTCCCATCGTCGCCGTACTCGGATCGACCGGTCTCCAGGTGAGTCTCGGCTGACGGTGGATGCGCCCACAATGGTCTGACGCTCACATCTTCTTTCTCCTCGTCCCAGGGCGGGTCCGTCATCTTGCACCTCCTTCGATCAGACCGACCCTACCAGCTGCGAGCCATCACGCGAGAAACCTCTAATCCGGCGGCCAAGCACCTCGAGTCGCAGGGCGTCCACGTCGTTCGGGCCAACATGAACAGCAGCGCCGACTTGGAAAGGGCCTTCGAGGGAGCTGACGTCGTCTTCGTGCGTCCCTTCGTCGCTCCCATCTTCCTTTTCTCAAAGGCTCATCAGGATCCTGGATCTTTACAGGGCGTCACCGACTTCTGGGCCCACATGTCGTTTGACAAGGAGGTCGAAGACGGCAAGCGCATCGTCGACGCCGTCAATAAGGCCGAAGTTTCGACGTTCCTCTGGAGCGCCCTCGAGCTCGTTAAGGACTTGTCCAAAGGCACGATTACGGGTGTCGAGCACTTTGACTCGAAGGTCAGTCCACTTCTTTGGAGGACGATCTGCGAAGGAAGAAGTCGAGATCTGACGGTTCAACTTGTTTTCCTTTCAGGGAACCATCACCGCTTACGCATTCAACTCTGGAGTCAACATGGTCGTCGTCTCTCCCGGCTGCTACATGACCAACTTCTCTAGCCCCGTCTTCAACATGATCTTCACCAAGCGCGACGACGGCTCAATCGTTCTTGCTCTTCCCGTTCCCTCGTCGACCAAGGTTGCCCTCATCGACGCTGCACCCGATTACGGTGCTTACGTTCGGGAGGCGCTCGAGGCTCCTCTCTCGCCTAAGAAGATCCTCGCCAGTAGTGAGGAGTTGACGCTCGACGAGATGGTCAAGCAGTTCAACGAGGGTACGTCTCCTTGACACGCCGCCCAACCTTCTCGCCGAATAACATCTTTTGGCCCCTTTTTGCAGTCACTGGCGCCAACGCGCAGTACAGGCAGATCCACGCAAAGGACTGGATCGCGCTTTTCGAAGAGCAGGGTGCTCAGGCCGGTCAGGAACTCTACGAGATGCTGCAATTCTTCAACGAGTGCGGCTGTACGTGGCCTTTCCTTTTCCTCCCCACTCTTGAGTTGTGGCTTACCTCCTTCCATGCTTACTCCCCGCAGACTACGGCGGCGAGGATCTTCAGCCCTCCCAGGAACACCTCGCCGTCCCCGTCAGCTCGTGGAAAGACTTCGTCAAGCAGCAGAAGTGGGCCGCCCTCATCTGAGAGCGCGTGACTTCTGGCGACGCTCATGTCGGGCTGTCCTCGCTCAGATCTCTCCTTTCGCTGTAGCTTCTCCATTCAGTTTCGACTCTTCTCACATGCTGCCTTTACACTCTCTGAACATCTCGCTTCAATCTCGAGCGAAAGAGCTCGCCGGCGATACGAGACGACGCTCACACGAGACGAGCAGAGACGAGATGGAGATCACACTGCATCTAGATTAGACTGCCGGATGAACAACTTTTCTACTTGGACTCTTCGGTTGCGAGCTTGATCGACTCGGTCGCAGCGACGAGCTCCTCGGACGCACCGTCGACGGGACCGGTCGGGGCGACCTGAGCGTCAGCGCCGCCGGCCGCACCAGGGTGGCGCGATCCTCCGCCCTTCTTGGGCTTGACGACCTTCTTCTTCTCTGGCGGCGCAGCGACGGGGTAGGCCTTGGACTCGGCCGCTCGGAACTCTGGATCGTTGTTGTAGGCTTCTTGGAACGGTGCGAGGAGGGTGTTGACGGCGTCGGTCTGGAGAAAGCGAACACGGACCTTGCGTCAGCCTAGACTGGAAGATGCCGAGCAGAGTATCGGCCTCTCACCATGCCCGACTTGAGATCCGAAGGGTGAAGCTTCTTCTCCGCAAATTGCGTCTCCATCTCGTCGTAGTTGGCGTAGTGAAGGTTACCGCCCCACTTCTCGTCCCGCTTGATGGTGATGACGGTGCCCTCGGGCGCGCCCTCAGCAACAAACATGCTCGAGCCAGCGACGCGGATTCGAAGCTCCGAGATGGGCACGGCGACGGCCTTGAAGAAGGCGAGGATGCCGTTCTCCTCGATGTTGCCCTCCTCGCAGAACGCGCTCTTGACCTTCTTCTTGACGTCGGCGGGCGAGTCGAGGAAGTCAATCTTGGACTTGGGGTCCGACGACGACATCTTGCCGCCCTTCTGCAGACCGGGAACGAGACGGTTCATGAGGTGCGACCGCTTCTGGTAGCCGAGCTTGGGCAGGAACTCCTCGGCGTAGATGAAGATCTTTCGCTGGTCCACTCCACCTGCAAGTCACAAGCCTAAGTTCCAGTAAGGGTTCGGAAGGGGACGGTCGAGAGGAAGTACCTACCGAACTGGAAGTCCACGTCAAGGTACTGCTCGTCGAGGGCCTGGAGACCGGGGTACAGCAGGCAAGAGAGGGGGGCGGTTGCGCTCTGCTTGACGACCTCGGCACCGGCTCGCTTGGCGTCGTGGTCGGAGCTAAGGGACGAAAGTCGGTAGACGTCCATCGTGTAGTCGGCCTTTAGTTGGTAGGAACTGAGTGAATCGATACCGGTTCAATTGGTAAGTCGAAGGCTCTTTACGACAGAGACGGCTCAAGCACTCACGTTCCGACAACAAACTCGAGCTTGTCGATGGGTACACCAATCGTCTGGAAGACGGTGATGAGCAGGCGTCGGTAGTAGTCAACTCGGTAGCCGACCAACTCGAGGGGTGCCTTTCCTGCGTCGAGGAAGGCGTGGAGGTCTAGAGAGCCAGGAGCAAAGCAATCGTCAAACAAGCGCACCGAGGTGCAAGCAGCGAAGAAGGAACGGACCTGCAAGAAGGACCTTGACCTGGTAGAAGGTGAGGGAGGGGAGAAGGTGTGAGCGACTTCGAGTCAGGGCGAGGCGCGGAGCTTGGGCTGAGAACAGGCGCTACGTACATGGACTCCGGCCTGAAGGAAGTCGGCAAGCTTAGTCAGAGGGACGAAGTATCCGATATGGGCTGGCAGCAGCAGGTGATAAATCAAGCGTCAGCAGGAGTTCACGGGCTTAGGGACGGGGTGAAGAAGACAAGGTCGAGCTCACGTCGTCCGGTAGGGGCGGTACCTGACCGAGCACAAGGGACACAAAAGGAGGACAGCAGTCAGCCCACACACACACACTTTTCAAGGATCTGACTTTGAAGAGGATCTGTCACACGCACCCCAGTAGCACCTGAGAGGGCGCTCGTCGGCGGCGATGATCTTCTTGATCTGGTCGCCTCCGAGGACCTCCTGCAGGTTGCGGGTGATGAGGTCGAACTTCTCGTCCGAGGTGAAGCTTGTCGACATCTGATGCCAGCACACGAGTAGGCGTCAGCTACCAGGACGCTCTCTCGTTTGAGACCTGATTCTCTGTACCTTTTCGATTCTCGAGTACGGGGAAGGTGGTCGTTTGGGCTGAGCAGCTAGCAGCTCATCGAAAGACCTGTATCCAAAACGTCGACCGCCGGAGGCTCTGAAGACACTGCACTATGCCCTCACCAGACCAGCAGCAGCAGCAGGACGATGACGGATTCACAAAAGTCACTCCGAGGATCAGGTACAAACCTGCGCCAGCAGCAGGAGGCAAGGCTCGCAGGAATCGCAAGGGACGCCCCGCAGCGTCGCCTGTCGATGAGGACGACCAGGTCGAGGACGAGGCAAGTCAGGTTGCCAGGATCAGGGACACGATAGACGGCAGGAGGAAGCTGCTCCAGTTTGGTGCTTGGGCAGAGTCCTGGGAAGGTACGGTCTCTGCTGCTCGTCCCTCCGAAGGCGGCACGTCGGACTTCAGTCCTGAACTGGACTGACCCTTATTCTCTCCCTCTGCCAGTGCTGGTCACGGCCCTTCAGGACGAGCCCGACCTGACTAGACCGTCCAGTATAGTCTGCTTCGGGCTCGGATCTGTCGTCCAGTCGCGCATAGCCCAGCTTCAGCTGCTGCTGATGCTCGACCTGGCCGCCCGCTTCGAGGTGCGTACAGAAGGCCCCTTGTCGACTCGTAGTTTTGGAGTCCGCTCACGCAACTCGTTGCTTCGCAGATCAAGGAGATGAGCGCGTTCGATCCTGCCTTCACAGCCCTCGACGTGCCTCTACTGGCGTCGTACGGAGTCTCTGTCATCTCCGAGAACACGGTACGCTTCGTCGCCTGCCCCTCCCTCCTCCCTCGCAAACCTGGACTGAACCGCTGTCCTTTATCCAGCACGGTCGACACCCGCTTCCAAAGGACAGTAAGGAGACGTGTCTGATGTACATGCCTCACTGTCCGCGCGGGCTCTACCAAAACGTCCTTGCGTCCAACTGGAGCAAGGAGCAGCTCGGACGGGTCGTCCTGCTGGCGAACGAGTTGGAGGGTTACATGACGAGGTAAGCCCATCCTTCTTTCGACCTTGGGACACAGTACTGACGCTGTTTTTATTAAGGGATCCGCTGCCAAAGCTGCAGAAGATTGCGCCATGCGTGCCCGTCGTCGGTTAGTCGTTCCTCCTTAACGCCTCTCCTTCAAACCCCTTTACTTCACTTACTGAACAGATTTTTTGGTGCGTCTCCAGCCCCACTCCTCGTCTCGCGTCCGGTGCCGATCAGCTTTGCGTACAACGACGTCTACAACGACCTGTCGTTCCAGTGGATTCCGAGCAAGCGTGTTGCGAGTGCGGGCGTGGGGGAGAACGGGTGGAGCGTACCACTGGCCGACGAGGATGGGGCAGGAGACGAGGTGCTGTAGCGAGGAGTCTCTAGATCGCTGGATCTGCAATTCGTTCTTAGTCAATCAAAGTGTTTGAGGCGTTTGCAAGGTTTCGCCTCGCCGTCAGAGTCCCAAACGCTGATACGGTGAATGGACATGTTGCAGAGGACATGAGAAACGTAGCAGAGCACAGCTATGGTTGCAAGAGGGAAAGAAATCTACAGGAGAGGACAGTTTTGGGTTCGGGGGAGGGGAATTGAGTTTAGAGAGCATCGGGGGAGATATCGCCGTTCGACCAAGTCGACCTGGCGCTGTACGGACCGACCGATTCATCGCCCATCTCCGAGGGTGTTGCGATGTTCTCATCGAAGAAGTGTTTGGCGGTGGATCGAGGAGTCTTGGGGGTCTTGGGCAGGCGGCAGGAGATGCCTGTCTGTTGGATCATGTAGGCAACTAGTCCGGTCCATCCAGTCTGGTGCGACGCTCCGAGTCCTCGACCGTCGTTTCCGTTGAAGAATTCGTGGAAGAGGATGTAGTCCTTGAAATGGGGGTCGTGGTTGAGCATGTCGTTGCCTCCGTTGTATGCTCGGTTGCCCTCCTCGTCCTTGGCGAAGATGTGGATCAGACGATGCTGGATTTCCTCAGCGACGGCACCGAGGTTCATGAAGTCGCCGGAACCCTTGGGGCACTCGACGGTGAGCTGATCGCCGTAGAACTGATACTGCCGCTGGAGAGACTCAATGATCTGTGTGAGGAAGGAGAGTAAGGAGCGTAACCTGTCAGCGCGGAGTTTCAAAACACAACGACAGGCACAAGCAGATCGCACCAGGAAGTTGACAGCGAGCCAGATGGGTCCTCGCCAGTTCGAGTTTCCTCCGAACATGCCAGACTTGGAGTCTCCGGGCCAGTAGGCGACACCAAACTTCTCGCCGTTGACGTCCATCTCCCAGGGGTTCTTCTCATGGTAGAGCGAAAGCGACCGGATGCCGTACTCGGAGAGGAACTCGGTCTCGTCGAGCATCCGCTCGAGGATTCGCGTCAGTCGGTCCTTGTCGACGAGCGAGAGGAGCCGTCGGTCGGCCTTTCCGGCGACCTTCATGTTAGCGATGTTCCTCTGCGACATCTCGACCCGGTTCTCGAGGAACCAGTCCATGCGCTTCTTGAAACCGGGGAATCGCTTAATGGTGGCAGGCTCGAGGGTAAGGGTGGCGTAGATGGGGATTAGGCCGACGAGCGAGTGGACGGGGATCTGCTGCGAGTGGCCGCTGCCCCAGCTGATGGCGTCGTAGTAGAAGCCGTCCTCCTCGTTCCAGAGCGAGAGTGACGCGTCGAGCGGTCCCTCGAAGGTCATGGCATCCGAGATGAAGAGGAAGTGCTCGAAGAACTTGGAGGCGATGTCCTCGTACGTGGGGTTATGCTTGGCCAGCTCGAGGGCCATGTTGAGCCTGCAAAGGGATCTGGCAGTCAGTCGGAGTTCGTACCGTTGAGAAAGAACGAACGCACATGTTGAGGCAGTAGAAGGCCATCCAGGCGGTACCGTCGGCCTGTCGGAGGTTTCCACCGGTGGGGAGGGGCTCGGATCGGTTGAAGGGACCAATGTTGTCGAGACCGAGGAATCCTCCCTCGAAGACGTTGTTGCCGCCCGAGTCCTTTCGGTTGACCCACCAGGTGAAGTTGATGAGCAGCTTCTGGAAAACTCGCTCGAGGAAGTCGAGATCCTCCCGGCCGAAGAGCTTTCGCTCGATCTTGAAGATCCGGAACGTTGCCCAGGCGTGAACCGGAGGGTTCACGTCTGAGAAGTTCCATTCGTACGCGGGAAGGGCACCGTCGGGCTTCATGTACCATTCCCGGGTGAGGAGGTCGAGCTGCTTCTTGGCGAAGGCTGGATCGACCATGGCGAGAGGGATGCAGTGGAAGGCCGTGTCCCAGGCGGCGAAGAAGGGGTACTCCCACTTGTCGGGCATGGAGAGGATGTCGGCGATGTGCAGGTGCTTCCATTCCCTGTTTCGCACCCACTTCCTCTCGGGAGGAGGAGGGGGCTGTCCAGGGTCACCCTCGATCCATTCCTTCTGGATGAACATGTAGAACTGCTTCGTCCTGCGAGAGTGTAGACATGACCTGGATCAGTGTGAGATCGGTCGGCAGGTGAAATAGATGTGGGGACGAACCAGAGCATACCACCAAGCGCCTGCCTCATGACGTTCCTGAGGTCCTCGCTAATGGGTCCACTCGCGAGCCGAGCGTAGAACTCGTCGGCGTCCACTCGCCTGTCGTCGACAACGTCGTCAAACACCTCCTCGTCCTCGACAGCCTCATCCTCCTGGACCGACTTGGGCGTCATCTTGAGTCGGACAACGACGCATCCTCCTCGGGCGGGGACATCCTTGAACGAGTAGTTGGCTCCGAACTTGGTTCCCGTCTTGTCGGGGTTGATGAACTGTCGTCCGCCGGCGGTGTTGGTAGGTCGAGGAGGGGGAGCCGGGATCTGCTCGGGGCCGTCCGACTCGTTGGACTGCGCCTGTCCGTCGGCGACTGCGTCGGCGTCGGCGGGTTTGTGGTGAGGAGGAAGCGAGGGCGTCTTGGACGAGGGCGACTTCATGTTGAGCGCGGAGAGGTTGGGCGTGTCCTCGGGCTCCTCGGGTCGGTGCGACTTGACGATGTGGTCGTGGAAGGCATCCTTGACGTAAGGGACCTTGTTCTTGCCTCCGTAGAGTCGCTGTGGGCAAAAACGAAAGGGTCGATCAGCACCGTTCTCGCAGCGCAGCAGTGGTTAGAACCGAGAGGCAGAGACGGACCTCGAAGTTGGTGTCGTTGTCGGTAAACATGAGCTCGGGAACGACGCTAGGTCCGTCGACGAGGACAACTCCTCCGCCGGCAGGGGCAGCAGGTGCGGGACTGGGCGTGCAGTACAGGTGGGTCGTCTGCATCTCCTTGTGCTCGACTTTGACGGTGCCGTCGTCGGTCTGGCTCATGCGCGGCCGCTCGGGCTCCTCGGCAGGCCACGACCAGGTGTTTCGGAACCAGAGCTGGGGGATGATGTGCAAGTCGGCAGGGTCGGGTCCTCGGTTGTAGGCCGTGATTCGAATCGAGACGGCCTCAGGGTCGTCCTCGTCCTTGGCGTACTGTTGAGACGCAAACGAAAAGAGACGACATCAGCCTCTCAATCGTAGAACGTCCAGGTATGCGAATGGGGAGCGCACCTCAACGAAGACATCCCAATACCGTCCGTCATCGAACGCGTTCGAGTCAGTGATCTCGTACTCCTGAACCTCCCTGTCTCGGGCACCGTTCTCGTTGACGAGCTCCTCGTACGGGTATCGGCTCTGGGGGTACTTGTACAGGAACTTCATGTACGAGTGGGTCGGGGTCGAGTCGAGGTAGTAGTAGAGCTCCTTGACGTCCTCTCCGTGGTTTCCTGTTGGGGGATAGAATGGGCCATCGGTCGTCAGCCGAGATAGTCTTCGATCGAAGGAAAGAGAAAAATCAGAGAGCGCACCCTGGTGACCGGTGACTCCGAAAAGTCGCTCCTTGAGGTAAGGGTCTTTGCCGTTCCAGAGGGCGAGCGCAAAGCACACCCGTCCGTGGTTGTCCGAGATGCCACCGATTCCGTCCTCTCCCCACCGGTAGGCTCGCGATCGCGCGTGCTCGTGGGGAAAGTGCGTCCAGGCGTCTCCGTCAGCAGAGTAGTCCTCTCGGACGGTAGCCTGTCGCATTCGGATATCAAGGAGAGCCGGGTCAATGGGTGTATGCGGTTTCGCGAGGCACCAACAGAAAAGGTTACGCACCCATTGTCGCTCACTCAGGTAAGGTCCCCATCGCTTCCAGTGCTTGGATTTGGCAGCGTCCTGGTCCAGTCGCCACTCCTCAACGGACGTGTACCGATTACCAAGGGTCGAGAGCAGTCGTTCTCGGAGGGGCTGTCGACAGGAAAGCGCGCGACGTCAGCCCCAGCACGACACTTTGCGCGCACGCACAAGCAACAGCAGGCAGAGATGGAGACAGGAACGCACCTCCTGACCACTGATTGGAGCAGGTCCAGGGGTGGATCCCTGAGACTGGGGGTCGGCGGGCGTGCCGGCTGGGAGGGGGTTGGCCACGACGCGCGCATCGAGCGTCAGGGAGAGGCCGAATCAGCCCCAGATCTGACAGGAAGCAAGGGCGAGACTGGCAGACGCACCTTTGTCTTCGGAAATCGAGCCCTTCTTGGGCAGGCTGCGAGAAGAAGAGGTAGGCGTAAGCAAATGTCTGCTTTGGGGGCGACCTCAGCCCATCTCGTCCCTCCGAACCTGTCGACCGTCCTTCCCCCCGATTGCCTCCCCGCAAACCCCCAGACAACGAAAGTATGGACTCACTTCTCCTTCTCCCTCAGTTGCTGTGTCCCAGGCAGGTCGGTTGGCGGCTTGGGGATGTCGATCTGCAAACCCAGTTCAAAGTGCCATCTCGTCAGCCCATCTCCCCTAGCAAGCCAAGCAAGACAGGCCGTTCCTCCCAGACTCCCCTCACCTCACACCCAGCAAAAGAGGAAGCAAAGGAAACGCACCTTGAGGCTCGTGCCCTCCTTCTCGATCTTGTTGGGACCCGACTCAGACGAGAACGAGTCTTTGACCTGCTGCAAGGGCGACGGGACGTCATCCTCGCGTCGAGGGGTAGTCGAACCGCTTTGGCCCGGCGTCGGGGCAGGACTCGCGCCCTGGGCCGTCTTGAACAGCTTGGACTGGATGCGTTTGGCGGCCATGGATGTAAGGTTTCCTGCTCTCCTTCTTGCGTGTAGAGGTGAGGTAAAGGAGGTAAGGGAAGAAAGAAGGGGAGGAAGCGGGTCAGGCTGGATATCTGCTCCCCTCTTCGATCCGGCAGGGCGCGCGAGCGGAGTCGACTTTGCGGGGAAAGACCAGACATGCCGCCGGAGACTCAGTGACGTGCACCTTGCAAGCATCAACGGAAACGATAGAGAGCCTTACATCAGGTAGGAGGTGAGGTGGGCCAGCCAGATGGAAAAGAAACAGCAGAAGCGTCTAGGGTGGAGAATCTAGCGATCAAGCCAGCGAGTGAGAGTGAGATCGCACGAACCCGAGTCAAGTAGGAGCAAAGAGTAGCAAAGACCCTAGGACAAAAAGTAGTGAAGAGGTAGAAGAGAGAAGAGGGACGGCGCGAAATCGGACAGCTTCTGGGTGTTTTCTCTTTCTGACGAAGCCAGCAACAGAAGCCTCCCTTCCCCCTCCCTCCTTCTGCGATTCCTCCCACGCGCCGACCCGCAGGCGACCGAAGGAAGTGCAGTCGGCCTACGCTCAGAGGCCCATGGCGTTCTTCTCCTTTTTGTTGAGCATGAGCTCGGTGCCGAAGACCTTGTCCCAGATCTTAGACGTGACGCCGTAGCCGAGGTCAAAGTTGTTGTAGCTGGCGAGCGGGACACAAAAACCAAAGGTAAGCGCTCCGGCAGATTGTGCGAAATATGCGAAGACGACGGGAACGCACTGGTGGGCAAGGTGATACTTCTTCTGCTCCTCAAAGTAGGCGGGGAGCTTGGTGTGGTGGAAGCTGAAGAAAGAACGGGGCACGTGTCAGGATCGCGACCAGGACCGCAGACGAAGAAAGGGCCACTCACAAGTAGTGGAAGCAGTCGTAGCAGATGTAGGCCGTGAAGGCACCCGAGATGACTCCGTTGGCGACCGCCCTGGGCAGGATCCAATGGGCGAGGTTGGTGAACGGGAACTCGAGCAGGAAGAACAGCGTCGGCGGCATGACGAGCCGCATGCCGTCCATCGGCAGGTAGTGGTGGACGCCGTGCAGCAGAAAGTGGAGCAGGAGCGCCCAGTTCTTGTCGGGCAGCTTCTCGTCGACATGGAACAGACACCGGTGGAAGCCGTACTCGAGCAGCGTCCACAGGAACATGCCGACGGACCAGCAGATGCCGAGCTTCATGGTGGCAGCAAACGTCCAAAGAGCGGGGAGCTGACCGACCGACAGACCGGCGACGAGCGACTTGAAGGTCGTGTCGGCAGTGGCAGGCGAGAATTGAAGGAGCGAGAGGACGATGAAGGTGAGGGTGATCGGACCCCACACGAGCGGGATCACGTACCACGGCGTGAGGGTGAGCGCTTCGAGCGCGGGCCACGGGAAGAGCTTGGCTGAGTACGAGACGTGTCGCGGCTGATGGACCTGCTCGAGGTAGAAGGCCTTGGAGAACGACCCATACCAGAGCTGGGGAAGGAGCGGCTTCGACAGGTCGAGGAACTCGGAGCGCTCAAAGTCGGCCAGGATGTCGGTGTCGTCGGGGTGGAAGTCGTCAGTCGCCTCCCAGGTGTCGGAAACGATTGTCTGGGCCTTGACGATTCGACCGATGAGGAACTGGAGGGATGGAGCGGCCGATGAAGGGAAGGGGTGCAAGTGGGGATGTAGAGGAAGGGGACCAAGCACACGAATGAAATCGACACAGCAACACAGAGAAAACAGAGGAAGGAGGATCAGTTTCCCAGTCTAGATTGCAGGGTCGTGCAACGACAGGGACTGACCTCGTTCATCATAACGTACGCGCTCTTGGAGTGCTCGTGCTCTCCAGGGTCGGCCATGACCTCGCTGATGTCCCGACCGGCGTAAGGCAGGACGACGTCGTCACCTCCTGCAAATTGAGTCAGAGTATGAATCTGATCAGCTCCGGCCGTTCGAGCAAGAATAATTGGCGCGGAACAGAGGCAGCGGAAGGGAAGGGAGGGATCGGTCTCGATGCGCAAGCTACAGACGCGTTGCCACCCAAAGGTGGACCAGACGCCATGCCTTCCCTGCCTGCCTTCCTGCTTCCAAGGCTTGACGCCAAACGTACCTGGGTGGTCCTGGAGGAACTGAGTAACATCGTAGACCTTGCCCTTGTAAGTGACTGCAGAGGAGAAAGCAAAGCGAGGGGATGGATGTCAGTGCTGTCGGCTGCGGGCGACGCAAGGCAGGGAAGGGAAGCGACGCACCCCAGCAGCTGTTAGGCTTGTCGTGCTGGACGACATCCTGCTCGGAAAAGATCTTGAGCTGGCGGACGGGACGCTCCATCGTGAAGAAGAAAAAGAGAGGAAGGAGAGAAGGGGGTGAGGGTGAGGAAGCGACTGCGAGGCCAGCAACCCTTTCTGTGCTGGCCCAAAATCGGCGACCGAGACGGCATTCTAATGTGATTGTGATGAAATTACCTCAGCATCATGATTATCATATCAGTCGGATCATGATTCGGGACGCGTCTCTCCTGCGGGGCGTATCCCTTGGCCTCGCGACTCCTTACTTGCAACTCCTTCCCGGTCTGCAAGACAGTCGCCATGTCGGTCATCGCCCAGCCCACCTTCAGCGCAGACGAACAGGTCCTCTGCTTCCACGGGCCACTCATCTACGAGGCAAAGGTCCGTCGCGACCCTCGTCCTAGCTGATCCCTCCCAGTCCGCGCTGACAGTCTCCTCCGGCGGACACCCTTCGCGCGATAGGTCCTTAAGGTCGAGCACGACAGACTCGGCGGCAAGATCAGCGGACCGTCCTACTACGTCCACTACAAGGGATGGAAGGCCTCGTGCGTGTCCTTTCCTAGCGCGTCTGCTGCGTCCGACCGAGCGAACGACTGACGCCTTCCCTCTTCTCGCTGTCCTGCTCCCCCTTCGTCGTCGTCTTGGCCTCTGCTCGCGCGTCCCTCTCTCGCAATCTCTCGCCACAGATGGGACGACTGGGTCCCTCCTGATCGCTTGCTCAAGTTCGACGCCCAGGGACTGGCCAAGCAAAAGCAGCTGATCGAGAACTTCAAGCAGGAGAAAAAGAAGAAGGACGACGCAGCAAAGGCTGTCAAGGAAGCTTCCAACGCGGTCGCCTCAGGGTCCGGAACCAAGAAGGCTGGTGCTGGAACAGGAGCTCAGGGCAGGAAGAGGGCAAGGGAGGGCGACGGCGAGGTTGAATTCCTCCGCAGGCCCGAGATCAAGTTCCCCGTCCCGGACGTGCTCAAGGTGCAGCTCGTCGACGACTGGGAGTACGTGACCAAGAACCAGCAGGTGAGGAGCTCCTATTTCTATGAGTCATCGACGTTGAAACACCGGCAGACGGCTGATGGCTTGATGTGCCCTTCCTTCCCATCCCTCGGTCTTCTCCCGCCCCCCTCCCCTCCTCCTTGCATCGTCTACCTTGCAGCTCGTCCCCATGCCTCGCACGCCCAACGTCAAGACCCTTCTCGAAGAGTACAAGGAGGACGTCCTCTCCTCCCTTCCTTCATCGGCCAAGGCCCGTTCCGGCGGGTCGCCCAAGGCCCTCGCGATCCTTGAGGAGGTCCTCGACGGCCTCTACCTCTACTTCAACCGTAGCCTGGGTGCCAACCTCCTGTATCGCTTTGAGCGGCAGCAGTACCTCGAGCTCCGACGAACATTCCAGGCGAGCGAAAAGTCCAAGGCTGGGGACGAGTTTTTCGCGGGCGAGGTGTATGGGGCTGAGCACCTTCTGCGTCTCTTTGGTGCGTCGAGCTCGATTTCCTTTCATGCACAACGGTCCCTCTACCCCGCCTGTCAACAGGTCTACAAGTTTAAGAGCTGACTCCGCGATCTCTTTCCGCTTTCTGCACTCGTCGCCTTCCGTCTGCACGCTCCGCCAACAGTCAACCTGCCGAGCTTCATCGCCCAGACCAACATGGACGCCGAGTCGGTCAACATCCTGCGCGACCACGTCTCGGACTTTATGAGGTGCGTGCCTTTCCCTCCCTCTTTTGCTCCTTTCCGCTCGTCCTGAAGTCGCTTGCGGGTCGACGTCCACAGGTGGATGATTAAGGAGCAGAAGCGCATCTTTGCGTCGTCGTACGAGCTCGCGAGCCCGAACTACATCAACCTCAGTCGGACATGAGAGGACTCCGCGATGGAGAGAGAGAGCGGAGGCGGAGGAGGAGGAGGACGGAGGGGTTGGTTTCTTTCGATTTTTCTTGTATGTCATGCTTGCTCGATGCCAATCATCCCACTTGAAGCGATGACGGGGAAGAGGAAGCCGCAAAAACCTCAACCTTGGCTCATCCGGATTGCAAGAAACAAGAGGAAACCCCCGAGTTGCTCTACAGCGCCTCGTCAACCGCGCCGCCGACGAACCCGCTCGCCGCCAGCCCCTCGCGGCTCTCCTTCTCAAGGACAGCTCGCCGCTTGCGCACCTCGGCATCGGCCCACTTGCGCCAAATCGGAATCCCAAACTTCACGCAGAGAGCAGTCACCCATCCAGTCAATCCTTTGCTGTGTGCCAGTGGAGGGTTGAGAGGGCAGATAAGGATGAAAGACGCACCGAGCCGATGAACGCGAGCAGGAGGTCGTAGAAGACGTTGTTGTACGGCGACATGCCGCGGGACGAGGCCCGGAAAAGGGACGCGCTGAGGTCGTACGTGATGTTATAACGGCCTTTCTGCACGCCTGAAGACAGGGAACGAAGAGCGCGCAAGAATCAGACGACAGGTCCACACCTGGGCCGAAGGTTGAGGACCAGGTAGGGGAACGCACCTGCTAGCAGATGCTGGGCGCACTCCCTGGGATCGAGAGGCACGTCTGACCCTTCGACGGCCTTGCACACCTCGGGCTTCCTGGCCTCCTCGACTTCAAACCCGGGACTCTTGATGCCGGTCGGGAAGAACGTGTGGACGTCGACACTGAGCCACTGAAGCTCGTTTCGAAGCGAGTCGGCCAGTCCGCGAAGGGCGTACTTGGAAGGCGAATAGGACGTGTAGCCCGCAAAGGACATGAACGACAGGATCGACGCGCAGAAGACGAGCTTGGGGTGCGTGTCGGACTTGAACGGCGGGGGCGAGAGGAGGAACAGGCGCGAGGCAGCTCGCGAAACCCAAAGCGACGTGTAGTAGACCTGGTCCATGGTCGAGGTGAAGTCCTCGTCCGGCTGCGTGAGGAAGTTGCCGGGCTTGGAGACCTGCTCGAGAAGGTGATTCGAAGTCAGAGAGGCCAGGAGAACGGGAGCAAGGAAGGACGACGCACCCCAGCGCACATGAAGACGGCGTCGGCCATCTTGCCGTTAAAGGGCTCCCTGGCGATTGCTTGCCGGATGGCATTTTGGGCTCCCATCGACGAAGACAAGTCGGCAGCAACGTAGTTGACCTCAAATGCCTTGTTGGTACTGTTGGCCTGAAAGGGCAAGTGTTCAAGGAGGAGGAGGAGGTCAGAACGCGCGCTGAGCGAGGCGAAACGAGGCAAGAGCTACAGACCTTCAACTCCTCGACGGCAGCAGCGAGCTTGGACTCAGTCCGAGCGACAATCGTGACATGAGCTCCCCTCTCGAGCAGGAGAGCAGCGAGAGCGAGTCCGAGGCCTTGCGAGCCACCTGCAGAAGCGCGTTCGCCAGAGGAGCAAGCAGTCAGCCTGACCCGTGCTTTTCAGGTCGATTGGGACGCCTTGAGCTCACCAGTCACGATACAGTGCTGCAGGGGATCGGTCGAGGACGCATAAGAGAGAAATCGCAGCTAAAATCAGCGAGAGAGGCAAGTCTGGGAGGGCAGATGGACGGACCTTTCCGGTCGCGGACCAGGGCTTGCGGCCGAAGAGCATGTTCCACGCCCAGCAGATAACCAAAGCCGTGACGACGTAGCGGAGGGTCTCGTTCGAGGGTGGACCGAGCGAGAGCACGTACCGCTTGAGCGTCTGGACCATCGGTCTGTCGGGAAGGAGGAGCGCGTTCGGAAGGGCCAACAGCGTAGTCGGTCGGGTTGCGGTCGGGCGGACTTGGACGACGGAGGGACAGCGAGTTCGCACTCAACCACACTCGCTGGCCCTCGTCGTCCGACTCAACCCACCCTCCCCAGTCCCTCTCACGAGCCGTTACTGCCTGAGCAGACTGACCAGATCATGCGGCAGCAGTTGACCGTCAGGTACAGCTGACAAGATCTAGCTCTGACGACCGGCAGCATCGAGTTCGCAAACTGCGCCCTTTCCCTCGCTTGTCGGTTATCGCATGGGCTGTCGGCCTCTTTTCTCATCAAGCTAGGAGCAAGAGGCTGTCTGACGACCTCGATTTTGGGCCTTCTCAAGGTCAGGCGGGGGACGCTGGCTGACATGGGTTGTAGGGGAGGGTATCCGGAGCGGCTCCAAGATCGTTGACGTTCTTCCCTTTCATTTACTTCTCACAATCGGAACAGGAACTCATGGACATCATTCTATTGGTCTCCTTGATGATGATTCGGGCGATTTTCTGGACTCTCGGCAGCTGAAGGCCTTGCCTCGATCACAGTCAACACCATCGACGATGCGAGTTGACACCGATCCTCTTGCTCGCCGACTTCCAAGCTCTTCCCCGTCGGTTGGTACTACACCTTTCACTGACGTTCGCCTGACTTGTCAGCCCCGATGTCTGTCGATGGACTCGATCTTGGAGTGCGACGAACAGCTTAAAAGGTGGCAAGAAGCAGGCGATTCTTCGTCTTGCCTTCATCTCAATCACTCCTCCAATTCAACCCACCCAACACACCTTTCTCACCCCTTCCCAACTACACCCCTCTAAGAATGTCCGACGCTCAGAAGATGGGAGGCTACAAGGGTGAGCAGGCTGCCCTGCATTTGATGAAACTCGCTTCTGCGCGTTGACTGACACCTTCCTCCCTCGTCCGCTCCAGCCACTCTCTCGAACCCCAACACCAGTGAGGAGGCCAAGCAGCGCGCCCAGGACATCCTTGACGGTTCGTCGTTTTTCTCACCCTCGTCGGTACTCGACTATCACCCAGACTCACATCGGCTGCCATTTCCTCGTCTCCAGGCAACACCGACGCTGGCGACACGTCCTCCAAGTCTGACAACTCCAACTCTGACAACTCCAAGTCTGACAACTCCAAGTCGGCCAACTCCAAGTCTGACGGAGAGAAGAACTCTGGAAATGTTATCGGAGGTCACAAGGCGAACCTTCACAACCCCAACACATCCGATGAATCCAAGGAGCGATCTAGGCAAGTCCTGTCCGAGCAGGGCGTTGACGTTGAGGAGTAGGCGGGTCTCCATGGCACGCACCCTTGAGTGCCGCCCCACTGAGCATGTAGCCCTACTCCTATATCTGTCTTCACAATTCAATGTATCGCATTGAAAGAGTCTGCATCGTCCGAAGTGGCGATCCTGCTTGTACACATTTCGCGCAAGATTCGACCGCCGTCGCGTCCTCGCCTGCTCCCCCCTCGACCTGTTCTCCCCTCTGAATAAGCCTTTTCTGATGGACAGCACGATCCACCTGTGCGTATCTCAGCAGCCTTCTCCCTGGCGGCCAGGTGTTCTGACTCGGTTGAGCTCTCTTGATCCGTGAAGCTACCCCCTGTCCAACTTCACCTTTGGGCAAGACTTCCTCTTCTTCGCTTCCGAGCATCCCAAGCTGACCCCGTTTCGCTTTGACCTTTGCAGCCAAAAGGAAGGTCAACCAGAAGAGGACCCCAGCGTTGCAGCTCGGATCCAGCGACTGCAGACTCAGTACGAGGAGTCTGGCATGAGGCGCACGGTCGAGGGCATCTTGCTCGTGCACGTGAGTCCGCCCTCCTCCCTCCTCTTCCTTACGCATCCCTCCTCCCTTCTAGAGCTCCTCCGAGGATGATCACTTGCTAGACGAGAGCTTGGAACTGACTCGACTTGTACTCTGATCGGACAGGACCATGGACATCCTCATGTGCTCATGCTGCAGATCGCCAACGCCTTCTTCAAACTGTCCGTCCTGAACAACATGAGCAAAAACACAACTTTCAACCTGGACTGATGTGCTCTCGTCCCTCATTTCTAGACCTGGAGACTACCTCCGACCGGGAGAGGACGAGCAGTCGGGCTTGCAGGCGAGGATGGACCATTCGCTGGGCGTGTCGGAGACCGGAGAGGGAGCGGTGAGTCCTCCCCAAGCTTTCTGACCGACAGAACACAAGAACACGACTGACGCAGGCTCATCGCTACGACAGGCCGATTGGGAGGTCGTTGACACGCTTGCCCAGTGGTGGAGACCTGCCTTCGAGACGTTCATGGTGCGTCTACCGCCAGTCATCTCCGACCCATGCTCCAAGCGCTCTCACAGGCGGCTGACTTGGCCAACCGCTTCTATTGCTTACCACACCTCTACCAGTACCCCTACGTGCCCGCTCACATCACCAAGCCCAAGGAGTGCAAGAAACTGTTTCTTCTCCAGATGCCCGAGCGAAGTACGTCCAGCCCCCCTTCACTCCTCTGTGCATCAGTGCTGATTGCCTCCGACCGATCTTTGCGTGCAGAGGTCCTGAGTGTCCCCAAGAACATGAAGCTCCTGGCTGTCCCGCTCTTTGAGCTGTACGACAACTCTGCAAGGCGAGTCTCTTGGCTTTCCGACATCCAACCGTGATGAGGTCTGACTCCCCACTTGGCTACCCAGATACGGACCTCAGCTGTCGGCGATCCCTCACCTTCTCTCCAGGTGCGATGACCTCGCCTGACACGCACCTAGTCCCCCACCTGCCTGACTCTTCGCTGCGTCTTTTCTCAATAGGTACCAGTTCGTCTACCACGGATGAGCGACCGTTCTCGCCCGTTCCCCCCTTCGATCGAACAGCCCCCCACTGTATCCTCTCGTACCAACACCCACCAGCATCTTGTACCACCACAGTTACTCTATCGCACCTCTGCTTCGTTAGCTCGCGCATCATATCGTTTCGACTCCAGCCCGACGAGCCCGTGCCGCGCCCGTGCCGCCGCTCTGCGCGCGGTGTCCGTAGTCAATCGCCTTCTCGTCTGCTCGTTGCGCTCGTCGTCTCTGCTCTGGATGCCCTGTCCGCCAAATCTCCCGCCTGCTCGACGCTTCAGGAACTTGCTGCGACCGTCGCCGCAGGTGATTATTCTCGCGGACGCATCAGGTTGTTCTAGAACGGTTGAGGCGATCGAGGGGAGCCGGACTTTGGCTCGCCCGCAGGACGAGTGCGCGTCATCACCCACCTTAGCAGCCTCCGACATCGACCAGCGGCCAGAGATGACGAGTGTCGTCCTGCCCTGTCCATCCCTTGAAAGGTCGCCTTCTCGCAGCGCCTGTCTCCTCTTCCCTCTCTACACAAACACCCATCTCAATTTTCTCGACTGTAAACAACAATCCAAACCAACTTTTCCCTTTACTGTAGCCCTAAGGACCTCCCACCAACTCTTTCCAGCCAACCCCTCGAGACCATCGCATCTCGACTTCCCTCATCTCTCTCAAGCCACTTCAAGCCACTCTCAACCCACACTTTGCCATGACTATTCCCCAGGCACGACAACAGCTCGCTACCAACCCGGCCAAGGACGCCGTCACCGCTCCCGTCGTCAAGGCCAACAAGGACGCCGATGTCAACCGAAAGCTCAAGCTCTACGGCGTGAGTCCCAGCTATTCCATCTTTTGATTGACAGGTCTCACAGTCCAGCTGACCGCCATCTCCTTGCTTTCCTGCAGATCTTCCAAGCTTTCCGAGAGGGCAAGCTTCCCTCCAACAAGCAGATCGACAAGGCCCTCCTGTACGCCGAGAAGGCATCGCCTGTTGACGTTCGTGTCGTTCTTCCTTTTTGCACAAAGCGATTTGTACTCACCGTCTGTCCTTCCTTTGCGTCTCAGATCAAGAAGCTTTCGCCCGACGGCCGCAAACTCGTCGATGACATCCGCGACATCATCGAGACTGCCCGTCTCATGATCCTCACCAAGAACGACGACGAGCTTTTCCAGAACTTCGTCTTCCACACTCAGTGCGTGCCCCTTCCTTCCTCACCTCCGCCTGATTCCTGATCTGATCCTTGTTCACCTCTTGTCCATCATCAGGGAGACCGACGTTTCGCGAGGAGCCCAGTCTAAGGACGCTTTGCCCACGTCGTCCGGCGCCCTCAAGAACGATGCCCAGAACGCTTCCGTCCACCTCCGAACGCTCCTCACTCTCATCTTCACCAACTCCGAGATGCGAAAAGTCATCTCCGACCTCGGACTCGTTGGTCGAGACCTCTTCGCCACCGTTGCCGCCAACACGGCTGAGAAGGCCCGACCCAGCGAGGAGCAGCTCAACCAGGTCGACCAGGAGGCTCCTTCCAACCAGTGGGTCTCCAAGGACGGCAAGACCGTCGGCACCGGTGAGACTCCCATCCTCCAGGCCAAGGTTGGAGGGCAGACACTCGAGCACGACCCCAAGGCCCCCGCCTCAGAGGGTCTGAGGCACATCGACCGAGACGGCAACACCACCACCGCCGGCGACGCCAAGCAGAAGGCCGACGAGGCTCGACAGGCCAAGGAGGACGCTAAGGCCCAGGCCGCTGGCGGACTCAAGCAAGCTGCCAACGAGGGCAAGCAGGCGTACGACCACGGAGGGACCGAGGGTCTCAAGGGCAAGGCCCTCGACGCCAAGGACCAGGCCGCCGACCAGGCCGACGCCAACGTGAGTCTAGAACCCAATGCCAGCCACTGGTCTCCTTCACTGACATAAAATCCTTCCTTTCACGCAGACATCCGAGGGTGACAAGCAGAACCTCAAGGCCAAGTTCGCTGCGTTCAAGGACAAGCTCTCCCCCAACGAGGACTCCCGAGGAAAGGTCACCGAGCAGAAGGACAAGGCTCAGCAGTTCCTCGACGACGAGTTCCCCCAGGAGCGACGAGACCAGTTCGTATACCGACTCAAGAAGGTCGTTGTCGAGTGCCAGAAGGTCAGTCGCGATCGACACACTCACGCTTCCATGTACAGAGACTCATCTACGCTTTTTTTTTTCTTCCCTCCTCAGCACAACGACTACGACGACGCCATCAACTTCTTCCTCGACAAGGCCGATACCTACAAGGGTCACTCGCAGCACTTGACCGGTAAGGGTCAGGAGTCCGTCGGCGCCGTCGCTGAGGATCCTGCCTTCCAGCAGGCCTACTCCGAGTTCAAGACTCTCCTTGAGCGATTCGCCAACGGCCAGTCGATGGACCCCATCTTCGACGCCGTCAACGCGCTCTACACCGATGCCGATAACGACCCTGAGCTCCGACAGTGGTTCACCTCGCTCAGCCACTACGTCCGAGCCTGCCTCGTCGAGCCCGGATACATCCTCGAGGACGAGTCCACCGAGGAGGGCCGACGGCTCAAGGAGACCGGCAAGAAGTTCTTCGACGTCAAGTACCGAGACCACAAGGACAACCTCTTCAACGCCATCGGCGACTGGTTCAAGGCCATGGGTGAGGACCCGGTCAACCAGCGATTCGGCGAGGACTGGAAGCGACTCACCAAGGACATCCTCTTCGACGACAACGGAGCGCTCGAGTTCAAGCCCCACCTCTGGAACGACATCCGAGAAGAGATCCTCCCCTCGCTCATCCAACAGGTCGGCTACATCCCCCTCCCCCGAATTGAGTACACCGACAAGCAGGTCGACCTCGTCATCGAGAACCTCGTCCTCGAGGGAACCAACCTCTTCCCCAACATTGTTGAGCTCGAGGCCCACAACTTTGTCAAGTTCTCGCCCTACAAGTCGATCAAGGACGATTCGTCGCACCGATTCCGCATCAAGCTCGCCCAGATCCAAGCCGACATGCGAGACGTCGGCTTCGCGTTCAAGAAGAAGACTGGTTTCCCCAAGCTCTCCGACAGCGGACTTGCCGACGTCCTCCTCTCGGGCTCCGGTATCAGCGTTGACATCGAGCTCGCCTCTGCCGGCAAGCGCGACGACCACGCTTTCCTCATCAAGAACGTCTACGCTAACGGTTAGTCTTGCATCTCTTCTGCACCCTCGGTGTTCGGGCCCAGACACTGACACCCCTTGGATCTTTCCTCTGCAGTCGACTCGATGAAGTTCCACATCCGAGAGAGCAAGCACGACTTCCTCTACAAGGTTGTCGCTCCCCTCGCTCAGGGTCTCATCAGGAAGGCCGTCGGTAAGGCCATCGAGCAGGCCATCAAGACCGGTCTCGAGTACGTCGACGAGCAGCTCGTTGGTGTCAAGCGGGCCATGAACGAGGCCAAGGAGTCTGATGGTGCGTCCATTCCACATTGTTTTCCATCTGAGCCGCTGCTGACCCCCTCTTCCAATCACCTTCCCCAGACACCTCCCGAACTCAGGTCCTCAAGGACATCTTCAACCAGAAGAAGACCAAGGCCCAGGAGAACAGCGAGAAGGCAAAGCAGAAGGCCGACGAGCGAGGATCTCAGTTCGCCGTCGTCACCACCAAGGAGAGCTCTGTCATCCCCAAGGTCAACCCTCCTCACTCGACCGCCCAGGCCGCCTTCGCCAAGGAGGAGGCTGCGCTCAAGGGCGACAGCTGGCAGTCGCCTGCCTTTGACATCGTTGCCTAAGCCTGTCTTTCAATCTACGCTTCACCTATAACGACCGCCCTATTCGCTCTTTGGACTTCTTTTGAATCATTCGACTCTCAGCTTTGTACCTCCTAATATCCATTATCCATGCTGTTTGGACTCTATCCTTGTGCTCGATGTGCAAGCAAGCGACAATGGGAAAAGTGCTTGTCGGAGTCTTAAATCACTCTTCACCCTTCGATGGCGCAGGGCCGGCCGCTCAATACAGCAGATCAGACCATCACCACAGTCGCCAGGTTAGAGCACCCTGTCGCTGACCGAACAATACTCTCACTGTTCGTCGCGCGGTCTCTGCTCACAGTCAGGACATCTACCAGCGGCCAGAGATAACGAGTGTCGTCCTGCCCGAGAAGCATCGCCTGTTGACGTTCGTCCCGTTCTCCCTTTCTGCACAAATCGACTTGTACTCACCATCTTTCCTTTGTTCGGCTCTCACCTTTGTGCCTCCCATTATCCTTTATCCATGCCGTCTAGACTGTCAATCCTTGATCTCGAGGTGCGCGCAAGAGAATGGGAGGAGGTATATGTCGGAGTTTGGAATCTGTCTCACCGGTTCGCCGACGAGCCCAGCGCAGGGCCGGTCGATAGAGCGGATCAGACCAGCACCCCCTACTCCCCCAGCTTAGAGGATTCTGTCGCTGACCAGAAAGCTACAGCTTTCTTCGTCGCGCGTTGATTCCCAGAACTCGCCTCCCGTCCTCCAGCCATGGTCGCGGCCTCTGGCTTCAGCCCTTGTCGCCCTGTCACTCAACGCCGACGTCCCTCCTCCCTTTTCGGTCCTAGTCACCCTTCCTGGTCTACCTGAGTGACTTGGACAGGCGTGCTGGCTCTGACAGCCGTGCGTCGTGAAGCCTCACTAACAAAGTTGAGCCTCATTGTCTGCTTCTGTTGCAGATCACTTGGGCGGACGACGATTAAGCTGCTCGCGTCTTCCCTCGCCCTTCCCTCCCAGCTTCTAGCAGGGACGCCTTTGTCTGCCTGCCCTCTGACTCTGCTTCGGCTGAGCAGCTCTTTGTCCTGCAGCCTGAGCTGCTCAATCATGGGGTAACTGCTATTGGGCTAGGGCGTTTTTGAGTTTGGGCGGAGCAAGGAGGGGGGCAGCGGAGTTCTGCAGAGTTCGGCCGGACAAAGGGGGTGAAGGGGGTCGGAGCAAGAGCAGGACTGAAGGGATGCGAAAGAGCGGATCTCCCGGCCAACCTGCCGAGCGAGAGGAGAGCGCCAGCGAGGGCGTGTGGCGAGAGATGGAGGGAGAGATGGGAAGACGCTCTTCACCCCTTCCCTCTTCCCTCCCTCTCTCACTCTCTCTGCAGGCCATCCATCCCCCCCTCCTCCCTCTATCCCTCCGAGGCGTCCCCCTTTTCGACCCCATCGCTTCGGCTCCCTCACATTCCCTCCCGCTTCCCCCCGGCTCCTTCCCGGCTCGACAATGGATCCTTCCTCCCCTCTCTCCGCCATTGTGCCCCTCCCTCCTCCTCCACCTCCGTCCACCAGGGCAACGCAGGCCTGCCAGAACTGCCGGAAGCGCAAGGTTCGTACACATGCTCTCTGAGAGCGACGCGTCCTCTCACTGACACGTGCTTCTTGCCCGCAGGCCCGATGCATCAACTTCGTCAAGGGCGCCTGCCAGTTGTGCAGGGAGAAGGGCACGGTTTGCGAGATGGCGCCCAACCTGGCCAAGGATCGAGCAGCGGCCTCGCGAGCGTGAGTTCCTTTCTTCTCTTTGTCCACTTCTGTCTGGAGATAAAGAGATGGAGAGGCGCTGGTTGGAGGTTGCTCCGCCGATTTCCTCTCCGCCCTGAAGACCTTCCTTGCGTTTGCAACTGACCAGCGCGCCCACTTGCTTGTCTGCTTCCCAGACGAAACGAGGAAAACGAGATTATTCGGCAGCAGATCGGTCCTGAGGGTGTCCAAGCCATCCTGCGCGGAACGAGCCTCGACTCGGACGTGGTGCTGTTGAACGTCGGACGTGTCGGCGGTCGGATGGGAGGAAGCGGTCCTGCGGGCAGCTTGGAGGATCTCAAGAGGATGCAGTCAGTCCGTTGTCTTTGTCGTCCTCAGCACAGTGCTGTGTACTGACGTCTCTTCCGCCCGAATCACAGTTTCGAGACGGAGAACAACGTCGAGTGGGTCTTCGTCCTCGCTTGCCTTTCCTCGCAACCACCCTGACACTTCATCTTGCTCTTCAAACAGATTCATCCCTAACGCTACGGACTCGGCTCTTCTCGACTTCCTGTCAACCTCACCTCCCCCGCACGACATCTCGACTCCGTGGTCCTGGACAAGTGGGACCATTCCGTCTTCGGGAGCCTTTAACTCCGAGGCGTATTCTCTCCACGGGCTGCCATCGAGGGAAGAGTGCGAGTCTCTGGTACGTTGCCTTACAGACCTGTTTAAAGACGGCAACGACTGATCGCCCCAACCTGCAACTCTTGGTTGTCCGCAGATCTACTTCTACTTCGACCGACTCCACCCACTCATGCCCATGCTCTCGGAGACTCGTTTCTGGGAGAGCTTCACGAGCTTGGCGCTGGATGAGGGAGGGAGGTCATGGGAGCATCTGGTTCCCTGGCTGGGCAGTCGACCCAAGTCGTCGGACAAGTCCTCCGCTGGTCAGCTTGTACGTCCCCTCGACACTACAAGACTTCACCCACACGACTGATACGAACGTTTTCACCGTCGTCAGCTCTTCCTGCCGGTCTTGTTCGGTGTCCTAGCGTTTGCGTCGAGCGCTCGAGACGTTGAGCATGGGGACGGCGAGCGATTCCACACCTTGTACGTTCACTGCTCATTGTCAATCGAGATACTGTTCTGAACCCGCCTCTGCCTTTACTCTCACTCTAGTGCTGCCTTCGGTCTCGCAAAGCTGTTGAGAGACTCTAGCGATGCGCAGGAGACATCCCGTGCGTTTCTCGTTCTGCCGATGATCAACAAAACTGGTCTGACATATCTTCTCCTTCCTTTCCATAGTGCAATCTTGCGCTCTTCTCAGCAACCATCTCGCCTCTCAAGGTCATCTAGTCGGAGCTTGGGAGATGCTCAAGATCGGGACGACTCTGGTCAAGGAGCGACAGCTTCATCTGAACGCTAGCCACGGAGAGGGCGAGCTCGCAGAGTTTGCTCGACGGACGGTGTGGTGTGTCTTCTCATCTTTCTTCCAGGCCCTTTCAAGTCGCTGACAATACGTCCACCCCCCTCTTCCGCGCGCTCAGGTGCCTCATCATCCTGGACCGAAACCTCAGCAGGCTTCTGGCCGAGCCGTTGCAGGTGATCATGCCGTTGTACGGAAGTGTCGCGTTGCCTGTCGGAGCGGACGAGGGTTCCCTTGATTGGCAGCAGTGAGTCCTCTACACCATGAACTTACGAGTCTCCAGCCCGCTGACAACACTCCTGCTGTTCTCTCAGGTACTTCGGCCATCAAGTCCCTCTCGCCAGCTTCACTGAAACGCCTAAGGTCACCGGCTTCATCCTTCTCTGCAAGCTGTCCGAACTGGCCGCTCGAGTGATCAAGGACCTCTACCCTCCCTTCCGAGACCGGAGCCAAGACTGGAGGTTCCCTGGCATGCGAGGCCTGCTCGAGTCGGCGGTTGAGGTCTGGGACTTGGAGCTGGGAGAGATTGAGGAAGATATCTGGCAGGCTTTCGGCGATCTGGGTGTGCACGAGGAGCTTGACGAGGCATCCGAGGGACTCGCTGGGTTGAAAGAAGTCGTTCGGAACGCCGTCTCGGACGTTCGGTTGCTAGTCTGTGAGTATCGACGTCCTTCTTCAAGCTTCCTCCTTTCCTCTTTTAGTGTACTGAATTTCTCGACGCTACTTTGCAGACCGTGTCCAGCTGCCTCGGTCTAGTCCTCGCTCGGTCCAAGTCGCCAACAAATTCTCTCTCGACCCTCAGATCGCCATCGCTAGGGATGTCGCCTCCGTTCCTACCGAGACCCGACTCCTGGTGCCCCTCTCGATCCATTCCCTGATGGAGACGGCGACCCTCTTCCTGGCTGTCTTCCCCTTTATGTACGCCAAAAGGGAGGACAAGGAAGGGTTGATGTACGCCGAAGGTGAGTCCTTCAGTTCCATTATCTCAACGAGGTTCCTGACTAATCGGCTTCGTCCGCTCTTTCCAGTCGACCAGGACGCTCAGACGATCACTGCGACCCTTTACCAACTTTCCACGGTCTGGCATCAAGCTGAGCCCTTCGCCAATGCGGCCTCGGACGTCACCCAGCTCGTCGTCGTCCCTCAGCAGCGGAAAAGCACGACGCGATCCAAGAGCAAGGCCAAGGGCAAGCAGCTGGCCAGACTCTCTCTCTTGCCGAAGCGAATCACCGTCAAGGCAACCCTACGATCGCCCGAGTCGGACTCGTCAGCCTCACCTACTCTCTCGCCGGTCGACGTGGACGATTCTTGCGGCTCGCCCGAGGAAGAGTACCGGCTCGTGTCGCCGGACAGGCGAGGACGCTTCCAGCCCTACCATCTGATCCCTCCCAACGAGTCATCGGCCTACTCAACCAGGTCCAAGTATCGACCTACTCAAGATGGACCTCGACCCAAGACTGCGCGGCGACTGTCTTTCAACACCCATCGAAGCTCCCAGCTTCCTCTGGCTTTTCCCTCTTCCTTCCCTCCACAGCCCTGGACCAGCAAGCCTCCGAGACATCCACACCAACCCAACTCCTCAAACCCATACTTCCCTCTCGGCCCTCCGTTCGTCGAGATGTCTACACCCCTGTCGGACCACTCCTTCTCTTCACCCAAGGATCCTCAGACCCCCAACGAGACCGAGTCGCTTGCGACGTGGACTGGACAGACAACGGCCAGCCAGCTTACATCGCGACGAGAGGATCACCCACTCGGCAACGATCACCGGCAATCAGAGCTCATGTCCCTCCAGGAGTCTCCCCAGCTGCTGATCCAGCCACTCGGCTACGACTCGTACGAGATGGAGGAGGCCGAGGAGGGCACGAACCAAGTCCCTCTGAACGGCTACGTCCCCACGTACTCGTCCACTTCTTACCCTCTCGACGCCTTCGATCCCATAACTAATCCCCTCGACAAGTACTCGCCGCACATGCTGTCGACGTTCCCTGTCTACGAGGGACGGCCGGTCTCTTACGTCGCGCCCCAGCAACTCAACAGTTGGCGGCCGTACGATCAGCACGCTCCGACCCACTACGATCGGCATGCTCTCGCATCGATGACCGGCATTCCTCGCTCTCGCTCTCGCTCGATCCACAGGACTCCCCTCTTCCCGTCGTCCGAGGATCTCTCCGCCCCTCAGCCCTCTTACGCGATGGACTATGACGCCCAGGCTCGGAGGCACGCTTCATCGCTCCTGGTCCCGTACAACGCCTACTCTCACCCCCACCCTTCGATGCTTTCGCACTCCTCTCACCCCAACCAGCGTCAGAGGTGAACCTCGAGACCTTTATGATTTCCTCCTCCTAGATCCCCTGGCCGTGGGACTTCTCATCTGAACGACTCTCTTTGAACCATCTGTAAATATCACTACGTTGCTCTTGCCCTCCTCTTCCCTCATCGAACTCCTCACGCTTGGTATGCAAAGCTCCGCGCTCTTCTCGCTCCCTCCTCGACACCACGAATTCCTCACACCACTTCCTCAGCGTTCAAACCCAACCTAGTCCACTTCCACCCTCTCCTGCTTGTTCCCGTTCCATTCCCCTCCTCGTCCCCCTCTTTGTCCCCCTCGTACTTTACACTCACGCTGCCTGCTTGTGTTCCTGCCTGTCTGCCTCTTGCTCTCGTCAACTGTCCGTTGTCACGTAGTTCTGCAACGATCCCATGAAAACCTCTGTCTAAGATATGAACGGACGGAGATGTGGGCGATTACAACGGAGCTTCGCGATAGTTTAGAAAGTCCTCTAAATGACAAAGGTCTTGATCAGACCGGTCCTCTAAACCTCAGCGTCTTCCTCCTCCTCGATTGGCGTGATCTCGGCCGAGACCTCCCCACCACCGATGCGTTCACCGGCGACGCCTAACAAAACGCAACCGCGATAGGATCGGCGTCGACGTCAGCGTTCGGCTTCCACCTTTACCGAAGCTCAAAAAGGAGAATAGCGCGACTCACCCAGCCCAAACTCCTCGATCCTCCAAGCGGCGACGAGGGCAAGGGCGCTGACGACGGCCATAGCCTTGAAGGTCGACCGAAGCGAAACGGCGTAGGACTCGACTGCGTGCTGACGAAGGTCGGGAGAGAGCGAGAAGAGGTACGTCTTGGAGTGAACGATCGAGTTGATCATCTGTGATGGACAGGTATGCGAGTAGAGAGGGCGTCAGCGGGAGGGGTTGAACGTGACAATCCGACGAGGAAGGAGGACGTACCGACGCCGACCCAGCGCCCGTGAACCGCCTACGCAGCTCGTCCGCAAGAACCGACTGCTGAAACGACGATGAGAGCGCAACACCGAGGGTCGTACCGAGGGTTCGGAAGAGGTACGAGAGCGCAGTCGCCTTGGGAATGTGCTCGCGCGGAACTGGAGCGAAGAGGGGACATCGGCGTCAGTCCAAGCTCTCCTGCCTTCCGAAAGTAAAAGAGGAACTCACCTGAGGCCAGGATCGCCAGCAAAGAAGAGACCAGGAAGCTCGAGTACCCGAGGCCCGCAGGCGCAGCGTCGAACCACTCCTCCCAACCTCCCCGCCCAGCAGTGTCCGTTCCTATCTCGCCCGCCGCCCATCGACCCATGGCCAGAGCACTCCCGATCGGCAGGATCAGACTGACGAGACCGAGGGCTCGGTAGCGGCCTGTCGACCGGATCACTTGGCCGCTCAGTAGGGAGCCGAAGCCGAGCATGAGCGAGTTGGGTAGCATGTGCAGGCCGGTCGACGTCGGGGTGAGGGAGCGGACGAGGGTGTAGTACAGGGGGAGGTTGTAGACGACGGCTCCGTTGGCGAGGCACATGAGGAACGCCGAGAGCGAGGTCCAGAAGACGTTCCGCTGCATCACGACGTCGGTCGGAATGAGGACTCGCAACTTGCGCTTCTCTCGACTCCTCTCAAGGACGATGAGGCCGACGAAGGCAGCCAGACTGACGAGAAGCCAGCCAGCGACTTCTTGGTTTGGGCCAGGAGCTGATCCGAGAGTCATCATGCCGACGAGTGAGGTCGAGGAGGTTGCCGACGTAGGTGCCTTGGCCTTGACGCTCAAGGCCCACAGGAGCGTACCGACGCTCAGACCGAGCAGCGACACGCCTCCGAGGTCCATAGCGCCAAGGAGCGAGTGCTTGTGACTGTCGGCCGTATGGTGGGCCGGTCGAGGGAGCAGAAGGCAGAGAGAGACCAGGGAGACGGCGAGGATGGGCAGGCAAGGGAGGAGGAACGTGAGCCGCCAGGACGTATGGGCAGCCAACACACCGGTGATGGGTCCTCCCAGAGCCGATCCGATGGCAAAGAGCATCACTGTCGAGAGTGTTCGAGGGTGAGTTAGCAAGAGCGCGCGGAGGGTCCTCATGAGAGAGCTCACTCATGAGCCCTTGGTAGTAACCTCGCTCCCGAAGACTGATGAGATCTGAGGAATCAGTGAAGACATTGTCAGTGTGAGAGATCTCCTGAAAGAAGCCGTGTGTCGACGACTGACCTGTTGTGATCAGGGACGACAAGCAGAGGATGCCAGCGCCACCTACTCCAGCAACCGCTCGACCCCAGAGGAACGGACCAATACTGGGGGCGCTGAAGCAGATGACGTTGCCGAGGGCGAAGAGCGATCCAGCCAGGGTCATGGACGCTGGTCTCGACAGGTGGCCGGTGAGTGCGCCAAAGAGGGGCGTAGCGAGTACCGACGTGTACGAGAAGATCGAGCCCTGCAGGTAGACCGTCACAAAGACAGCGGTCAGCGGCAAAGCACCGCTCACGGAGGAAGCTCAGGGAGATAACTGACGATGTAGGAAGATAGCTCGATATGCTCAAAGTGGCCTGCGATCTGAGGGCTGAGCGTCGAGACTGCGGTCGTCGACAGGGCGAACGTAAAGTTGGTCCCCCAGACGGCGAGGAGGGTGACGACCAGTCTGAGCCCATGGAGACGTCCTTCTAGAAGACCTTGGTCCAAGCTGTCCTCTGGGCGACCGGCCTGGTCCACGAGGGCGGCAGGAGGTATGTCGGAGGGCTGATTAGGCAGCAAGGGCGACCGCTCGTCCGATGCGGCGCCAGGAGTCTGCCGCCAGAGCGTCATGGTGGAGGAGCAGGCAGAGAGGGAGGAGCGACAGGCGGAGGTCCGAGGAGACTGCAGCAGGGAGAAAGGAGAGGTGGAGGTGGATAGAGGAGGAATGCTGTCTGGGAAGGAACTCCCATGGCCTGACGTCGCACTTGGCCGAGCCCGATTCGTTGCTTCCGAATCAGATGTGCATCCGAAGATTTCAGCCCAGAACGCACCCCCGACACTCCAACTTCCTCTCACCTTCATCTCCTTCCGTCTTTGTCTCTCGCCTCACCTTATTAGCCTCTTTCGATGGCCGACAAGGATGTCCTGGGTACGTTTTGTCGCTACTGGGTGCCCGCTGCAGAGTCCGCCGCCCCTCCCCACCATCGCCCTCGCGACTGACCTCCTCCTTCCCTCTTCTGCCCAGCCCTCTTTCGGTGCACTTTCGACGACCTCCACGGCCAGTCCCTTGACCCTCGGTCGCTCATCACCAACCATTCGACCCACATCCAAGTTGAGCAGTCGCCGCTGACGCTCGAAGGGATCGAGTTTACTGGTACGTCCTCCTCCCTCTGCGGCTGCGCGTCCTGCCTATGAAGGACACAGCGCCTTGATGCGAGTAGACATGGCTCGAGCTGACATTATCTGCCTATGATGCTTTCCGCATGCAGCCCTACCGAGCGGTCTGCACGCTGTCTCGCACGATTTCTTGTGAGTTCGCCCCATCAACTCCACGCAGCCCTGTCCTGTCCTTGTCCCGCTGACTGATGTTGACATGACCTCCTCTCTCGACTCGCAGCTTCTTCGACTGGAAATGCCATCTGGCCGTCTGCTACTTCAGATCAACACAGTCAGATGCAGGGTCCAACGCTCGTGGGAGGGCCATGACTACGCTCGGCGTCGTCGTCCGACAGGCGCTCTCGGCGGGCGACGGACACCTCGGGACGGCGGCAGGGCATGGATTCAGACATCAGGACTTCCTCCAGACGGCCAGTCGAGAAGAGTGGGACTGGGGACGTCTAGGCGGATGGTTTGAAGAGCACAAGGCTTTAGGGTCGAGTGCTGACGGCAAGGGGACGAACTGTGCACAGGCGCTGGAGAGCAAGTTGGTTCGACAGATCCCGATGGCGTCCGTGAGTGCCTGCCTCATGCTGATCTGAACGGGCTCGCTTCTGCTGACGCAAATCTTGATTGCTCACTCATGCAGATTAGTTCCCATCCGCTGCTTGCGCTAGAGACGTTCCCGCCAACACTCCTCCTCCCCCTATCCAAGGTGGCTCTCTCGCCGTCCGCTCGCATCCTCATACTCACCCGACCGCCTCTCCGCCAAGCAGCAGATTGGACGTGGTGCGTCGGCGTGCTGTCGCGTGCTTTGTTGCAGAACGAGAGAGGAGATGGGGGGCGGCAAGGTCTCCGCGTCCTCGGCGGAGTGGGGTTGGGCGACCTCGACAGGCTCGAGAGCATGCGCAAGGAGAAGGAAGGCTGGGTCGCATTCACGAGCGATGTGCGTCTAAAAATTCCTCCGATGTCTGCTCTGACCCTGTAAGAACTGACGCTCGACTTGTACTGCACGCTCACCAGGCCATCTTCAAGGAACGACCGCAGATGTACGACCTCCTGCTCGAAACGTACCCGTCGACAGCTCCGACGTACGGCGCTCCTCCACAGTCCGCCGGTCAGACCAGCGCACCTCCACCGGCGCCGACACTCTTCTTCTCGATGCCAACCGACGTCCCTCAGCGGCCGATTAAGACTCCCGTCTCGCTTTCGTACTGGGACAGTCCGTTGAAAACGCAGCTCGAAACGGGTCGGGTGTCGAAGTCGTGGTTGGGAGCTCTCTGGGAGAATTGCGGCTGGTGCTTTGGACTCCTGCTGGGACGGACGGACGGTTCCGTCTACCTCCCTCTGTCAGCGGACGACATGAGCGGGGATCAGCAGGACGTGGAAGACGAAGAGGAGGGAGTGTTAGACGAGTATCAGCCTGCGTGGGCGACGCTCAACGTTTTGCGGAAGCACTACGCTCATTTGTCGCACCATCTGTCTTCGCTCGCCCCCCAACTCGAGGACGACTCGGATGACGACGAACAACCACCCCTCGCCCCTCTTCTCCTGTCGTCTGTGGACCTGGTGCGACTGGGACTGTCGCCGCTGGGCTTGCCTTGCGATCGGGTGCTGGTGGAGGGGTTGAGCGGAGGGAGGGTGAAGGTGGGCGACAGCTGGATCTGAAAGCCGGACCGTTTGCATCTGGAGTGGAAGGCGTCTCGATCTCATGACCGTCATCTCTTTTTGCGGCCCGCCTCACTTCTTCCATCGATCGGGGACCTCGCCGATCTGGCCGTCCTCGTTGAGCGTTGCTTGCGGTTCAAGTTCCTTGACGCGAGCCTGGTTGTCGGGGTTGTGGAGGAGCATCGACCGAACGGCAAAGAGCGAGTGCTCTCTCAAGACTGGCGAGCGAAGAATGGGGAGCGTCAGCAGCCAATCAGGCACAGAGTTTCGCAGGAGGAACTCACAAGGGTTTTGCGTGTCGAGGGCACACATGCCGAGCAAGACCTCGAGGGCGCCGAGCTGAGCCAACTGGTCCTGCGCAGCCCGAGACGACGAGGCGTAGATACCGAGGAGACGAGCAATGTCCTTTCGAACGGGTGCGAAGGCGTGGGTTGCTGGCTTGCCGTCGACGTCCGTGATATCGGGCGTGGACGAGGAGCGCACAAGTCGAGGCTCATAGAAGTCCGAGAGCACGAGGAGTTCTGGTAGAGAGCCAGCAAGAATAAGCAAAACTCTCACTTGAAGATGAGCAAGAGAACGTCGTAAACACACCTATGCTCGAATTGAGGAAGATTCCATCTTCCAGCTCGGCGACCAATCTGCTCCCTGCTTCCTTCCGCCCATCCTCGTCTTCGTCCTGCTTGTCCTCCGCGCCGAGCAGAGCCACAAAGATGACGTCCTTCAACCCCAGAGAGAAGCCCTCGTAGCACTTTGCGAAGCCCTCCTCGGCAAACACGGTCCGCTTGCCTCCCTCCTTGAGCGCTCGCATCGGTCGGAGGAGCTCGTTCGCGAGTTGCTGGGTGGTCGGGAGGAGGAAAGAGAGCGATTTCTGGGAAAAGAACGTTGCAGTGCTGGATGCAGGCGAGTGGAGGAAGGCATCGAAAAGCTTGAGGAGAAGAGATTGGGCAAGTGAGATGGGCGATTTGGCGATTCCGCTGCAAAGGAGGGAGAGAGGTCATCAGCGAAAGTCCGTTAAATGAGTGTGGAAAGCGGTGTCTACGCACTCTGCGAGCGCAAGGTAGAGCGTCGAGACATGTCCATGTTCTGAGAGAAGCTTGATAAACTCGTATCTGAGAAAATGAGGGCGTTCGTCAGTCTTGCGTCGCGGAGGATGAGAGGTCCAAGACGAGAGGCTGAGCCGCACCCTAACTCGAAGCACCGCGATCCCTCCGTTTCGTCCGCTGCCTCGAACCACTTTTCCATCTTCCTGAGGAGGAGTTCGACGATACTGAGCCCAGTCTTGTCGAGGAAGAGGAATCTGCAAATGTGTACGGCGGCGACGTCAGAGGCGAGCACGTAAGTCGAGCGCAGAAATGCTCCACACACTTACGACAGGTTGGGCGCGCAGTCCAGCGCGAGGAACAGGAAGGTTACAACACCCAGGAGCGTTCTGGTGTCCTCGCTCGCCAGAAGTCGTCTGCAAACGAAGGAGGCGTTGGAACAGGAGCGTCAGCGAGGAGAGCGACAGGCACGTGGAGGAAGAGAGCACGCACACGGCGAGACATTTGTCAAACGGCCCCTGGACGTAAAGCGGCAGCAAGAGACCGGCCGTCTCAGGAGACGCAGCCATATTTGAAAGTAGTTGTGTGTGAGCGTGCAGGAGGGGCAGGTCTGGAAAGGGGTGGGCAAAGTCAGCAAGGGTCCAACATGCGGCTGCAGACGTCGGGACGCACGGAAAGGGTCCGACAGCGAGGCGAAAGAGCTGTACTTGAAGAGGACGTCTCTAATGCAACCTTCGATGGATCTGAAGACGAAAATTTGGGTAGAGGTCAGCTTGAGGGGAAGGAAGGGGAAAACAGAGGACGACCCACATCATGGCCTGGCGACCCTCATCCTCTACGCAGCAGTTCCTCGCGTACCGAGCGAGCAGCTCGAGAACCTCGACATCCTCCTTGTCCGTTGACGACTTCCAGAGTGTGCGAAGAGTATCCGGTGGTGCGTCTGATGAGCTGACGGACTGCTGTCTGTCAGAGAGGGAGCGAGGGCGGAGTCAGGGACGAGGCGTTTGGAGACCGACCGAGGGACTGGACGCGTACCTGTACTCCGTCTGCCTGAGCAAGGGAGTCTCGCGTGTGAGCCAGGCGACGGTCTCTGTCCTGTTTCCCACAGGAAGGAATCCACTCGACATGGCAGGAGGAGGGCAAGGGCCGACAGCCAGACAGCAGCAACAGCGACTTTCGACAACGCGCGTGAAACCCAAACAGGCCCGTCCGCCCCAAACAGAAAACCCAGGTCTGGCTGTCCGGCCCGTCCGCCCCAATTGGTGTCCGCCGTCCGTGTGGATAAACTCCGAGCCACTCACAGAAAAGAACAAGAGAGAGCTTTCGACGCCCTGACCTCTGCCTCTACCAGCTACTCAGATACAGACAGACATGCCCTACACCATCGACTTTGCAGGAAAGATCGCCCTCGTCACGGTCCGTCTTCCTTCTACTCGCACGCTGCGCAGGCCATCTCCGAGGGCTGACCATCTCCTTCGCTTCCCTCTGCCTACCTTCGCTGCTCGGTAACCTCTCAGGGAGGGTCTCGAGGGATCGGACTCGCCATCGTCCACCAGCTTGCCATTGGTGAGGTTCCTCTTGACGCGCAGCGACCTTCGAACGATCTCTTACTGACAGACCTGTCTGTCGCGTTGCCCGTTCTTCGTTCCTCAGCTGGTGCCAACGTCGCCTTCACCTACGGCTCGACCTCCCAGGAGGAGGTGGACGTGCTCACCAGCTCGCTTCGGGAGGCCCACCCCGGTGTCCAGTTTGCGGCCTTCCACCTCGACGCCGCCGACTCTGCGTCGTACAAGAAGCTGCTGGCGGACGTCGCCGCGTCATCGCTGGAGGGTTCGCTCGACATCAGTAAGTCGTCGCTTCCTTCTCTCAGACTGTCTGTCAGACGGTAGGGGTGTTGACGGACTCCCCTCTTTGGGTCGCGCTTGCAGTCGTCGCCAACGCCGGAATCTCGCTCTGGTCCGCCGCCGAGTCGACCGACGACAAGGCCATGCAGAAGCTCTTCGAGGTCAACGCCTACGGACCTTACTACCTCTTCCGAGAATACTTCAACCTGATCGGCGAGGCCAACCTAAAGGGACGAATTGGAGTCGTTGTCAGTTCCATCAGCGGGAAGATCGTCAACGTGCCCCAAAAGTCCGTTCCCTTCCCCTTGACTTAACCCTCCAAGACGCCGGACTGACGGGGGAACCCTTTCCTCATCAGGCAATCCGCGTATAATGCAAGCAAAGCAGCCACGAGTGCTTTCACCCAATCTCTCGCCGCCGAGTGCGTTCCTCTTCTCCGCGACCTGTCCCTTGCGCGCTCGACTGACAAAACGACCTACCTACCCCTCAACTTACAGGTGGGCTCACACCGGTTTCCGAATCAACGCCATATCTCCCGGTTTCATTTACTCTGACATGATCGCGTCGGTTGACAGGGCCTGGACGGAGGACTGGCTTCGACGAACTCCGCTCGGCAGGATGGGCACCACCGAGGAGGTCGGCAAGGCCGTCGTAGCACTCGCTTCGGATCAGTTCGGGTTCATGACTGGAAGCGACGTCGTTATGGATGGCGGTGAGTATGGAGCCCTTCTGCTCTCTCAATATAACATAGAGAAGGGATTGGCTGACGTCCGTCTCCCCTCGGTCCTTCCCTCCCCCCCCAGGCTACACCCTTCTCTAGGGATTGTCACCCTGAACTATCTTCATAACGGCGCAACACCAGCGTCAACCTGTCATCCTTACACTCGGCGTCAAGGAGGTTAAAGAGTGGTTGATAGAAGATAGACGGAGGAGAAGGTGTAGGGAGAGGGAGGAGATCTGCCATTAATGCCCATGTACTTGTCCTTACCTAGATCCGAAACCTGCAGCATCCCGTCAAGGGGTCTTGTCCATGTTGGGGGAGAAGCGAAGTCTGCGAAACGTTCAAGTGCAACGAGTGCATCCTGCTCCCGGACTTGTCCGCCGCCCTCGACCTCAGCACAGACGAAACCTTTCTGCTTCTCTCTTCAATCCACGACCTTGCCTCACGACGCAGCCTCTTGATTCCCCCAGGGGAACCTCAAGATGCCACCCTCTGCCAACCGTCGTCTGCTTCTGGAGGTCTGCGTCGATTCGCTGGAGTCCGCCAAGGTGTGCGTCCAGCCGTCACCCACCACCATCTCTCGAGGACGCTGTTCAAGCTGACAGACCCTTAAGTTGATCTCTCTTCTCAGTGCAGTACAGAACGGAGCGGACCGGCTCGAGATCTGCGGCTCGCTAGGTCTGGGAGGCGGCCTGACGCCGTCCGTCTCGTTCGTCAAGCTCGTCCAGC
The DNA here is from genome assembly GCA_014825545.1 of Cystofilobasidium capitatum. Taxonomy (NCBI): domain Eukaryota; kingdom Fungi; phylum Basidiomycota; class Tremellomycetes; order Cystofilobasidiales; family Cystofilobasidiaceae; genus Cystofilobasidium; species Cystofilobasidium capitatum. Next base: position 9,436 of record MVAJ01000078.1, on the reverse strand, counting down.
AGACCTTTCCGTCGACTCCGCTCATGGTCATGGTCCGACCTCGCTGCGGCGACTTTGTCTACTCGGAGGACGAACTCTCGGTCATGAGAGGCGACATACAGCTGGTGTCGCTTCATGTTCCCCAAGTGGCGGGGTTCGTCTTCGGGTGCTTGACCGCCCAGGGCCAGGTCGATAAAGCGGCGATGAAGACGTGCGGCAATTGCTTCTGCTCATCTTGCCCTTGCTTTCTCCACTGACGCTGCTCTCTGACACTTCATCGGCAGTCTGATCCAGGCTTGCGAGGATGCGGCTCGACTGGCGATGCGCAAGAAACGAGCAGAGCGTTCGTCCCCTTCTCCGCCTGCAGCTGTTCTAGATGGCCAGAGTTGCTGACGCGTTGGCTCTTTCAGTCACGTTCCATCGGGCCTTCGACATGCTCGACCGGCTAGGCAAAAATGGCAGGGAAGATCGGTTCGATGCTATGGTCCAAGCGATGTCGACCCTAGGCAAACTCGGCGTCGAACGGGTCCTGACAAGGTGCGCGAGGGCGTCGACCGCTTGTTCGCCCTCGCAAACGTCGCTGACTGCCCGTCTGCGCTACCTCGACCTCTCCTTCCCAGCGGCCTCTCTCCCAGTTTGACCTCCCCTCGGGCAGCGTACTGGGTCGGCACCCTCGCCAGGCTGCGCAGCGAATCCAACCCGACCTGGCCCGAACTCCTCCCCGGCTCGGGCCTCAACGCCTGGTCGCTATTCGATCTCAGCACAAGCCCGCACACGGCCTTTGGTGCAGCCTTGCGCAAGGGTCAAATCGAGGATTTGCACGCTTCGTGTTCGGAGTGGGTTGACGGGCCGGTCGAGGGGCACGCAAGGAAAGGGGGTATGGGGATGGGTGTGGATGTCGGAGGGGTGGGCGAGTGGGGCAGGTGGAAGGTCAAGTCGAGCAAGGTGGTTGCTCTCAGGGGTGTCATGGACGAGTTTGACGGCGATTGAGAATGGCAGCCTTCTCATCGAGATTGTGAGACGAGGGAGGGAAATCCAGGGTCATGAGATGCGAGAAACAAAAGTAAAGAAGAACGACGACGCCCGACCCCCCACCCCACTCTACACAACGCTCAAGCGACACCCACTCAGAATCTCTCCTTCATCCTGGCGCCGGTACTTCGCAGGCCGGCGTAGACCTTGCCTGGCGGGCTTCCGAGGATGAGGCTGACGACGGCGTCCCGGGCGACCTTGATGCTCTGGACCGTGCCGAGGATGTGGATCTTGGTCTCGGCCAGGACGATTCGGGTCCGCGAGGCGTTTTCGATCGTGTGTCGCGTTCGACCGGCATGGCCTGCTATACGGCCTGGAGAAACACGACACGGGCGTGGGAGAGAGGAAGCGTCAGTGCCAGTCGTGGAAGGGGAGGGGGCAAGGCAGAGGACTCACCGATGGCTCGCGACAAGTGGTCTCCGTGCAGCGTCTTGACATCCTTGATCTCGAACGTGTCGACGTAGAGGTCGTCCATCCTCAGCAGCGCAACGGCGTCCTAAAAGCAAGGAGGAAGAGAGAGTACGAATTAGTCAGACCCGAACGCTCAGCAACGAAAAAGGGCCGAAGCAGAACTCACAGCCACCTCGAACCCGAGCGCAAACGCCTTGAGGAAGTCTGCGGCCTTCTGGATCTGTCCGACGTCCTGCGTGTGCTTGCTCGTCTGCGGGGTCGTCAGTAAAACGTTGAGAGTCAGTTCTGCGCGCGGAACGCTGCAGGCCGTCCTTCTTGTCGCTCCCACCCTCGCTGGCCGCCTCACATTCCACCTTTACGACCTTCCAGCACCCAGCCCAGCACCCAGCGTCCCTGTACGTGTGGGCTAGACCCTTTAGGAGAACCTTCCTGAACCCAGAAGAGAGAGAGCGCAGGAGGACGCACCTTGAGCTCGACACACTTTCGCTTCATGTTGAACCGGACCTGGAGGCCGACCATCTCGACGAGGGGCGTGTAGATGCTGGCCCACTCTTTCTTGAGCGGCGTGATCCGGTGCGGGGGGATCGTCACCCGTCGGAACTCGTCCTTGCGGTCGAGCACGAGCTGGCTGGCCGACAGGGGCACGAAAGCAGGGAGGGTCGGGTCGAGCGCGGACGCCGACTGCTGGGGTGCGGTCGGGAGGAGCGAGGACGGGGCCGGTGGGGCAGAGTCGAGCAGCATGTCGTCGTCCGAGTCGTCATCCGAGTCCATAGTATCGTCTGCGTGGGCCGAGGCGAGGGCTGAACCGACGGCGGCGGCGGGAGGTTGCCGTGAGGGTCCAGCCTGGGAGGAGGAGCTGGGGGCGGACATGCGGGTGGAAGGCGAGGAGAGAAGAGGCGAGAATTGGTTGGAGTGAAGAGGGAGTTGGCCTGAGAGTGTGGCCCGAGCGGAGGATACCGAGGGCGCTGAGAGTCTGGAGAAAGAGTAGAGTAAGGACGGAGGGAGGGGTGGAAGGGGCGCAGTGGGCAGGATTCAAATTGTTGCAGAACCCACAAGAGACACAAGAGGACCCAGCTTGGGAATTCTGATGCGCGTCGGACTTTTCGATCGCCTGTGGATCTTCCTCCAAATGAGCCGTGCCTAGTCTCCCTTCTCTCACTTGCACAACCCTGTCCTGTCCTGTCCTGTCCTGTCTTTGTCGCGTCGGGATCTGTCGGACACACAGTTCGGCCTCCTCCGAATGTATCAGCCTGCACCCCATCCGTCGCCGCCGCCGAGCCCGTCATCGGTCCACGCACCCATCCCCCTGCGCTCGACAAACTACTCAACGCAAGGCAGATGGACTCCCCGCTCACGCTCGTCCAGCATAGACAGCGCAGACTCAACAGGTGCACTCGTCGGACTCGGCTACAACAACTCTTCCAGCTCAGGACAGGGCTCGTCGTTCTCTCAGCAGCTGGACCACGGCCTGCGGAGGCCGGTCGCTCACCGCGCGCAGGCTACCGACGACATGGTCGAGGTTCGTCCTGCTTCTGCTTCTCTATCTCGACACAATTGCAGCCCAGGCCGACTCACTGCTCTCCTCCCTCCGCTTGCTGCTCAGATCTTGCTGCCGACCAGCCCACCTCCCAACTCGTACCAACAACGCCCGTCGGCGGCCGACGACCTGTACGACGACCCCACCCCAACCCCTTCCTCGTATGCGTTCGCGCCCAACCCGTCCCAGCAACCATCCTACGCCGGCGCATCGCACAGCTACTCGCACTCGTACGCGCCTTCGATCGCGAGCTCGATTGGCGGGAGGTCGGTGTTTGACCGGGAGGGAGGGTACGCGCCTGGCATGAGCAGGAGCACGAGCCAGGCCGGCAGCGTCAGCAGCTTTGCAGGAAGCGAAATTGCGGACAAGGTGCGTTCCTCCCGTCATCTCAATTCATGCTTGTCTAGAAGGTGTTGGGTACTACGGAGGAAGGGAGGAGAGAGCGGGTTGTTAGAAAATAGTCTGAGGGAGAAACCTCCACGCCGCCATTTAGCTCTCGTTTCTAATACTGGAACTGATCAGAACTCCCTTCCTTTCTCCCTTTCTTTTCCTCCAGTTCGACTACACGACCTGGGACATGCCGCCTGCCAACGCGGCCGCGCACGCCGAACCGGACGACTGGCTGCACGACGTCGGCACGTCCTCGCACTCGCGCGGGTCCATCTTTACGCTGCGAGGACTGTACAACCTCGGCTGCCTCGCCGTCCTCGTCGTCGCACTTTTCATGCTTTTTGCTGGGTATCCGATCATTACCGTTTTGTCGGATCGACTGCTCAAGAGCAACGGGGCTTTCAACCTGGGGGGGGTGAACGGGACGGGGCAGGTGCCGAGTACGGTTGGCAACTTTGGCTTGATCGACAACGATACACCACAGGAGGCGCTCACGAGGACGGGTATTGGAGGAGCGAACGAGGGGGTTGAGTACGAGCTTGTGTTTAGCGACGAGTTTGAGCAGGACGGGAGGACGTTTTGGCCGGGAGACGACCCTTACTGGTGCGTTTTTCGCTCCTCCTTCTCCATTCCCCCACTCCCTCTCACACAGAACCTGACCCCGCATCACACTCAACAGGGAGGTGCGTTCATCTCAGCTTTTTCTCTGTTTTTCCTCTTCTTTACTGACTTTTTTTTTTACTGACTGATACTTGCGGAATTTGACGTGTTAGGCTGGTACGTTCATCCAAACTGTCACTTCTTGCCATCCTCTCCTCACCTACTGACCCTCCTGGCATCCGATTAGCCTCCTTGCACTATTGGGCAACGAACAATCTTGAGTATTATGACCAGCGCATGATCACGGTCGCCAACGGCAGCCTGCAGATCACGCTCCAGCCCGCCGACCCTTCGACAAATCACAATTTGAACTACACCGGCGGGATGCTCAGCTCATGGAACAAGCGAGTCCCCACGATCTCCCTCGGTCGTAGGATTCCGTCCTGACACCCGGTTCGTCTGACATTGCAGGTTCTGCTTCACCGGAGGCTACATGGAGGTCAAGGCCCGCTTACCTGGGTCGCCCAAGGTCTGGGGACTCTGGCCGTAGGCTCTCCTCGCTTTCCCCATCCTGGGGTGAACCGTAGCTGACCTCTCTTGCGGAGGTCGCTTTCGCAGTGCTGTTTGGACCCTCGGAAACCTCGGTAGGGCGGGTTATGGTGGGTCTTGCGCGGCGTACCTGCTCCCTAAAACCTTGACTGATCATCCGTCTTTCTCTCCCGAAGGTGCAACGCTGGACGGCATGTGGCCCTACACGTACGACGCGTGCGACCTCGGCACGCTCAAGAACCAGACTTACAACGACCTACCGGAGGCGGCGCTCACGACTGGCCAGGAGGGGTACAACTACACACTCAGCTATCTGCCTGGCCAACGGCTCAGCAGGTGTACCTGTGCTTCGGACCCTACGCATCCTGGACCCTACTCCAACGGGCAGTTCGGTACGTCATGGCTGCTTGCTCCTTCAAGTCTACGTAGATCCTGACGTTACCCCCCCCCCCCCTCGCGTCTCGCAGCTGGTCGAGGTGCGCCGGAGATCGATCTCTTTGAGGCGCAGGTCGACGAGACGCTTCAGGAGGGTAAGGTGTCCATGTCGGGCCAATGGGCGCCTTTTGATGCGTCGTATCAGTGCGTTTCTCTAGCTCTCATTCTTCCTCCCCTCACCAGCCCGGCTCTTCTGACCTCCAGCTGTTCTTGTCTCCCTCGCAGATGGAACGCCACGGACGGAAGCTACGTGATTTACAACACGTCCCTTACTGAGCTCAACGGCTACAAGGGAGGCATCACCCAAGAGTCGTCGAGTGGGATCGTTACGACAGTACGTCCTTCAGACCTTGACTGCCTGCCCTCCGCGCGTTTTGCTGACACGTCGTGGCTGTCGTACAGAACCAGGAGGCCTACCAATACCCCCTCAGCGGCGGGACGGGCGAGTTCTCCGTCTACGGCTTTGAGTATCAGCCTGGAACGTCAGTCGCCTTCCTTCTTCTCGCTTTTGCTTGTGGTCTCGCGCTGACGAGACGGTCCGATTTTGGTGCCATCTGCCAGTGACGCGTACAGTGAGGCCGTCCCTTGCTGGTCTTGATCACGATCGGAAAGCTGATCGCACCTCCTGCTTGCTTTCCACAGTCGCGTGGGCCTCTGACTCGAAGCCTGCCTGGACTGTCTACCAGTCTGCGGTGGGTCCCAACAACGAGACTGAGATCAGCGAGCGACCGATCCCGACGGAGCCTATGGTGCGTGACCCCTCTTCGGTCTGGCAGGATCTCTAGCTACTGACCAACGCTGATCATCCCTCCCTCCTCTTCAGTACATCATCGCCAACCTTGGAATCTCCAACAACTTCGGAAACATCGACTATGACGGTCTCGAGGACCTCTGGCCAGTGAGGATGGACATCGACTACATCCGAGTTTACCGTACGACCTCTTCAATCCTGCTCCACCCGCCCTCACCAGCAGTTCGACTGACGCACCTTTACTTCTCCCTCTCACAGAGCGTACTGGCCAGAAGAACATCGGGTGCGATCCTGAGGATCGACCAACAGCAGCTTGTGAGTTCCACTGCTGTGGATTGAGCGGCGCAACCCCCAACTGAACCTCTGCTCTGTGCACCTTCAGATATCGACGAACACATCGACCTGTACTCCAACCCCAACCTTACACTCTACACGGATGGAGGCTACGTCCAACCGCTCAACCGTCTGCAGCTCGAGAGCGAGGGAAAGACCTGCTGAGCAAGTTTGTCCGTAATCCTATATATCCTGTCTATCATGACTTATCTGCTGCATCCTTCCCTCTCGACGTTAGAAGACATAACACACGCAAGCGCCGCCTCGAGTTGCGAATACGTTGCCGTGTTGCGTTGGCTGCTCTGTGACTCGACGTCTGCGCGCCACAGACTTGTGCTCTCTGTCCCCTCCTCCATTGAAGTCCTTGTAGAAAGAGTGTGATGCATGTACATTTGCGCTAGTCAAAGGTACAGATGCCCGGCCAAAGGAACGAAATATGGCCCAGAGGACCCGTTGAAGGAGCGACGTGTGACCCAAAAAAGAGAAGAGAGAAAGGACTGAGGTTGAAAAGAGAACAAACGTTGAAAGAGGAGGGAGTCTATAACGGATGAATGAGAACATAGCTAGTCTATCTACTTCTTCTTCTCGTCGACTCGGTTGCCGACGTCGACGCCAGAGTCCGAGACGGGGGACTCGAAAACACCCGTCATCTTGGCGACACCTTGCCTGTTCTTGTAGAAAAACAAGTCCTTGCCATGGTCGACGAAGGCACAATCTCTGAAGTTCCTGATAAGGTCGCCGTGGAACGAGGTGTGTCGGTACTGTTAAGAGTAGAAAGAAGTCGGAGGGTCAGCTTTCTATTGAACGGAAGAAATCGAGGGAGCAAACGACCCCCAAGCCTCCCACTCCAGTTTCTTTGACACCCAACTAAAACAAAAGCAACTCACCTGGTAGTGGGGCCCGAGGAACTCCTTGAGAGCAGCCGTGGCCTTCCAGGCGTGGTAGTGAGGGATCTTGGACGAGATGTGGTGGCTGACGTGCGTCTCCATCTGCAAAGCAACAACCGAAGCAGCGTTAGCATTCCAGAACGCAGACAACAAGATGCTGGGGCAGGACTCACGATACCGTGGAACATCCAGGGGCCGATGAAGCCCATGGAGTTTCGGTCGATAGTGGCGAGCGCGCCCTTGGCGAACGTCCAGGTCTCGTTGGAGTAGTGAGGAACGAGGGGGTCGGTGTGCTGGAGGAAGGTGATTCCGACAAGGAAGTGATTCATGACGAGGTAGGGCAGGATGTCTGTGTTGAAAAGAATCGAATAGAGTCAGCACTCGTTGAAGCTCAATGGGGGGGGGGGGGCTTACAGTGGGAAGCGACGTTCTTGAAGCCGTAGAAGTAGCTGGCGGTGCAGAGCGAACCGATCAGGATGGCGATACCGAGGTTCGACATGATGATCTGCGAGCGGTGTCGCTTATCGAAGATTACGGCGTCAGGGTTGAAGTGGTTCGTGGTGCCCTTGGGGTAGTTGAGCTGTCCAGAAGCGTTCTTGATGAGGTAGGCTTGCCATCCAAAGAGCTGAAAGCGACAGGGTTGTTCAATAAGGCCTTCTTCAAAGCAAGTTGAAGGACTACGCGCACCTGCTGGATGAAGAGGTCTCCGAGGACGTAGAGGGGTGCGTCTCCGATGGCCTCGCCAAGCTCAGCTCGTCGAGCGGCGGTAACATTCATTCCCTCGTGGTCCTCCTTGGTCTCATCGAAAGCGGGGTAGCCCTGCAAAAGTAACGGTACCACTTGTCAGTGAAGCGAGACAGAGTGTGATTTAAGCGGACAGTGTCGAAACGCACCAGCTGCTCTCGGGTTCGGGGAACGTAGACCTCGTCTCGGGCGATGTGACCACAGCCAGCGTGGTGTCGGCCGTGCGAGATCTTCCAAGCCTGGTAAGGGACACCGACAGCGCTGTGCAGAACCCATCCGACGGAGTTGTTGATCGTCTGTGTGGCGACGGAAAGGAAGCATTAGCGTTCGAACATTGTGGACACAGCGCGAGCTCGTAGCTAACGTACCTTGGAGGTCGAGTAGGCTTGGTGACCGCACTCGTGAGCGCAGATCCAGATGCTACCAAGTAATTATCGAAGGTTAACACTGAACAGAGTGAAGGGGGTGCGGGCAAGGATAGGGAGCGACTAAGCGCCGTCCGCGCCGTCGCGTGTCAAGAGACGTACCCAACGAAAGCGCATCCCTGCCAGAACCAGTCTGTAAGAAAGAAAGGATGACTATGAGCCTACGAGTCGCGGTTGAGTGCGATATGGGACGCGAAAGAACGTGCAGTTGCACCAGAGCGCCGAAGAGAGGGCCGAAGCAGACCATCCAGTCAGACCACTGCGAAAGCATAAAGACCGTCAGTCAAAAGAACGACGACACATAATCGCAGAAAAGACGAGGATACGCACGAAGCCTCAACGGCGGTAGGGATCCATGTCGATCCGTAGGCGAACAGAGAGATCAGGACGATATCCTGCAGGCTGCGGAGGGAACGGAACATGAGGAAGAAGCGGGAGTCAGCCGCAAATCCCGCAACCATTATCTCCCAGAAAGGAAAGTCTCTACTCACACGTAAAGCGAGGAGTGCAAGGCAGATCGCTCAAAGCACTCGGCGCTGTGGTCGAGGAGCAACAGGAGGGAATCGTGTGAGCGACAGGCGCAGACGGGCTGAACGCCAAGCACAGGCGGCTCCGATGCCCCTCGCGAGCGAGCAACGCAGAACGACAGAAGACGAACGGGATAGCGTCCAGGAGCTGCTTGATCGTGAAACCTGGGGGGAAGGCGCAAGAGAGGACGAGAGAGTCAGTCTCTCATCGAGATCGGAGGGAGCGAGCGAATGAAGGAAGGGGCGTACCGGGCACAATGAACTGCGACTCTTTGGTGTCTGCCGTCATCTCGTCGACGACCTCCTGCTTGGCTGACTGAACTGCTGCCATCCTAGAGCGAGAGAAAGAGAAAGGAGGAGAAGGGGTTGGGGAGGAAGAAGGTGGGGGAGGAAAGGAAAAGATGGGCTGGGGCTGAAGGAGCGGGCGCGGGCGGACGGGCCTAGTCGCGCTGGCTGAAATTCTGCGACTGTATACCCCGATTGGGAGCCCGCGATGGGTTTCTGCCCTCCCTCTCCTTTTCGAAATGGAGTCCATCTCATCCTCCTCGACAACCAACCCTGCAATACGCGACACCGGTATTTGCCAGGCCCTGTTGAATGTAAGAGGGGGAAGGGGGGTGTTGGCGTACGCCCTCGGGTTCCAGCGAGAACTGCACTTGTATTCTGTTTTTTCTTCTTCTTCGCGCTGGCTCACTTAAAATGTAGGGTCAGGGTGTCACGAAGCATCAATAGTCTAACGAGGATCAAATGGAAGAACGAAGCAAAATAAAAGTATCTAAGCAGAGCAGATTTGAACGACTAGGGCAGAGCTCTCGCTCCCAAAGAAGGGAACGAGT
>MVAJ01000077.1:0-79416 GCA_014825545.1 Cystofilobasidium capitatum | reverse complement strand
TCGAGAGGCTGGTTCTGCGTCGTTTTGGGCTGAGTATAAGAGCGGCCTGTCGTCCCTGTCTTCCTTCTTCCCTCCCACACACAATCTCATCACTCTCAACTCCTTCACCCAACTCAACCCACCCCCAACACCCTCTCAAGAATGTCCAACATCGTTAACGTTCGTCCCTCTCCTCTTCATCTCCTTCTCCCCGCATCGCATCTTCAACTTCCACCGATCCTGACTCTGCCTTCCTCCCTTTCCTTCCCTCCCCTCTCAGGCCGTCGTCGACTCTGCCACCTCGGCCGTCAACTACGTCTCCGAGTCTGTCCAGCAGGTTGCTTCCGGAGCTTCCAAGGAGACCAACAAGGAGGTCGCCAAGGTGAGATGCCTTTATCTTCCTGCCTTCCTTCCCTTCCCTCTTACCTTTTACTGACTTCTCCCCTCACCCTCTGCAGGACTCTAACGCCTCCCTCGGTACCCGAGCCTCCGCCGGCCTCGATGCCGTCGGCGACAAGTTCGACGAGTCGAAGCACGACGCCAAGGCCGAGGCCAACAAGCAGTCCATCTAAGAACTTTCCATCGACACGAAACTCTTTCCCGACTCTCCCTCACACACAGACATCACTCTTGCTCGCTTCCCCTCTTCACGAGGAATGTAGCCCTACCCACCACCCCCGCCTGATTGTATGACATTCCTGCTTTGCCTTGCACTTTCCTTCGCGCTGTCGCGTTGTGTTGTTCTCTGTGCTTCGTCCCCTCTTTCTTAAGGTGTGCATTATCCTTTCGCGCCAGAACAGAAAACGTTGACGGAACTCGTTAGCTGTCATCCAACCCATAGTTCATCCTTTGCGTTGAACGACCCGACGCTGCGTCCTCGTGCTCCTCCGCTCGCTCCTCCTCATCGCTCTCCCTCGCTCCGTTACCGCACCCAGGCAGGACTCTAGGCCGTCCCTCCACCTCCACTCCTCGACGTAGCGCGCGACCCTGGCCTCTCGAGTACACCGCTCGTTGCCGACCGAAGCGCGTGCTTTTAACCCGACACGCAGCCCATCCCCTGCGCTCTGGACCATCTCTACACCAAGCTGTCCCTCCCTGACCGAAAGGAACCCGATCCACGCACAGACGGGGAGAGAGTGAGAGAAGAGGGTGTCGTGTGTGGTTCTTAACCAGCCATGGCATGCCTGACGATCGCCTCGACCCGCACGTCGAACCTCTCGCTCCGGACGGGCATCTCAACCGCCTGAAAGGGGTTCTTCATCACTTCGTCCGAGTAGGCGACGTAAATCTCCTGAAGGAGGGATTTGGCTGATCGGAGGGCTAGCGGGGTGGGGGCTGGTGGGGGAGCTAGGGAGGGGAGGGAGGGGGCTGGGGAGAGGGACGGGAAGGAAGGGGAGACGAGGAGGATGAACTTTGTCCCTGTTTGACCCGGCAAAGATACACAAACGGCGAGAGGTCGTCAGTTCCATGTCACTTCAACGGGAGTAGCTGATGGTGAGAGGGAAGAGGGGGACGAAACCTGTCGGAGTGAGGTAGATGACGACCCTGCCCCAGTCGCTCTCTACAATCTCGCACCCCTCGGCTCGCCCGTTGCTCCCGACCGGGCTGAGCTGGGCCGTGATCGCGTGCACGCCGTGGAGGGTACCTGCCAGGACGAGGGCGTCGTTTTGACTTATCTGTGGAAGGCCGGCTGTATAGGAGCAGGACTCGAGGGGAGGGGTCAGCTCGCCAGCGGCGGAAGGAGGGTATCTTTAGAGGAGGGCAGAGGACGGACGAGCAAAGGTGCGGTTGTAGACCAGTCCTCCGGCCTTATTGATGATCCAGACTGCGAAGACGGTCATTGCTTCCTCCTTTCTACGCGCTTGAAAGGATGGAGAGGTTGAGGAGGGAAGGGCGTGGGGGGGTCGGTGTCGAGTGCAGCTCTCGGGACGCGTCTTCCCTTTTGCCTGGAGGCTGGAGAAGGACGAACAGTCCTCCTCGCACTTTTTGCACCAATACGACGAACAGGGCATATGATTGTACAACACGACGCAGACGGGTCTTCCTCTAGATGGGTCTGCAGCAGGAAACGCTGATGCTGAGAGGGAAGAGCGCAGCGCTTGGTCGGAAGGGAACTTTCTGGGCTCAGGCCTTCGAGGAAGCTTTGGTAAGACTAGCCTTTCTTGAACCTACCAAGACGAAAGAGACGAGAAGAGCAGCGTCAGCCAGGCGAGTCTGAGGTGCGAGTGGTTGAATGGACGAACCCAAGTTTTCTGGCAGACGCAGGACGCAAGGGAAGGCGAGGTGGTCAGCAGCTTGCCCAACAACCGAAAGGGCTTAGCAGGAAAAGGAGCTAACTTTCGTTCGTAGAACAGATCCGTTCTACTCGCTCCGAGGTTGACAATCTTTGGACACCCGTCCCGGTCCTTCTCGAGCCTTGTACACTCTGTGCAGTAGTATGCGTCCGAGATTCCTGATGCCCACCCAGAAGCAAGTCAGCTTGAGACCGAAGCCGGTGCGAAAAAGTAGATAGACGAACCTTGGGATCCACAGATGATACATCGGCCTCCGTACGTTCCAAAGTTGCAGTCGTCGCAGGTCCTGACGAGCGTTGCGGGTCGGACGTACCTGACCCAACACCCCAGTCGAAGACAATGCGTAAGCCAGAGCAACCGCACGAAATGAGAGAGGAAGAGATCTCTCACGAGTCGCAGATGGGGCACTTTCCGTCGCACTTCTCGCACAATCGGCCGATGGCTGAGGGAGGAAGGGGCGAGAGTGAGGTGGGGCAGGCTCCTTGTCAGCACGGAACGAGCTCGACCGGGGCATGGAAGGGAGCTTCTTGAACAGCTACTCACCGATACCTGGCTGTCGGCGGCACATGATCAGATCTGAGAGCAGCAGGGCAGGGCGAGAGATGAAAGTGTCAGTTGCGAGCCAGGGGAAGCGTCGAGGGGAGCTGGAAGGACGGACCCGGGTGATGCTTGGACTGGTGAGGACAGGAGCACAGAGAGAGAGAGAGAGAGAGAGAGAGAGAGAGAGAGAGAGAGAGAGCAGTCAGCACAACTCTGACACCGACAGCAGGGAACGAAGTACAAGGAGGTGATTCGTACCATGTCTGGGCTGTCTGAGTCGAGTAGCGAGGGTGGGTCTGGCAAACGGGGTGAGGGTCGGGATGGTGCGAGCTCTTGCGGTCGAAGCTCGCCTGCTCCCTGCCCTCCATCTCGTCCTCCCCAGCAATCTAGAGCAGCACGCAGCCAGCTTTCTCTCTTTGCAGGACTCGCGCGCGCTCGCACCTCTCTCGGACAACACCCTAGGAAACGCCCTTGCTGGAACGGACGACCCGGTCTCTTGCGCTTCGGGGATGGACGAGACTGCGGCGGGAGGTCACTCTGTGCGTCCCTTGGCTCTGCTCTCTAGCACCCGACCATCGTCCGCCTGCACGAATGGGAGACGTACTCAGTCAGGCTGCTGACGGTCTCTCCTCTCTGGCGTCGCAGGACCTGCCCTTGGTCTTCAAGATCTCCTTTGGGTCGGACAACCGCCGAGTCACCTACCCTCGAGGCCGACACTGTCACTTTGACAGCCTCAGAGGCACCGTACGTCCTGCTCGAACGCCTCCCCCCCCCCTCGAGGAGCTGCACTGACACGCTTCTAAGGTTGACGGTTTGCAGATCGAACGCCTGTTCTCGCTCTCGGCGTCGAGCTTCTTCCTCGCCTATACTGGTCCGTCCTCTCCGTCCGTCATCTCCGTACTCACTCGACAAGACACTGACCATTGGCCGCGACCCTCCTCTCAGACGATGATGGGGACGAGACGGCCATCAAGTCCGACCCTGATCTTGCCGAGGCGATCCAGTACTTTGGCTCTGGGTTCGACGACACGGTCTCATCGTACACGTCCGTCACCCAGTCGACGTCCGCCTCGTTTGACTCGTCCCTCCCCGGCGGCGGATCGGGAGGGGAGAAGGTGACGCTCCGGATTCAGGTCGTGGTTGAGTACGACGGACCGGCTCTGAGCGAGACGGGCTCGATCGCCGAGAGTTTGTCGGACCGCGAGAGCGGGTGGGGCGGCGGTGGTGGAGGGGAGGACGGGCAGAGCGAGCGCAGCAGTGAGTGGACCGAGGGCAGTGAGGATTGGGAGGACCAGGCCGAGCGAGATCGGAGGGACGGGATCGCGAGCGGGACGAGGGTCATCATCGAGGAAGACTGGGACGACGAGAGCATCGACCTGTCGCACGACCCGTTCCTACCACCCCCTCAAGCGGCTGGCCGACTGGGCGCACCTGCTGCCCATCCGCTCGCGCAGAGCTTCTCGCCGTCCGACTCGTCGTCGGAATCCTCCGAGTCTGCCGGTCGAAGAAGCTCGTCCAACGAGAGGGGGACAGCCAGGAACGCATCAGCCTCGTCTGCGCCATCCTCCGAAGGCTCGCTGCCCGACTTCGAGTCTCCTCACCCGTCCTGCGAGGACTCGGGAACCATCCACCCCGGTCAACGAGACGACGAGGACGTCCTCTCGACCGAAGATGGAGGTGCGCGGACCTCGACCCCTAACGACGACGTTACCCTAAACGAACCCTTCTTTTCGAACGTCGACCACCCACCGCCAACGCCCCTTTACAACGCAAGCGGATCTCGATATCCCTCCTCCCGACCTTCCTCTTCCCGCCAGTCTCAGCCGTACACAGCCCACTCTCAGGGTTCATCCCGACGTCCGTCTGTCCCTTCGTCGAGCCACTCTGCCGTCTCCTCCGCTTCGTCTGGGCTGGAGAACAGCGAGTTTGGCGCGCGATGGCTTAAGGAGCAAGGCGAGATGCTCAAGAAGAGGGTTGCTCTACCTGGAGCAACCTCGACGACGGATCCGGTCAAGGGAAAGAGGAGGAACAGCAGTGCGAGCGGCGCGTCCTCGGAAGACGAGAGTCTGGCGAGTCTCGGCGACGGAGCGCTCGCGCTCGAGAGGGACAAGAGCGGGAAATGGTACTACAACTACTCGGCCGGGTCGTCGCGCGACTCGTTTGCTTCGGACGGCGACCGACGGTTCTCGCGGTCGACGTCGTCGTCCTCGTCTGCCCTCCGACCGATCACCCACGTTCCGAGCTCGACAGTCCTCTCGTCGACGTCCGCTTCCGGCTCGTCGTCCTACCAGACTCACGGTCGACCGGTGTCGTTCTTCTCGGACGACTCGAACGCCGGCGGTCGGTCGAGCACGTCTTACAGCTACTCGACCGACCCGTCCAACGGCGCCGGACCTTCTTCGACGGATGCGATCCCGCTCGAGGTGCTCAGGATCGCGGCGGAGGAGTCGGGGGTGGTTGAACCCCCAATGTGGGTGCCCGAGTGCTCGGCGTGTGGAGTCAGGATGACCTACATGCGCTACGCCTGCGTCAAGGTGCGCCTTTCCTTACTTCACAAGTTTTGGTCCATCATACCCCTTCTGACCTCGGAAACTCTTCGATTTTGCAGTGTGGGGAGAAGGAGAAGTGCGACATCCACGGAAACGTTCGACCACCACCTCGTCGGTACATCCACAATCCTCCTCACGGCCCTGAGCCCCACTCCTCGCACGCCCATCCACATCACCTTCACCACCATCACCACCATCACCACCATGCCCACTCACCGTCGACCGACCAGCACGCCCGCATCGTCGAAGAGCAGCCAGAGGACGAAGAGGACGACGGGTACGCGTCGGACGGGACCGAGCTTGTCGGCCACCGCAAGCACTCTGAGTCGTCGTCCTCGTCGGGCGGGTCGACTAGCTTTGTCGGTCACCAGAAACCCCTCCCTCGCCTTCCACTCCTTCACGACGGTCCGTCAGCGCCACAAGCGAGTCCGCGGGGATTGCCTCCCGGCGCGAGTTCGTCGAGGGGGTTCGAGCTCTGCGCGTCGTGCATAGAGTCGCACGGGCACGAGCACTCGAAGGAGTTTTTCAAGAGGCGGACCGAGACGGGTGGGTGGGACTTTGCCGGACGGGGAGAGGACGTCCTTAGCGGAGGGCATGCGTTCAGGGAGATTGTGTGGTCGGGCATGAGGCACGGCGGCTGGACCGACGTCGGTACGTCGCTCCGCTTCCTTCTGTTTCCTCCCTTTCAGATTGTGGGATGTGAGGGACTGACTCGTTCTTGTGCCCCTTGGGGTTGGTAGAGTACGACGACGAGGGATCGTGTTCAATCTGCAGTACCGACATCTCGCGGAACCGCCACAAGTGTTCGTTTCGTCCCTTCAATCCCTCGCACCCTCGTCTCAACGCTTCAGAATGACTGACGCTCCTTCTCTTCCTTCTCCTCCTGCAGGTGTGTCGTGCCCCAAGTTTGACCTATGCAAGCAGTGCTACCAGCGAGTAGAAGACATCCACCCCGTCCACGCCTTCCTGTCGGTGCCAGACAGGGAAGGGGCATCGGAGCCGGAGAATCTCGCGCCTGTACAGGGTACGTCTTTTCTTTCTCGTTGCCTCTCGCCTGGGCGTGGAATCGTCGCTGACGATACATACGCGCACACCAGTCCAGCACCCAGGAACGTTCTGCCACAAGTCCGTCGCCTTGTCCTTGTCGCGCTGTCGCGTCTTGGCGCTGACCTTCTTGCGTCTCGACCTCTCAGCTGTCTCAAGAACATCGTCGGAGCTCGATTCCACTGCGCCATCTGTCCTTCGTGGTGCGTCCGGTGTCTCGCGCCCCTTGCCCGCTCCCTGCGAACCTAGCTGATCCACAGTGCAACTCCCCACAGGGATCTCTGCTCCGACTGCGAGAGTCTGCCGTCAACTGGAACAATCGGCGGCACGCACTCGTCAGACCACATCATGATGAAGATCCCGGTCCCGCTCGGCAACGCCGAGGTCGAGCAGGTCTCGCGCCGCGTCCGAGATCAGTGGCTCCTGCAAGACTCGCAGACGGTCGCCGCTCAGACTCTATCGAGGAACCGAGCGGCCCACACCAGTCTTCCGACGTCATTCGCCCCTCAGAGCACCTTGACGTCGCCTGTCCAGAGCCAGCTGTCTCCTCCCGCGCAGCAGACGTCACCCTCGACATCTCCTCCTCTCGCGACGTTCCCTCCGCCTCCTCTTCACCCGGCTCGAGCAGAGTTCCCCGGCGCCTTTCCCGCGTCTCAGTCAAGCCCAACCTCAAGGAGGGACGACAGCTCAGTCGCCCGTCCGAGTCCCTGGAGCCTCAACTTCTCGCGCAACGGCATCTCGTTCAGGCGGACGTCCTCGGGAACCGGCAGCTCTGCGCCCGCTCTCACTTCGCCCCCGACGACGGCCAGAATCAGTCCGCCGGCTGCGGCCATGTCGACACCCCCTACCCCGAGATCTGGGCATCGGTGCTCGTGCGATAACTGCGGAACGTACCTCAATGGAACGCGCTACCAGTGCGCCAACTGCTCATCCGACCCGACCCCGTACAACCTGGTGCGTCTTCTCCTAGCGACCGACCATCGCTCTAGGCGATTGAGAGCTGATCTCGGCTCTGCGCTTTCCAACCCAGTGTCCTGCGTGTGAGGCCAAGTCTTACCTCGTCCACGACGACAGACACGCGTTCATCCGCTTTGACCGACCGGTCGACTTTCAGCTCAGGCCGCGAACGCCGCTCCTGCCTTTGCTCTACAGTGTTCCTGTCGGACGGACGCTGGACCCGGCCCAGCCTCCGATGAGGGCTGACGTGGCGGAGCGACTGGTCGCAGTGCGAAACCAGAACGATCCGACCGGTGCGTTTCTCTTCGTGTCGACTCAGCAGTCGTGGGGCTGACATCGACTCGTCTCTCCCACGCAGCGCATCTGAGGTTCCTCTACCATCCTTCGACCGTCTGCGACTTCTGCATGATCCCCATCACTGGTACGCTCCCACCTCTTGTTTCCACGTCGCTCGACTCGAAGCTGACCAGTTTGCGTATTCCTTCGTTTGCAGGTTGCTGGTTCCGGTGCGCGGTCTGCCCGTCGTCCTTCGACCTCTGCAGCGACTGCCACCGGTCTATCGAGCACGATCGAGACCACGTCTTCCTCGTCCTCAAGTCTTCGGTTGACATGCAGGTCTTCAGGTGCGCTTTTCAGCTCTGCGCAGATGTCTTTTGATCATTGACTGACGCTTATGGTCGTCTCGCCTTTTTCAGGGAGTGCACCGCGCTGTCCTCCGAAACCTCTCGGCCGATGATTCAGCAACGACTCTACCTGCCTTCGTGACGGAAATCACTCATCCTCCTTCAGCTCGCTTCTTTCACTCATCTTTCTCCTGAGCTGGCCCAGGTCTACCCGTCGGACGAAGCCGCGACGCGCTTGCTCCTTCCTTCGGACGCCCCTGCACCCCTCACCGGCACCCATCTCCTCAGCTCCTGCACATTTTGTCAATGACCCCTTTCTTACATCTACTAGCGCCCTTTTTTCAACGACGATGACGATGATCGACTTCGAAACAGGAGGTTGGGGGGGGGGGAGGGTGAACCCCCTTTGTGCGCTGGGATCCCCGATCCTGAACTTCCCCCTGTCTACTGAGCCCGCATAGCTGCGGCTGGTCTGCTTAGCTCGTCCACTGCTGACCACCATTCTCATCTCCCCTTCCCTGCCGTCCCTCGGCCAGGCTCCTCTCTCCTCGCCCCATCTCGAGGTGTTGCGGGACGCTTCGTCGCTCTGATCCCTGTCAAACTCCGACACCTTCCAGTCCAGCTCCAGCTCTCACCCCCCGTCCCTTCCTTCAGTCCTTCACTCCTACGGCTCTTTCACATCGCTCTATCACATCTCCAGTCATGTCTAGTCGACACACAGGCAAGCTCGTCGTTTTCCTTCTCCTCATTGTCGTTCAAGTCCAGGTGTGGAGGACTTTCTCCGCCCCCTCGGCACCCACCCCGACGGTCCATCTTCCCTCGAGGAGCGATGCGTCGTCCACCCTTCCGCTGGCTCGGGCCTTGGAGAGAGCTCGAAAGGGTCATGTCGGCACAACCGGCCACCCTCATGGACGCAAGAAGCAGGTCGTCGTCGCGTCGTCATTTGGCGCTCACGAGTGCGTACCAGTTTATATTCCCTCCGACAACAGACCTTGTGCTGACCTCCTCGTGTCGTGTCTTCCTTGGCTCCGCAGCGACGTCTACTGGTCCAGCGTAGACACTCTCGAACGATTACTTCCTCCGTCCAACATCCAGGTTTACGGCCGACAGCCGCGCTACCGCATCCACAAGGACGTTTTTCCTCCCCTCGGCATCAACCCTTCAGGTATCTACAGGGACAGCGAAGACTTCCTCTCGGGTGTTTCTTCGGGGTGGGGAGACGATGTCGACGGTGGGGCGGATATGGTGGTCCTGGGAACGTGCGAGATCGAGTGAGTCCTCTGCCTGTCCGAGAATTGAGTCAGAGCGTTCCTCGTTGACGCTTCGTCCCTTATTGCTTCAGTATGGCAGAGTGGTCGGACGCCCTCTTCCGTATTTGGCTTGCTCGTCCGGACGACCGGAAGTTCGACCTCATCTGCATCGTGCACAATTCGAACGACGCCGGCTGGGCGGAGACCTACTCGGCCGACTGGGTTCGCGTACGTTTCTTCCCTTGAACATCTTTACGCGACCAAAGGAGTTAGACACTGATGAAAACTCTCGCTCGTCCAACCTTCCAGGTCGGCGCTCTTCGGATCATGCCGATCGCGGCTCATGTCACTAAAGCCTGGCAGGCAAGGCTTGCTCTGCTGGCGGACGAGCCAGGGCGTTTCCATCTTGGCTACGGTCTCGTGCCTGTAATGGTGCGTCGTTCCCTGCGGGCCCCTCGGCGACGATGTGCTGACTCTTAGGATTTCTCTCCTCATCCTTCAAGGAACACATCCCTGTGTACTCCATCGAGCGCCTCCATCTCAACGCACCCGCGCTCTCGGAAGACGACGATGATGACTCGGAGCTTCCTCCTAGCTTCAGCATGGGTGGGGAAGACCTCTTCATCTCGGGTAAGGGAGGAGTTCAGGTGTCGCGGACAGGACGCAAGGACGGTCGCGTGCTACGAGACGCAGTCATCCAAGGCAACTTCGAGACCGCTCGGCGTGCGTATGATGTAGTTCTCGCTGATCTCGAAGCGGAGATCAAAGGTACGTTTGACTTTCTCATCGCTGCACTCCGTCGGCAAGCGCTGAATGTCCTCGTCCCTGCAGCCGACCCTACGTTCTGGGGCTACCACATCTCCCACTCGGGCGTGTTCGTCCCGACATCTCCAGACGCCTTCATCCTCCACCTCATCGGCGGGAACGGCAAGGACCTCGACAAGATAATGCCTCCAAGTCTGCAGCACGCCGTCCAGGTCCACTCGCAGCTCTCGTACCTCGACTTCTTCGCGTTCTTGGGTCGGGTGGACGTCGTGCTTCCATCGTTCACCGAAGGAGGCAAGGTGCGTTCTTCCAGCAGACCTTCCGAAGCCTGGCGGTCGTCTGACCCTCCCTGCCTTGTCCTCTGCCTCAGTACTGCGTCTCGCAAGCTTCCAGCACGGTCGCCATGGCCGCTCAGTGCGGCGTCCCTCTGCTCGCGACCGAACGCATCCGAAACGCCTACACCTACCTAACGGACGACGCAACGATCGTCCGACCGCAGCTCCTCGGCGAGATCTCGGCCCTCAAAGCGCTCAGAGGAGGGAAACCCCACCCCCCCGCTCGCCCTTACTCGCACGACTTCGAACGCACGTGGACGCAACCCGAGGCATCGTGGCCCTCTGCCGGTGAACACGCGCAGGAGGCCAACCTCGCGTTGAAGGCGGAGACGGAGACGATGTTGGCTTCGGGCTGGGTGAGGGGCGACGAGGGCTGGACGCGGTTCAAGAAAGGGTTGAGAGAGCAGAACGAGGAGGTTCTCCGATTGTTCCTGTGGGGCTAGAGATCTTGGGTAGGGAAGGCATCTTACATACAGACGACTCGGATACATTTCCTTCTTTCAGGGTGCGGCCAGTCCGCTAGGCAGAAAATTTCCTTCGCAAGACCTTCAGGTGCCCTCACGCTCCGAGATGGATCCGATCCTCCTCCTCTAAGCACCGCACCCACGCACCGTCCAGATCCCAGTCAATTGTCATCTCCTTCTCCGCCTGCAGGTGAGAGAGGTGGATGACCAACATGCGAGTCAGTTACGGGACGAGTGTGGAGCCAGAGGATGGGCCGGGAGATCCGTACCTGGGGGAGAGTCAGGCGATTCCAGACTCCTCGAGAGATCCGCTGGTGAGCCAGGCGAGAGGGGTGAAAGCAGTCTCTGGTTCGTCACGAAAGACAAGGTGTGCAATAAGTCAGGGCTGGCGGGTCCGCCAAGGAAAGTGAAGAGGTCGAGTCACTCACGCGGGCGAGAGGGCCTCGATCGGTACGACAGAGAGATTGAGAGCGGATGGAGGTTGGTAAGCGATTCCGCTGTAAAACATGGTTGCTGTAAGTAGTCGCCCGGTGTCCAATTCTAAGAATGACTGACAAGTCCGACAGGTTGCGAGACGAGTAGTCATTGACGATCTCGACCAGTTTCTCATCTGCGACCCAGCCAAAAGCCCACGAAAAGCTTGCGTCAGCCAGCATGAGGTTAAGAGCTGAGTCTGTCAAGAGGCAGAAAATTCACTGTAGCGGTTCTGAAACCACCTCATCCTCTTCCTCGTCAACTTGCCCAGATCGCCGTCGCGCAGCGCGCATCCGCACTGGAAGCCATGCAGCCGGACGGAAGAGTCGCAGTACTGATGGCGTCCGTTTTCGGTCAGGTTGTGCAGAGTCGAAACGTCAAAGACGCCCACGATGTTGACCAGAGTGTGAGCTTGCGGAAAGGCAGAGAGTGGGGGGACTGTCAGCGTCGTTCTTTGGCAGAGGAAGCTTGCCGACGGGTGGGGGAAAGCCTCACGGATGAACTCTCGAACTATCTCCAGGACTTCTCGCACACTCAGCGCAAACAACTCTGGGCTACTAGGACCACCGACGTCCACTGGAAGTAGAAGGAACGAGCGGAGGAGAGAGAACGTCAGTGGAACGATCAACAGGGAGGCGGGGGGAAACAAGGCTGGCCTCACTCGAAGAGCAAGCCGAACAGATGTCGTTCGACCCGATGTGCATGCTCAAGTACGCCCACCCGACGTCCCTTCCCATCCTCCTCAGCGTCCGCCGGAGCGCATACACCTCGGGCACGAGGTAGTCGCGCGCCTGGTGGACGAGGTTGGACGCAAGCGAGCCGGAGAGGGCGGCGTTGAGTCGGTCGAGAGGAGGGTTCCACTGGACGGGTCCGACCGGACACAGAGAGCCTGCGCAAAAGGGATGGGGAAGGAAAGGGAGGCCTCAGCACTCCTGCAGGGTGGGGAGGAAAGGGACAGCTGCTGCGCACGCACCCCAACAGATCTCTGGCGGATGCTCGCCATATGAGAAGCCAGTCAGATTGGAGCTGTAGTGCCTCATCAGCTGAGAGAGAAGCAAAAGTCAGTCTTGACTCTGTGGAATCGAGGTAAGGGTGGATGAAACGTACGTTCGGTACCGTGACCTGACCCTCGTCTCCTCCTGCCGCCCAGCTCGACCCCCGATACTCGTACGCCGTCAGGTCGGCCGTCTCCCTGATCCCGCCTAGGAACCAGCCGGCCGAGATCGAGTCACCGAGCGCCATCGTCAGCTCAAAGTCGTCCGGCCTCAGGTCCCAGACGGTCGTCGGTCGGGTTGTTCTGGGGGCGAGCTCGGGACAGGCATCGACCGACCTACGCCAGACGCCTTGACTCATGATGGGCGACTGCTGCGAGAGCGTGTCGAACGGGAGCTGAGGAGCGCCAAGTGCGGCCGACGACAGGGCAACGAGAAGGAGCAGGGAGCGAGGGAGGGACATTGTACGAGGCGGTTCGCAGGTGCGACATGGGTGTTTGGGACGCAGCGAGGCAGGCACGGAGTTCGACTAGCCGTCTTTTCCTTCGTACAACACACGCTTGCACTCTCAAGAGCTGCGACAAGGCGCAGCACGAAGACGAGTACACCTTGTGAACACGATGCGCCACAAGAAGAGCTCGCAGGGATGAAGGCGCTTCGGTTGCGTGCGGTGCCGTAAGAGGTGTCAAAGCAGAGCGTCTTCATCCAATCATGCTCCTCTTGCGTCCTCGCATACGGACTGGGAGCAACACGCAGCCGAAGAGATAAGGCGTGTCAGCAGTCGAGCTCTCAGATGGGCGAACGACTCGCAAGATGAGAAGAGAGCGAGGGAGAACGCACCGTCCTCCAAGCGCCGTCCTACTTCCTTCCATTCCTTGCCCATCCCTTTCGCGTACGCGCTCAACACGCCCTCGAAGAGCCCTGACGAGCCAGGGTGGGTAGACGAGAACGCGCGTTCGAGAACGTACAGGTCGACGGCCTTGTCCTCCCACAGCGTCGAGATGTACGACAATCCAAAGTCGATAAGCACCTAACACAGCAACAGCAGAGATCAGAACATCAGTTACACTTCTAGCTGGTGCGAGCGATAGAAGGAAGACGCACGAGCTCGTACGACGAGGGAGGCTGGAGAGGTCGGATCATCATGTTTGACGTCGTCAGGTCGCCATGGATGACATCGGCCAGATGAAGCAGAGCCAGTTGGGCGCCGATAAGCGCAGGGAGGAGCGCTGGACAGGATCAGAAGCAACAGGGTCAAAATCAGACCAGGGAAGGACCTGATTCGTACGCTGGGAGGAGCTCACCAAGATCAAGACTGTCCCACGGGTTCGAGTCGACCCCCTCTTCTCCCTCCGTCGTCGTTCGCTCCTCCTCTTGCTCCTTCTCCTCCTCCTCCTCTTCGACTCCGGCCAGCTCGTCTGATTCCGCCCCACCTCCCAAAACTTCCCTCACGCTCCACCCGTCGATCCACTCCATCCCAACCACGCCAGCCTCAACGTCGACGCCCCTTAGCGTCGGCACCCTTACTCCGCCCCGTGCAGCACGCACGAGCGTCCGCGCCTCCGAGGTCACCCTCTGCCGAGTCAGCTGGACGTCGAGGTGCGGGTGTCGGTACTTCTTTGGGAACCTGTGCTTGAGGAGGGCCGTCACGGGCGGCGGGGGCAGAGGGGGGTTTGCCGAAGACGAGGAGGAGGTCGAGGAGGAAGGGGTGAACGTCGGAGAGGGAAACATGGCCGTCCTGTACACTTTCTGCATGGGTTTCCAACATCAGATTGAGCAGCGGCGGAAGGATCTTTCAGCTGAGGCGTCCTGGCCTGCCTTGCCAGGGGGAGGGGGCGAGCCGACAGGGCAGGAGGAAGGAGAGGGGAGGACACACCGCCTCGGCTCCCTGCTTGATGCACGTCGACGACCCGATAAGGTCGAGGAAGGGCGAGCACGTCTGTTGGACCATCTTGAGGACCAGGTTTGTTGCGAGCTCTGGAAGCGATAACGGTGGAAGAGAGGCCGGTGGGTCAGTTCCAGCTCGCTTCCAGCCCCTAGCAGACGAGCAAGGAGGAAGCGGAAGGACTCGCCCCCCCCCCCCTCTCTCTCTCAGCAGCTGGATAGGAGCGTCTGTGGGGCTTACCTGATCTGTACTACTGGAGAGAGAGGTTCTTGCGGATGCGAGGGGCGGGTCGGACAGAAGGATGTGGTTTGAGAAGGTCGAAAGGGTCCTCCATGAACTGTACTCCTCCACTCGCACCGCATACTTACATAATTCCTCACCCCCCCCCCACCCTTGTCTCGCGCACGGCGTCTAATAGGCTGGAAGAGCTCTGAGAGGAGAGTCTGCTCGACTGTCTTTCTTGCACTGGATGAGCGAGCGGCCGATCGTGAGGTCTCGTTGCACTCGAACGCCGCGCAGCTCCGACGCTCCCTCGTCAAGAGGGCATTCAAGGTCACTGGTAATCACGGGTCCATTAAAGATCTAGCGAGAGGGTAGGATAAAGGCGGAGAGAGAGTACAAGTAGTCTTCGGAAGGGTCGGATCGCAATCAAGAGCGCTTCTTAAGGACCTTTGCCAACGCAGTCTTCACCCCCGCAACGGCCTTTTCCATCTCCTTCTTGGTCAACGCAGCCGTCAAAGACAGCTTCAGACTCGGCCGCATCTCAAACTCCTCCTGACCCCTCAGCCTTCTCGTCCTCGTAAGAAGCACTGACCCGCTCGCGAGCGCCTCGTCGACGACGTCCTGGAGCAGGCGTTCTTCTTCTTCGATCCCTGCCATGTTGGTCGGTCCTGCCCCCGCGAGCTGGATGCGGATCAGAGGCGAAAGAGGGTGCGAAGGGATGTGGATGTAGTCCAGCTTGTCGAGCGTTGCGCGGAAGAGTCGGACGTGGTCGGCCAGAGTGGTGAACACGTTCGGGGACGTCTCGAGAATCTGGAGAGCGGTCGAGGACGTCGTCGCGAGCATGGCCGGTAAGGCGGCAGAGTAGACGAACGCGGCAGAGTTGATACGTTGGTGGTTGGTCACGACGTCCGAGCCGGCGCAGAAGCCTCCTCCGGCGTTGAGCGACGTGGCCATGCTGCCGATGAGCATGTCGACCTCCTTGGGCTTGACATGTCGCAGAGGGAGATTCTCGATCAGCTGCCGAGCCCATTGAGAGCGATGGGGGAGATCGAGAGGGCGACGTACAGGGACACCGCTCAGTTCTGTCAGACCTCGACCGGTCGCTCCGAGCACGCCAAACGAGTACGTCTCGTCCAGGATCAATCTCGCCTTATACTTCTTCTTGAGCTCGACGAGCTTCTCGAGATCGCTGATCCACCCGTCGTTCTCAAACAGACCCTCAGTGACGATGAACCGCCGCGTGAGCTTGCCTCCCTTGCGCTTGGCGTCCCGCGCGACTCCTTCGAGCACCTGCTCGAGCGAGCTCATGTCGCCGTGCTCATAGAACTTGATGGTCGATCGCGAGACCTGGAGACCCTTCATGATGGCAAAGTTGCACAGCCGGTCGGCGATGATGATGTCGCCTCGCTTGGAGAAGGACGGGATGACCGAGGTGATGCACGAGAACGCCTGGGCGTAAATGATGGCCGACGGCTGACCGAGGAAGGTGGCGAGGTTGCGCTCCAGCTGCTGGTGGACGTCTGAGTAGACCCAGAAGCAAGTCAGCTCTAACGCCCAAGGTGCTTCGAGAAGGGCAGCGACGCACCGAAGGTACCGTAGAAGCCTGGAGGACCACAGCTACCAACACCGAACTTGCGCAGGGCGTCCAACGCGCTCTCTTTCATGCGCTCATCCTCAGCGAGACCCGTAAAGTTGGCGCTGGTAAGGTTGAGGACGACCTTGTTGGGGTTGCTGGTGAGTCGGACTCGTGCGCCGGTCGCTCCCTGGATGACAGGCAGCTCGGCGAGGAGGTCTCGGTCAGAGGCGGCGACAGGCTGAGGAGCGACGAGAGGGTCTGGTGTCCAGTCTGCTACGAGCTCGTCGATTTCCTGTAGCAAAAATGGACAGGGCGGGAAAGGTGAGCGAGGTCGTTCCGCAGGCGACCGAGAGTTGTGACAGCGCAGGAAGGACGCACCTTCTCAGTCAGCTTGACAAAGTTCTTGGAGCTCTGGTCGTTCCTCGTCCGACTACTGAACACCGTCCTGACGGCAAACGCGAACAGCAGGATCTCGAAGAGCGTCCGCCAGGGGTCGTTTTGGTGCGAGTTACGGATGTAGCGCACGAGGATGGCCGATCCGGGGATGCTGGAGGGGTTGCGAAGCACGAGGATCGTGCGCGAGCGACAGGATTAAGGGTTGGAAGTCAAAAGCTGCCAGGTTGAATGATCAGAGAAAGGCTCGAGTAGACGCACGCATTGAAGAACTTCTCGATGTGGTCGAGGACAATCGACACGAACGAGAGGACGTGGGCGACGGCCTCTGGAGGAACGTCGGAGGGAGGGGCGACCATCGTAGACGCGTTCATCGTCGAGCTGAGGGGCAGGGTTCCTAGACGGGACCTGTGCTTGTGTAGCAAGGAGAGGTTTGACCGATGAAATCTTTAAGGTGATCTCTGCTGTTGATGAGCTGAGGAGGGTGATGGTGCTGGAGAGGGTCAGGCGAAGGGGCAGGAGGAGCGCGTCGCTCGCGAGCCGGTCAGCCCCGTAACTCTCACTTACGGCCCCGTGACTCCAAATTACGGGCGTGCGTACTCTTCAGTAGGCAGGTCCACTTGCGACATCCACTCCCCCTTGGCTGCTGTCGCGACGGGCCTTACATCGCGGGGAGCAAGGTTCACGACAACAAGAAGGTTGACCCTTCGATCGGACACACGGCCTCAGCTCGGACGAGTCCTGACGTCGTTGCGCTGACAGCAGAGCAACCCGAGCAGCTGGGGGGCGGACCCGACCAGCTGGGCGCAAAGGACGAGGTCTGATTGGCTCGACCAGCTCTCTCCCCTTGCTGAAACCGTCTCAGGCCATCGACAGGAATTTTGTAAGATCTTGGCAGCAACGTCAACGCCTGCAGCTTCGCTGCTGAACCTTTTTGGAGGGCGCGGAAGCCCGGCTGCAGAGGAACGGCGAGAACGGAGTTTGGGTAAGACACGCTGCGAGTCGTCGAGACCCCAACCTCCCACCAGCGAGCCTGAACCTTGACCCTCCTTTTGACTGGCAAGAGATGCTGGGACTAGGCTGACGACAGACCCGAACGCGCGCCGGACGCGAGACAACAGCGTCGCCCCGGTCGAACGGGTCGCCCGACCTCAGGAGAGGCTTTCAGACGTTCGATCATTGAATACGCCCTCTGCGCAGACTTTAGCAGACTCCTTCCCCCCTTCTTCCTTTGAACTGGCCCGCAAGGTTAGACGTTGACCATGTTGACTTAGAGCTTGTTCGCCCCTCCCCTCGCAGCCGAACGAACCGTCTGCCCGGGTCAAGCTTTGACCTCCCCTCGAGCGACCGTTATAGGAGGACGAGGACCTTGCTCTCCTTCTTGCCCCTCTCCCCCCTCGCAACCCCCAAGCACACAAATCGGCAACCCAACCCCTGACTTGTCAAAATCTCAACCCCCCCTCGACACAGCACCGGCCATCTCCTGTGACACTCTCGTCGTTCCGAACCAGCGACCGCCCCCTCTCCCGCTCGCTCTTCCCTCAAGAGCCTCGAGGCTTCCGCAGCTCGCCCCTTCTCCCGTTCGTCCCCCAGCCCTTCTCATCCTTTCCATTCTACCTTCCCTAATCAACCGTACATTGTTCTCACACGCTTCAGCTTTTATTGCACCCAGCTTCTCCATGCCGGCTCACCACTCCTTTGCACCGCAATACCACATGTCCCCCCAACCTCAACGACGTGAGCACGCCTCCTTGTCCTCCCTCCAGGTCTCCTAAGCTGACAAAGCTGCCTACTCTTCTTCCAGTCCTCAGTCCAGAGAATCAAGGGATGGAGTGGACAGCCCTCCCCACGCCCTCGTCCTCGCCAACACCTAGTCACCGATCCCCCCATCCAACGGCCAACGCCTTCCCCTCAGAACTGTTCACCCGACAGTACCTCCAGCCCATGATCCGCTACTACAACTCCTCCGAATCCAACCTCCCCGCTCCTCCTGCTGCCGTCACCCACCTTCCCCCTCCCATCTCTCCTCGCCCGCAGCACAGGCCGACGCCGTCCTCCTCGTCCGGCAACCACAAGGTGCACGAGATCTACTGTCAATGCGACACGCTCCTCTCGGACAGAGGGATGAAGGCCGTCCTCCTCCTCAACCCTCATATCACGCTTTACTCGACCGACAGCGTGCCGTCCTCGACTGGACCGCTGGCCGAGATGGGCGACCAGGGACAGGTGAAGACGAGGACGTGCGACTGCTTGACCGAGGGCATCGGATGCCTCTGCTGCGGCTCGCTCGTCGGGTACCACATTCTCAACCCCGTTCGCTCCCCTCTCTCTCTCCCATCCTCGTTCACTGAGTCAGCGCTGACGACTGGGACCACTCCTCTTGTCTGCAGTGCGAGAAATGCACGAGCTCGCAGCGCCAGTCGCGGTCAGCCAACGGCCACCGCTTCGTCTTCCACCACCAAGCTGTCTACGCAAAGGAGCGCCTCTACGCGTCCGGTCAACGAGGTCTGCACCCTTCAGCCACGTCCTCTGCGTGCTCTTCTGGTTGCTCCTCCAGGACTTCGTCGCCCAACTCGACGACGAGGACAACCTCCAGGGCTAGTCCGGCGGAGATGGTCTTGAACGACTACCTGCTCTCAACGGCCAACGGACGGAAATCCATCCCTTCCCTCTCCACCCCCACTTCCCTCGACCCTCGTGCGTCTCGCTCGCCCTCTCCCTCGCGCGGACGCTCGCCGTCGCCAGCTTACCAGACGCTAAAGATGGGGGAGAACGTCTACTGGCGACATCTTCTCCTTGGTGGAGACCTGATTCGTTCCCCGACCGCACGGGGCGGGTGTGAGAGGAGGAGGAGGGAGGACGCGGAGATGCTGAGACGGCTGGGGTCGCCGTTTGGTGATCGACGACCTGTGCCTTTCCGTTAAACATCCCCCTCCACTTCCTCCCCTTCCTCTTTCTCGGTACCTACTTGCTTCCCAAACTTTGCTTGACTTCCCACGTTTAATCAACACCCTTTCTCTCCCTCCTCGAACCCTTTTTAATCTCTTTGCTTCCTTCTCCCGCACTCGCATACACACGCAACGCCCAAATCGTCCTTCCCCTCTTGCGCTACCAAACACTCTCGTTTTCCTTGTTGTTGCACCACCCTGCTCTTTTTGCATCATACCCCCCTCTGCTTTGCTCTCTTTGCTTGACCGTTTGCTTTTTTCGCTGCACCTTTCTAAACTGTATGCATGCCCTCACCCGCTTTTTTCCAAGCCGACATGAAGTGAGAACGCGAACGACGAGCAGAGAAAATAATGCGCTTGAGCATTTCATACAACGGTCCTCAACGACCCTTTTGGTTGCGCAAATGTTTCAATGTCTTCTTCTTCTTCAGTAGTCAGGCACGCCAGTGTCGAGCGAAATCGGCTCGTGGGTAAACT
The DNA here is from genome assembly GCA_014825545.1 of Cystofilobasidium capitatum. Classification (NCBI taxonomy): domain Eukaryota; kingdom Fungi; phylum Basidiomycota; class Tremellomycetes; order Cystofilobasidiales; family Cystofilobasidiaceae; genus Cystofilobasidium; species Cystofilobasidium capitatum. The sequence goes on along the minus strand of MVAJ01000077.1, from coordinate 59,649 downwards.
CGAGCTTTCCGTCCTCCTTGGACCCGAACTCGCCTGCGATCGACCCCGAGGGCGCTTTGCTTCGGACGAGGTACTTGTAGCTTTAACCACCAGAAGCGTGGGGGGGGGGGTCAGTTTTGCGAGAGCGCCAAGGGGGCAAAGTTGGGAAGGGAGGGAGGAAAAAGGAGAAGGAAAGAGAGAGAGAGAGGAAGACGTACATGCACAACCCCTCCAACCCCACCGGTCCTCGAGCATGCGTCTTGCCCGTCGAGATCCCCACCTCTGTTCCAAAGCCATACCTGAACCCATCCGCAAACCTCGTAGAGGCATTCGCGAACACGCCCGCTGAATCTACCCCGCGGGAGAAAGTCTTGATGGATGAGGGGGAGGAGGTAAGGATTGTTTCCGTGTGTTTTGAACTGTGCGTGTTGATGTGGGTGATTGCGTCGGAGAGGGAGTCAACGACGATGACGGACAGTTCCGGTCCGAGGTGTTCGGTGAAGTACGTCTCGCTCGTCGAGGGCTTGACGTTCGGGTGCGGCTCGAGAGCGGAGAGGGACCGGGCGTCGGCGTGGAGGGTGATCGAGTTCGCGAGGAGGAGAGCGGCGAGCGAGGGCCAGAGGGTCGGGAGGACGGACGAGTGCAGGATGAGGGTTTCGAGAGAGTTGCAAGCCGCCATGTAGTTGGTCTTCAAGCGCATGCCAAAGCACCGCAGTTATCGGGTCAGTACATCTGGCAAACGCGGAAGGGCAAAGAGAGAGAGAGAGAGAGGGCAGGACGGAGGAGACGCACCTTTGCATCCAACACGACCCTTTCAACAGTCTCCTTCACCGCACTCTCGTCAACAAACGCATGGCACACCCCGTCCGCATGGCCCATCACAGGAATCTTCGTCTTCTCCTTGATCCCCCTCACGAGCTCTTTGCCTCCGCGGGGCATGACGAGGTCGATGAACCTGTCCTGGTCGAGCAAGCCCGCTACGTCCTCGCGCGAGGAGACGGTCTGGATGAGTTCCCTCGGAAAGGCGGTTGAAGAGAGTGCTTCTTGAATGAGGGAGGAGAGGAGAGCGCTCGTGTGGGTGGTCTCTTTGCCTGGCTTTAGGATGGCTGCATTGCCGGATTTGATAGCCAGACAAGCGATGTTTACGACGACTTCGGGGCGAGCTTCAAAGATTACGAGGAGGACACCGATGGGGCATGAGACGCGGTAGAGGTCGAGGTCAGGGGCGAGTTGGCGAGCATAGGTTAGGACATCGGTTGGGCAGGGGAGGGCGACGACGTCTGAGATACCGGAGAGGAGGGAGGTCCATTTGGAGGGGGACTGGAGGGACAGGCGGGCGTAGAGCGACGACGAGAGCTTGCCGGATTCGACGAGCGGGGCGGCGGCCTGCCGAGTTGCGGGCGCGAGCGAGCAAAGAGGACCAAGCTCTAGTGTCAGCCGCTGCTTACACTTCTTGAGCGGACAGGAGGAGGACCCACGTCGAGGTCCTTCTGGTTGGCCGCAAAGACGGCGTCCTTGTCCCGTTCGAGCACGGCGCGGATGGCTCGGAGGGCCTTGTCGCGGTCTTCTGCGGGAACGAGTTGGGAGGCGTCGAATGCCTTCCTGGCTGCGTGGGCAATTGTCAGAGCGCTGGACATCGTTGCTGGTAGGTACAGGGTAAGGGGTTTGGGTAGGCGGAGTGCAAGCCGAGGGAGTCAGCCAGGGGAGGAGGAAAGGTCGCACGCTCACAGAAGCAGCACCCTCCCTCCCTCCCTCTCTCTACAACGACGTGCGAGGACGCTGGCATCTGGGACGACCGTATGACCTGTCTTGTATGCGCGAAATGAGAGCGAAAGAAAGTGGGGAGGAAATGCTGTCGTTTTCCTGCTGCCTCCGTCGCTGCGCCCTTTCGCTCCTTCGCCCGACGACCATTTTCACCTGCCAAACCACCATCAACTCTACCAGCAACCATGCGTCCCTCGCTCGCCCGGCAGCTCAACATCCTCGTCCCCATCAAGCGCACGATCGACTACACCGTCAAACCCCGTCTCACCTCGTCGGGCTCCATCGATGGCTCCGTCAAGCACTCTATGAACCCCTTCGACGAGATCGCCGTCGAGGAGGCCCTCAGGCTCCGAGCGAAGCTGAAGGACGGCAAGGACAAGGTCGAGAAGATTACGGCTGTTAGTGTGGGAGGGGCCAAGAGCGTCGAGACGCTTAGGACGGCGTTGGCAATGGGTGCCGTGAGTCTCGGTTTCTTTGCTCGAGGGGAGGGTAAGGAGGGCAGCGCGGCTGAGGGCTTAGCCGACGGGATGGGGATGGGCTACGGTCGTTCCCCTCCCTTTGCCGGATCCCCCTCCCCTCCTCTGCTTCTCTCAACCTGTCCTCTTTGCTACGCAAACGGTACTGACGCTCTCTCCCAACCTCGCGATCCCTCGCCACCTTTGACGTTGTGCTCGACAGGACGACGCGATCCACGTCTCCCTCCCCGACGATGCGCCCTCGCCCGAACCCCTCGCCATCGCCAAACTCCTCTCGTCCATCCTTAAGAAGGACCCTTACGACCTCGTCCTCCTCGGCAAGCAGTCGATCGACTCGGACGCCTCCCAGACCCCCCAGATCCTCGCTGGCCTGCTCAACTGGTCACAGGGGACGTTCGCCTCCGCCGTGGACATCGCCGATGGAAAGGTGACCGTCACGCGCGAGATTGACGGTGGGTTGGAGACTGTTCAGGGAAGCTTGCCTATGGTCGTGTCGACCGATTTGAGGTTGAACGAGCCTAGGTATGCGACGTTGCCGAACATTATGAAGGCCAAGAAGAAGGCTCTCAAGGTGGTCAAGCCTGAGGAGTTGGGAGTTGATGTGGGGGTCAGACTGGAGACGCTTGAGTTGAGGGAGCCGGAGAAGCGAGTCGGGGGTGCGAAGGTGGCGAGTGTGGGAGAGTTGGTCGAGAAGATGAAGGCTGCTGGGGTGGTTTGAGTGGAGGGAGAAGGAAATCGTCGTACTATGCCCTGCTCTTCTTCCACGCTTGTCTCCCTTGGGAACGCAGATAAGTCTGAGCACACAGGCTTGCAAGTAGTTGAGAAGAAAGGATTGATTGTGGATTGAACTCATTAAGAGTATCGTAATGGATTACGTCAGAATCATTATAGTGTTTATCTGAGACTGGGCGAGGTTTAGAGTTTGGTGCGTCCGTGTCTCTCTTCGTCTCTCGCTCATCCGGTCAGCCGCATACACCATCCACTTCTACTCTCTACTCTCGACGATGGCAGCAGCCGTACACCACCACAGCCCGGGCTCCTCGGTCGGACAGGCGACGGCTAGACGGATGAGTCGGAATCCGCAGGCTCAACAACAAGCTCAAGCGAGGGGGGAGGCGGAGTCAGCCGCTGCTGGCGGTGGGTGGGGGGAGGACGTTGTCCCTCAGCTCAAGCGACGTGCGTTCACATTCTCTCTCTCTCTCTCTGCTGAGCGCGATGAAGGGGTATGGCTGGGTGTAGGCAGGGGGACAAGAATGAACAGGGGTCGGGTTGAATCCAAGGGGGACGGGGTGGATCTGAAGGGACTAACGGACGGAGATGATGGACCGCAACTCAGCCCGCCACGCTCTCCTTGCCCCTCCCCACCCTTCCAGCTCTCCCTTCTCCATCTGGCTTCTGTCCTCCCCTGTTCTGAAGCCCTGAATCGCGATAGCGAAAGTGAGAAAGAATCATTGCGTCCATCTGCTCATTGCCCTTTCCCTCTCGTGCTGCCCTGCTTCCTCCGCCGCTGTCCATCCAACGTCCACCCCTCCTTCTCTTACCATCCATCCTCGCCCACTCTGGTCGGTTCACCACTCTTATCACGGACGAAAACGTCACCCTCAGGTCTCGAAGCCGAATCGGCCTTTCTCACCCACCGACTCTCGCCCTCGCCCTCCTTGCCCTCCGCTCCGACCCCTCCTCCCCTAGCTGCTTCCCCCTCCCGAACCCACCTCTCCTTCCCCTCGTCGGACGACCCCCCGACAGCTCAGAAGAGCCCGAGCAAAATTCCCGTCGTCTCGCCTCCCTCACGCGCCCGGTCGAGGTCGCGCGGCGCCCCCTCGTCAACGACAACAGGGGCCGGGCAGGCGGCGAGGGCGTTGCAGGACGTGACCATGGGCGGGCCGACGGCGTTGGAGGTCACTAGCGGGAGAGGACAGGGGCAAGGGGTGGGGTCGTACGTCGCTCATCCCGGCGAGGGTAGCTCGGGGGAGGAAGGCGCTCGACAAGCTACCGCCCAGCAGGCAGCGTCCTCTAGGGGCGGAACGTCGACGGCCAGCAACAGCAGGCAGCGCACAAAGTCGACCCCCTCCGCGGTCAGTCCTCACCTGACGAAATCGGCCGTCCCCCGACCTGTTTCGCCCGCAGCGGTCGCCTCCCGCCTTCGGACCCCTTCGCCTTCGGCCTCGCGCCAGCTCGCACCCAACGCCCATGGAGGTCCGTCCTCCTCGACGTCTTCGTCTTCTAACGGTGTGCTGCCCGTTGGGAGTCCTGTTCGAACGGGCTTGAAACCGCTCTACCTCTCTCCGAGCGCGAGCGCGGCGAGGCCTCCTCCTCAAGCGCAGTTGAGTCGGGTCGGGTCCAACACTTCGTCTTCGTCTAGCTCCATCACTCCTACGCCGACACCCCAACCGGCGGTCCACCATCCAGCGACGGTAGGAGGAGGAGGGGGGAGGTGGGCAGGCGGCGCACCGATGCAGCCTACGTGGTCGGCCCAGTCGGCCTACTCGAGTGCTGCGTCAGACGGAGGAGGACAGCCGGCGCAGTCGATGCTGCTTACGCCTGAGACGACGCCTTCGGGTTCGCCGCTTGGGAGGACGAGTCGGCTTCCGGTGCAGGACGGGTCGCATTCGCACTCGCAGCAGCAGACGAGCTGGCCTTCGTCCTCCAGTCCGTCCTCGACGACGACACCTCCCCACCAGCATGCTCCGTCGACAACGGCGAGCGACAGACTGATAAGGGACGAAGTTGCTCCCTTCCAGATCCTCTCTCGCGACCTGCGTGCCGTTCGAGCGGACGGCAGAGTCGAGCTCGGAAGAGGGGACGGGTTCACCGAGCGCGAGCTGGTGAGGCAGATGCCCTCGGTCTGGCGCGTGTCGGGCGTGCCGACGCTGGACGACGTTGAGGGTTCGCTGGGTGCTCTCGGGGGGAGAGAGGAGAGAGATAAGGAGGAAGATGGGGCGCATGAGAGGGGGGAGGAGGAGCGGAAGCGGTTGGAGAGGAAGAGGGAGCTGATGGAGATTGCGCGCAACGGGTGGGACCTCGACGACGAGCATCTGCTGCTCATGGCTTCGTCGACGACCGGGCAGGGGTCGAAGGACACGCTCGGGCGCTCGACGAACGGGACGACGGCCGACCAATCGACGCCGAAGACGACGGGTTCGCTTGCGTCGTCGGCCGCTGCTGCTGCCAGTCCGTCCGCTCGTCAGAAGGAGGAGGAGGCCCGCCGTCGTCGACGCGAGGAAGGGAGCGCGCGTCAGCGGGCGCTCAGCACGAGCGCGACGCTCGGCAGGAGGAGCGTCAGCAGCGGTCCGTCGCCGGCGTCGCCGGCGCCTGCTGCAGGCGCGTCCACCAGCAAAGGGCCGTCAACAACCTCGCTTGCGACCGGCGCTGGCCGACGGGCTTCTGGTGGTCTGCTGCCGTCCTCCTTGAGCAAGGCCAATGGCCACGCCCCCTCCGCCGTCCAGAAGAGCGCCCCGCCGCCGTCAGCGATGGCGTCCTCGCGGTCCGAATCGACCCTCGCCCGCACTGTCGACCGCTCCAAGCTCTCACCCGGAGGAGAAGGAGGAGGATCAGGAGGAGGGTCGGACGAGGACGGGTCCAACAGCATTCGCTTGAGTCTGTACGGCGAGGATGCGGTACCGCCCATGGCGGACGACAAGCCGACCAAGGACGAGCTCATGAACTGGGACTCGGTCGTCATTCCTGGTGCGTCTTTCTCTCCACCTCTCCTGCTTGATGGGAGAGCCCTTTGCTGATCATTCGAATTCATTGGCTTGGGAATCCAGCCGTTCGCAAGAAGAAGAAGCACAACCCACTGCTCGAGTGGGATGACTCAATCTCGAACCCGTCGACGACGCCGCCCTCCAAGGCGAAGACGCGCGAGCCGTACACGCCCCCTACGACCGCTCCTCCACCACCACCGGCGTTGTCGTTTGGCGACGAAGGGAAGGCGGAGGGGGAGGACGAGGACGACTGGCCACCGCCTGCGCCGGGCACGTTCGGGTACAAGCCCCCCAAGGAGCGGACGCCGACGACGTCGACGAGCACCCCGCCGACTGGGTTGACGACGGGGACCGTCTTGCAGGACAAGGTCGACCCTGCCAACGCTGGCTTTGCCTCTGGCTCCGCGGGTGGAGACGGCCCGGGGGCTTCTGCCGTGGGCAGTCCGACGCCCTCGTCGACCAACTTTGAGAACGTCAACGGGCACCGGTGCGTCGTCCTCCCCCTCCCCTCTTGCGTCGAAGAAAGCTATCAGTCGCTGCAAACTCAACTGACTCTCCTTGCGCTTGCCTCGCTCTCGATCGAACGCAGACGAATGTCCAAGATCCGCGACCCAACCAACCCAAACGGCTTCAACCCGCCGCCGCCGAACCCGATCGTCGAGGCGCAAGAGCAGGACGAGAAGCTCGCAGAGTCGTACGCTCGTCGACGCAAGACCAAGCGCCGCAAGCGGGCAAAGGAGGCCTGGGACGGCGAGGACGCGAGGGAGGGCGATGGCACTGTGGGCAAGAGTGGGTGCTGTGCTGGGTGCGTCGTCATGTAGGAGGGTGTCCTCGTCGCGCCGTGCTTTCCTTCGGAGATACCGTTATTCTTCTCTCTTCGGTTTCCATCTTTCCTTTGCTTTCCTCTCTGTCCTGAAATCGACCTGCCTCTCCCTCTCTTCCCCACTACTCTCTCGACCGCCCCACATCTGCTCGTCATCCCTCCTTCAAGGCGGCTCTCTCCAATGTTGTTCTCCCTTTCCTCTCCATTCTCCCTTCTTTGCTCCACTCTTACGCTACACACGTCCTCTTTTTGTGCCTCTGTCGTTTTTTCTTTGATCCATGATCTGAAGGCTTTCCTTTGCTTCGGTTGCCCGGAGAGGTGAGACACGTAGGGGAGATTGTGTTTGCGAGGAAGGACGGTCTCTTGAGAGATTCGAAACGGTTTGTCTTTTGGTTCAAGGAGAAAGAAATGGTAGGGGCAAGAAGCGAGGCAAGCGATGTAAGGCGCTGGCTGTACAGGCAAGCAAGGGATGGGAGATGGGTAGGAAGGGGGGGCGTGGCAGCGTGAGGGGGGTGCGGAAGGATGCATGGAGGAGAGGGAGGCAGAGACACGTTACGACGACTCGCCGTAGACCTGCTGAAGGAACGAAGCGATCTCGGCCTGGTGAATCGACTTCTTGCCCGTGGCCGGACTGCTGCTGGGGTTCCTTCCAGCGTAGAGGGGGGTTCGGTGGGCGTGGTGCTCGGTGTTCTTGAAGACGGTGTACAGGCGGGGCTGCATGTACGACCACGCTCCGGCATTGAGCGGCTCCTCCTGGCACCACATAATGTCGGCGTTGGGGAATTGGTCGACGTATGGGGTTACCATGTCGTAAGGGAAGGGCGAGATCTGCTCAACTCGGGCGAGAACGACGTCCTTGATGCCTCGGTCCTCTCGCTCCTTGAGCAGGGTCTGGTAGACCTGTCCAGAGCAGAGGACGACTCGCTTGACGTCCTTGTCGGCGACAAGGTCGGTCGAAACCTCGGGCAGGAATCGCTCGAAGCCGGTCTCGCCGGTGAACTCGTCGAGGGTCGATCGGGCGTTGGGGTGTCGGAGGAGGTTCTTGGAGAAGAAGAGGATGAGGGGCTTTCGGAAGTCCCGGTGGACCTGTCGTCGGAGGACGTGGAAGTAGTTCGCGGGCGTGGTGGGGTAGACAATCTGGAGGTTGCAGTCCTGGTGCTGTCGCTGGACACCCTCCTCCGAGGGGAAGACGTTGGGGTGGTCGTCGCATAGCTGGAGGAATCGCTCGATTCGGCCGGACGAATGCTCGGGACCCTGGCCGTCATAACCATGGGGGAGCGACATGACGAGACCGGTTCGCTGGACCCACTTTCGCTCTCCAGAGGCGATGAACTGGTCGATGATGACCTGGCAACCGTTGGCGAAGTCTCCGAACTGGGCCTCCCACATGGTGAGCGAGTTGGGCGAGACGAGCGAGTAACCGAGCTCGAAGCCGAGGACACCGAATTCGGACAGATGCGAGTTGCAGACGGTAAAGGACGCCTGCTCCTTGCCGAGGTGGTTTAGGGGGATGTACTGCTCCTCGTTCTCCTGGTCGTGGACGACGGCATGTCGCTGCGAGAACGTTCCTCGCTCGACATCCTGGCCGGAGACTCGGACGTGCGTGTTCTCGAGGGCGAGGGTTCCGAACGCGAGGGCCTCGGCGGTCGACCAGTCGATGTTCTTGCCCTCCTCAACGTTCTTTCCTCGCGTCTTGAGGATTCGGGCGAGGTTCTTGTGAGGCGTGAAGCCGTCGGGGAAGGTCGAGATGATCTTTCCAATGCTCTTGAGCGTCTCTTCGTCCGTTCCGGTCGGTCGGGCGGGGAGGACAACCTCGGCGAGCTCTTTGGGGGTCGGGAAGCCGTCCCACGAGGACGAGAGCCACTCCTTGGGCGAGGGCTTGTAGTCCTTGCTACCCTCGTGCGCCTTCTCGAGCATCTCCCAAACCCAAGCCTTGTGCTCAGCAACAGTCTCGGAGGTAAAGGTGCCGTCCTTGACGAGCTTGTCGGTGTACTGCTGCAGGATAGGTCGCTGCTCGGCGATCTTCTTGTACATCCGGGGCTGGGTGAACGACGGCTGGTCGGTCTCGTTGTGACCATACTTTCGGTAGCAGACGATGTCGATGACGACGTCCTTCTTGAACTCGGCTCGCCAGTCGGCCGCCAGTCGGCAGACGAAGTCGACGGCCTCGACGTTGTCGCCGTTGACGTGGAAGATGGGCGCGTCGATGGACTTAGCGATGTCGGTGCAGTACGGGGTTGATCGCGAAAACCGGGGGTCGGTCGTGAAACCAATCTGGTTGTTGACGACGATGTGGATGGTTCCTCCGGTCCCGTAGTTGGGGAGCGAGTGCATGCCCATCGACTCGTAGACGACACCCTGACCGGCGAAGGCGGCATCTCCGTGCAGGAGGACACCCATGGCCGTGTCGTGGTTCTGCTCGTCACCCTCGAAGTGCTGGATGGCGCGCGTCTTACCGAGAACGACCGGGTCCTCAGCCTCGAGATGCGAAGGGTTCGCGACGAGCGAGAGCGAGACCTTCTTGCCCGAGGGGGTGGGTCGGACGTAGTTAGCTCCGAGATGGTACTTGACGTCTCCTCCTCCCGAGTCGTCGTCGACCGTGGCTCCCTTGCTGCAGAGGAGGAAAGAAAGGTTTGGACGCGTCGTCAGCTTGAACTGTTTTTTTGAGCGTTGAAGGAAGCTTGAGACGGGCGGCAGACTTACAACTCGTTCAGGATGGCCTCGATGGGCTTTCGGATAACGTTGGCAAGCACGTTGAGTCGTCCTCGGTGGGGCATACCCATCACGATCGACTTAACGCCCTGCTCGACCGACCGGTCGATAAGGGCCTTCATTCCAGGGATGAGCGACTCGCAGCCCTCGAGTCCGAACCGCTTCTCGTTGGGGAACTTGGACGCGATGAACGACTCAAACGAATCGGACCACATGAGTCGGTCGAGGATCATGCGCTTCTCCTCGACGCTGTACTTCCACGGGGCCGGGTTCTCGACTCGCTCTCGGATCCAGTCGCACTGGGCCTTGTCGGGAATGTGAACGTACTGGATTCCGACGTCCTTGCCTGATCGACACAGAACACACACGTGTCAGGAACACATCCAATGGCGATAGTAGAGACAGATCGGAGGGAGAGGACGAACAGTAGATCCTGTTGAGGTGGTGGATGATCTGTCGGAGGGGGAGCTTCTTGGTCTCTTCACTGATGAAGCGAGGAAGGATTCCAGGACCGAGGGTGATCTACGAAAGAACAAGCAAAGCGTTGGCGATGGGTCAATCTCATCGTCCTCTCCTTTCTTTTGCTCCTCGGGCGAAAACCGTCCTGTGCGCCTCCTCCTGGCGCGCCAACTGGGAAAAAACGCACCTCCTTGTCGAGGTCCTTCTCAGTCCATCCGTAGTGGTCGAGTTCGAGCTCGGCAGGTCGGACGTCGCTCAGGTCGGCCTCCATGATGCCCAGCGGGTCGAGCGTGGCGGTGTGGTGGCCCCTGACCTGGTAGGCTCGGACGAGGAGCTGGACCTTGAGGTGGTCGCTCAGCTCAGCCGCCTCCTCGCCCAGTCCGGGCGCGATCGTGGCGGGGTGTCCACCGATGGCAGCCTGGGACGAGAGACCGGGGGGGGGGCTAAAGGCCTGCGTCGAGGGGAGGCCCTTGTCGAGGCCGGAGAAGTAGGTCGCCCACGAGACATGAACCGACTTGGGGTCCTGCAGAGAGCGGTTTGGCGAACAATGAAGAGAACGCACAACGACAGCGACGAGGTAGACGGAGCAGCAGAGCGAAGACAGACAAGAAGATGGTCAGTCGAGTAGCCCAAACGCGTCTGAGATCGAGCGACCTCTGTTCGCCCAATGGCAGGACAGGGGCTTCCGAGGGAAGCCCCTGCCAATTGGCCAGGGCGAGATGACGACGCACCTCTCGCCACGCCCGGTACATTCTGAGACGACCGGCAGCAGCAGCAGACAGAGCAAGCGTAGGACAGCGAGAGTGTCAGTCTCGAGACGCTCAAGGGGTGCTCCAAACAAGCGATGGGGAGGGACAGGGGACGTACTCGGACGTGTAGTAGCCGTTCTGGGACGTGAGCATGTTGTCCGTCTGGGGGCCAGGCGAGGACGCAGCAGCAAAAGACCTGGCCGAGGACGACAGGGCCCTGAGGACGTGCGTGCGCGAGGCAGCTGGCCGAGGTAACGACGAGCGGGCGAGACGGGGGAGCATCTTGGTAGAGGAGGTTGGGTGGGGGGTAGGAGGAAACTCGACAGGGCGGGAAAGCGGGTCCAGCAGAAAAGCGAGAGCGCGCGCTCAAACCGACATGGCCCGACCGCCCAGACCAGAGAGACCCTACCTACCCACCTTCTTTTCTCTCTCACCCTCACCCTGGAGCGCTCAGTTGGCATCGGAATTTACTCTGGCACGCTGTCGAGCAAGATTCGGTTCGCGGGGTGCTCTCTGTCGCGCGGACGAATTTCAGGCACGCGTGCACACCCGACGTACAGTTATCCTGGCCTTCGACGAGCAAAGGGTTGAAGTAGACGTGGTCAAGGACGTGGAGAAGGGTGCGCTGCAAGTCCCTCCGTCTTTTGCAGGTTCTCGACAAGAAGGGGTGGCCAGGCGTCGTGCGTCTGGACCAACCAGCGCCCTCCGATTCCTCCCGCAGTACGCTTGTGACTCCTGGCGTCGGACGCCCGGTCTTGAGGTCCTGCCCAAGGAGAAGAAGTCCGCTGTCTGCTCGACGGTCCTCCTTTGGCGTTGCGTGCAGAACGGTCGGTTCCGCGAGGTCCGAGATGGGTCGATCATCGACGGGGAACGATCTCCGCGCGCGTCCTAACCACCATCGGTCGAGAGCCGAGCGAAAAGACGTCCCCTCAAGTCGTCAGAACGTACCAGCAGCCGTTTCTGTTAGTTTCTCTGGAGGGCGTCAGCGCAGGAGTGGGGGGTGACAGAAGGGCAGTCTTGCCAGCTGGCGAAGGTCGTCGATAGTCGGAGTTTGGCTTTCTCGCCTTCGCCTCCCATACAACCTCCTCCTGATGGCCTCGAGTTCTTGCCTTTCTACTGCTTCTCTACAGCACCCCCACAGCTGACACGACCTTCTGCACTGACATCTCCAGCTGAGGATGCACCGATTCGTAGGTTCGCGGCCGCCCGACCGCCACCCCACGCTTCACCCGAGCTTCCGGGTCCCCTCAACCCACGATTCACCCTCGCTCGTCCAAGAGCGTTGACGTCCGCAGCCTCGTCTGGCGATTCATGGATCCGCTCTCCTCCAGCGTCGGCTCTGCGACCAGCACGACGTCTCGGCGGAGGACCGCCAGCATGACCGACTGACCGCTCGCCAGCCAGCCCATTTATTAGAGCTGGGTGCCCTTCTGTCCTCTTCTTCCCTTCTTCCTTCCCTTCCTCCCTTCCCACCACCGTCGGTCTGTCTTGCAAGTGCAACCATCTACACATCGAGATGAACGCCTCCATCTTTGTCCTCGACACTGGCCTCTCCGACGCTTCGCCCCAAGCCGTAGCTCAGATCCTCGCGTCTGTGACGGTCGTCCTAGCCCACGCCTACAGGATCGTCAACGCGTACGTCGTCCTCGTCTATCAAAATTGTTGTCCAGTCCATCCCAAGCCGTTAGCTGACCACTCCGATCCTCCTGTCTCCCGCCCGTTGTGCAAATCCTCTACCGTCTCTAGCATCCCAGGATCGGCCATCGCTCTGCGCTACATCCGCACCTCGCACCAAAACGACCCGTGGAGGACGCTCTTCGAGATCCTGCTGTTCGCGTTCGCTGTCAGGACGGTGTTCAGTAGTCGGACGAGGAACGACCAGACCTCGACGAACTTTGTCCAGCTGACTGAGAAGGTGCGTTTCTTTGCCTACCGAGCGACGGTCACCCCTTAGTTCAGCCTCGCACTCACCCTCGGCTCCCTCTCCGACTGCAGGAAATCGATGAGCTCGTAGCAGACTGGACGCCAAACCCTCTCGTTGATCCGCACGTAGCCTCCTCTGACCAAGACCTTCTCGCCGAGTTGCCCATCATCCAAGGCCCGACCGGCGCGAGAGTCCGCCTCAACAGCAACCCCAACAAGGTCGTCCTCAACCTCACCAGCACCAACTTTACGGGTCTCGCTGAGGATGAGCGCATGGTCGAGAGTGCGACCAAGGCGCTGAGAACATACGGAGTTGGAACGTGTGGTCCGTTCGGGTTCGTGGGCATGTTTGGTCCGTCTCCTCCATCCTTTCTTCATACGCTCGCCGTTGAAACACCAGGGACTGACATCTTCTCCGTGGCTCGTCGGTTTCAAAGATGCACACAACGAGTTTGAGCGCAGCCTCGCCGCCTTCCTTGGCCAGCCGTCGGCGATCCTGTGCGCCCAGGACTTTGCGTGCGTGACGTCAGTCATCCCGTCGTTCGCCAAACGGGGCGACTACCTGATCGTCGACTCGCTCGTCAACTTTGCCGTCCTCAAGGGCTGTCAAGTCTCGCGGTCGATCATCCGGTTCTACAAGCACGGCGACATGAGTTCGCTCGAGCAGGTGCTCGAGAGCGTCGACCGCGAGGCGAGGAGGAAGGACAAGCTGACGAGGAGGTTCATCGTCACTGAGGGTCTGTTCGAGTACGACGGATGGATTTGCAATCTCGAGCGGATCGTCGCGCTCAAGAAGAAGTACAAGGCGCGGCTGATCTTGGACGAGTCGTACTCGCTCGGTGTACTCGGGGCGACGGGTAGGGGTGTGACGGAGCTCTGGGGGGTCTCGGTGAGGATTTTTTTCTACCACGTGTCTTTCTGCCTTCTGACTGATCGCATGTCGTCCGACCTGTCAACAGGGGTCTGAGGTCGACATCCATCTCGGCAGCATGGCCAACTCGTTCGCGTCCGGCGGGGGTTTCTGTGCAGGATCAGACGTCGTCACCCGTCACCAGCGCATCAACTCTGCCGCCTTCGTCTTCTCAGCCTCGCTGCCAGTCATGTTTGCGACGACGTCCTCGGTCGCTCTCCAAATCCTCCATGAACGACCGGCCGTATTTGTTACACTGGCCGAGTACGTCCAGGTCTTCCGCTTGATGGTGGACAAGCTGGACGGGATCACCTCGCCTTCCCACCCTCTCTCACCGCTCGTCCATCTCCAACTCGTCCGTCCGGTACCAGTCGATCAGGCCGGCGTAGAAGAGGAGGAACGGCTCCTCCAGGCGATTGTGCAGGAAGCGCTGTCGAACGGCGTCCTTCTGACGCGCACGAGGCGACTGAAGGGTCAGGAGGAAGTCGATGTGAGGTCAAGCATCAAGATTTCCCTCTCGACGGCGTTGACGAGGAAGGAGATGGACAAGGCGGTTTGGGGGGTGAAGGCGGCGGTCGTCAAGGTCCTCGGCAGGGGGAGGAGAGGAACGGACGCCTGAACATCCTTCGGTCCTTTACCTCGCACGATCGTATGCCTCTCGTTTCTCAGATGCCTCTATCCTGGACATGAATGATACGAAGTGCAGTCTCTCTGAAGACATCTGTGTGTGGGGTCCTCGTACGCATTCGGCGCGTGGGCCTTTCTCTCCGCCGAGGGACGACCAACCAGATCTCTCTATCAGCCAGCGTTGCCTTTTTCCGTAACCTTTGCTCCTTCTCTACTCTTGCCCATGTCGACCGCCCCCGTCTGCCAGTTCCAGGACCGCCTGACGTCTGCCCTCCAGTCGTCCCACTCGACCTCCGACGGCACGACCACGCCGCCGTCCCTCCACTCGCACTCGCACACCTCGACTCCAGGCGGCGACGTTGCCCACTCGCACGCACACGACCTCCTCGGAGCCGGCCACCAGCACGAGCACGGAGGAACCTGGACGCCAGAGGTACGCGCTCCTTTCCGTGTCTTGCGGTCTGTTCCGAAGGCAAGAGCTGCGAGGTCGGGTTCGGGCTCCTCCTTGTTCTGCCGCAGATCCCTTTTCAGCCTGTCCCCCTCCCAAACCAGCTCGTTATGCTGACCAGCACACATGGATCCTCCTTGTCTTCTGATCGAACAGCACGGACACACGCACGAGCACCTCGAGCACGCCGGAAAGTTCTCGGAGCGCGACCTGCCTGACTGGTCTGGTCGAGATTGGCACGAGCGAGGGTTCACGATTGGAATTGGAGGGTGAGCCGCCCTCCCTCCTCTATCCTCCTTGCAGTTGCTGACCTGGACGTGGGTTCAATCTGCAGCCCAGTCGGATCCGGCAAGACGGCTTTGATGCTCACGCTCTGCAAGCGGTTGAGGGACGAGTACAACATCGGTGCGTGTCCTTGACCAGCGTTTCCCTCCCCCTCCTTAACTCCGCCGACGTCGTCAAGCGGACGATCTTGAGGGTTGAGTCGTTCCTCGCTCACTCACTGATCTGATACTTCGACTTCTGCACCTGCAGCTGCTGTCACGAACGACATCTTCACGGCTGAGGACTGGTGCGTTTAGTCATCTCACCAAGCGCTCTCGTCCGCTTTACGTGTCGGAGGCGCTAACCGACTAGATCTTCTTCTCTTGCCCCAGCGAGTTCTTGATCAAGAACGAGGCGCTTCCGGAGGGTCGTATCCGTGCCATCGAGACAGGAGGATGCCCTCACGCTGCAATCAGGTGCGTTTGCTACTTGAGATCGCTCGAGTCTCGGCCCGAGCCTCCCCTTACGCTGGAGTCAAGACTGACCCATCCCTTCCAACTTGGTTTGCCCTGTTTGACCGACAGGGAGGACATCTCTGCCAACCTGGGTGCGCTCGAGCAGCTTCAGAAGGACTTTGGGTGCGAGATGCTGCTCGTCGAGAGCGGGGGCGACAACCTCGCCGCCAACTATTCGCGCGAACTGGCAGACTACATCATCTACGTTGTACGTCCCGCACCTCTTTACGCCGTCCTTCCGGCTCGCTTCAGATCTGAACTTCTGACCTGTGGATCTCGTTTCTGTTCAGATCGACGTCTCTGGAGGGGACAAGATCCCGCGCAAGGGAGGTCCTGGCATCAGTCAGTCGGATTTGCTCATCGTCAACAAGGTGCGATATCTCGCATCGTTTTTCGCTTGCTCTGCGGCTTGTCATCTGCCCCAAACTTCCTTTGTGACTTTCTGACGCTCTTGCTCTCCTTCCTCTTAGACCGACCTCGCACCCCACGTCGGTGCCTCGCTCGAGGTGATGAAGCGCGACGCCGACTTGATGCGCGACAACGGCCCGACCTTGTTTACGTCGATCCGGAACGGCGAGGGAACCGAGGCCGTCGTCGAGCTCATCCTGAGCGCATGGAAGGTTGCCATGGCTGGTGGAGGAGGCGGCAAGGGGAAGGGAAAGGAGGTCGCTGCTTGAGGGGATCTTTGACCCTTCAGAGTACAATGGCGGAGCGGGATGGTCTTCGGAATAACAACGTTTTGGACCTTTGTGTTTTGCATGGCAGTGCTTGCAGCTTCTCCGTCAGCCCGCTGCGAGTGACTTCCCAGGTCACCCTCGCTCCCCTTCTGTCTTCACTATCATGTACACCGTCCTTGAGAACACCGAGCACCACGCCCACCGAACCCCCCTCTACGCTGGAAGGAACCACAGCAGCAGTCCGGCCACGGGCAAGAAGTCGATTCACCAGGCCGAGATCGCTTCGTTCCTTCAGCAGGTCTACGGCGAGTCGTCGTAACGTGTCTCTGCCTCCCTCTCCTCCATGCATCCTTCCGCACCCCCCTCACGCTGCCACGCCCCCCCTTCCTACCCATCTCCCATCCCTTGCTTGCCTGTACAGCCAGCGCCTTACATCGCTTGCCTCGCTTCTTGCCCCTACCATTTCTTTCTCCTGGAATCAAAAGACAAACCGTTTCGTATTTCAGAGTCCTTCCTCACGTCCTTTTCCCGTCTCTCCAACCAATTCAACCAACGGGGAAGAAGGCGTTCAGATCATGGATCAGAGAAAAAAAAAAGAAAAACGACAGAGGCACAAAAAGGGGCGTGTGTGGCGTAGGGGAGTGGAGGGAGGGAGGGGGTGCAAAAGGGGAGAAAGAAGAGGAAAGGGAAAACAACATTGGAGAAAGCCGCCTTGGGAGAGGGATGATGAGCAGAGGTGCATGAGGATGGCCGACCTTAGGATGCTAGATGGACACCATAGAGGTTGACCTTGTCGGCGGGTATCCATCTCCCGCCGACGACCGTTCCTGTGGCTCGAACTCTCGTCTTCTGCTGGCAACATGCCTTGCTGCCGATAGAATCTGGTACTCCCTCATTGCGAAGAACGCAGCCTCCCTCCTGCACTCCATACGTAGCCCGACCACCACCACGCTTTCTCAAAGCTCTGAGGCCCTTTGCAGTTCAGGGGGAGAGGGGGGCGAAGGAGACGAGGTTGGGGGTCGTCAAGGGTTCACTGGCGCATCCATACTCTTTGGCGTGGACAGAGGAGGCGTCCCTATCGACGACCCTGCTTCAACCCCTCCGACAGCCCCAGCGGCGGTCGCGCCCGCAAGGACGGCCGACGGACTGGGACTCGGCGTCCTCGAACTTCGCTGACTCGTCCTACCCCCGGCTGCGTCCGACCCCGTCGTCGTCGCGTCTACCTTCTTCCTCTTATAACCCAGCAACCTCCACCACAAGCCGCGAAGACCAGTCTGCGACGCTCGAAGTTGATGGTACCTCTCCGCTCGACGTTTTTCGAACAGCGCCCGGTAGCGCTCGTAGCCGTCCTTGAATGGCCTGTCGACGCGAGAGGAAAAAATGAGTTCTCCCCTCGGGTTCTTGGTAGGTGGGATCGATGGGAGCGGGATGGGAGCACCTGTCGTTGTGGACGTTCGGGTTCGTTGAGGGGTTGGGGAGGAGGCTGGGAAGATGAGCGAGAAAGGGAAGGGGACGAGGCGTTTCCAGGGGGAGGAGACGGTCCGCATGTTGAGGTGCATGTTCATCGACCGGAGAGCCCGATTGGCGTGGGGGACGTAGCTAATGCGTTGGGGGAAGGATGAGGTTGGGTCAGTCCCAAAGGGCTGATTTGGTTGGGGAGGATGGGGGGCGCAGCAGGCCCAAAGGGGGAGAGAGGACGTACCGGTTAGCGTAGCCGATTCGTTCCGAGTACATTCCAGAAGCGAAGAAGAGGAGAAGGGTGACGACCGCCACTGGCAGCAGGGCAAGATGGAGGTAGTGTAATGAGGCAGTCTTTGAGTGTGTGGAGATGATGGACGGGGTGGGCCGCGCGGGTTGGGGCAAAGGGGGGGACGACGCGACAGAGAGAGGTCAAGGCCAGGCAGTACAGCGTCAGCTTCGCTCTCTCGCCAACTGGTGCAGCTCACGCAAGGGTAAGGGCGACTCACGGGTGACGGTCGGAGGAAGGCCTTGTGCGTGAGGACAACGATGATGGCCGACAGGATGACCAGGAAGACTGATGCCCCCCATCGGAGGGGAGAAACGAGATGCGCAACCACGAGTCAGTCTCAGTAACGAGCGAAGGCAAGGACAGCACGAGGAGACTGGACGTACCCTCGTACTTTCGCTTCCTGCTCCGGAGGAGGGCTGCGTTCTGCTTGAGGCGCTCTTCAAACAGGAGCAGGTCCTTGAACGACGCCTGCTGGGCTGGCGGCGCGAACCCTTGCTTGCCACCGACCGAGGACGAGGACGAGCCTGCACGACGGATGGGAGCCATCTCTCACTCACTCACTCTCTCTGCGAGAGGATGGACCGAAGTGAGGAAGGTTTTTGGAGGAGCTTCTGGAGAGGAGACGGGGGGGTCAGGGTTGGGAAGGACCTTCCTGTCGCTCCCCCCAACGAGCATCCTGAAAGCGAAGCCAATACGAAACACCCTTCAGCACCCATGGGCCCATCAACGACAGGCAGACAGCGTTCGTCCGCGTCCTTTGCCCTGCCCTCGTCCTCGCTCGCCAGGTCGTCCTCCCAGAGCTCGCTCGGCAAGGGTCCCTCGACGCAGGCACCCGCTGCGGCGCGCCAGCCCTCGCCCTCGTCCAGCCTCAAGCCTCGCCAGCAACAGCAGACCGACATAGACGACGGAGACGACGACGGCGACGGCGACTACTCGCCCCCTTCGACAGGCGAGACGACGAGCAGCTTCCAGACGTCGTCCTCGGACGAGTCGTCGCCCTATGGCTCGGCGGAGGAGGGTCCGACGCCCACGAGCACGACGCGCAGGGAGCTCGAGATCGACCGCGCAGAGGATGCCCAGGGCTTCGAACTCGGGAGCGACGCCGAGGACGAGGCCTGGGGGGGGCAGGATGAGGACTCGGCCCTCTCGCCATTCATCCCTGCAGGGTCGTCCTCTGGAGGAGGTCGTCGACACCGGGCGTACTCGACAGGGAGGGCCTTCGCCCACCAGCGTAGGAAGTCGACGACGGCCTCATCCGGCAGTCTCACCCTGTTCCAGCTCACGACGTCCATGCTCTCACTCGCCCTGTCGCCGACGGTCCTCGCGTTGCCGTACGCGGTCTACTTGCTGTCGCCGCAGCTGTTCATCCCCCTCCTGTGCGCCATCGCCAGCCTAGCAGGCGCCAACCACATTGGGATTGTCTACGTCGCGCGCTACCTCGGCGTCAAGCGCTTTGAGGATCTCGGACGGGGGTTCGGAGGGAGCAAGAAGACGAGGGCCGTCTTGCGCGTCAGTATGGTCTTGAGCGGGATCGGTGTCATGGTCCTGTACCTCAAGAGTGAGTCCCCCCCCCCCTTTCCCTTGCTGATGCGGAAATCAGGACTGATGCCTCTCTCGCCTACTGACTTGCAGTGATCGTCGATCTGCTCATCCCGATAGGTCTCGTACCAGGAGCGGAACCCTCAGGCTGGCGATCGCACACGCTCTGCCTGCTCGTCGTCGGAGTTCTCGTGCGCAGTCCCCCCCCCCCCCAAAGATGTCTGCGCACTGTTCTGATCCCTGAGGCTTTTCTCTGCGCCCTTTTTCCAGATGGTCCCTCTTTTGTGGCCCGTTCACTTGCATTCGAGACCCATCACGCGTCTGTCGCTCGTCGCCGGTCCGCTCCCGATCGTCCTCTTCATCGTCTGCCTGGTCAAGACGGTCGATCTGTCCAAGGGCGTCTTTGGGGAGTCGCAACAGGCAGCTTGGGAAAGAGAGAGGTTCGGGTTCGTCCTGGGCGGAAGCGGAGAGGGACCAGGATCAGTCTGGGGAGGAATGTGTGAGTTGGCCCCCTTTTCGAGATTGCTTCGCAAAAAGGGTGAAAGACTGACTGGATTGGCCTGAAAATCCATCAAGCCATCATCACCTTTGTCTTTTCCTCGCATCTCTTCACGCTGCCAAACTACTCGACGCTTCTCAAGCCGTCCCAGCGGTCCTTTGCGCTCTCGCCCGTCCTCCAGTCGGCCATCCTCCTCGCGCTCGCCCTCCCCCTATCGCTCGTCCCGTACTTTCTCCTCCCCGCCTCGAGTCCAATCCCGACGATGCTCCTCGACGCATTCCCAAACGACGACCGGTGGGTCGCCGTCGGTCGAGCGGCCGCTGCCTGGATGGCGGTGACGGGGGTGCCGCTCGTTTTCCTCCCTACGAGGAGCGTGCTCGCGCGTTTGCTCAAGCCTTGGGGGGTCGAGGGTGGTGGGCTTGAGGGCGTTGGGAGGAGAGGGAGGGAGTTTTACGCCGTCACGGCTTGTTTGTGGGTGGTTTGTGTAGGACTCGGAGCGATCCCGGGAAGGGCGGGCGAGTTTGTGCCGCTGCTGGGGGTCTTTGGGGCGTTTGCGCTTGGTTTTTTGTTCCCTGGTGCGTTCTGCCTCCCTCGGGACAACTCTGTTCTCTCTAAAACTTTCGGCGAGCGGAGAATGCTGATCCGACTTGACATTTTTTTCTTTCCAGCCCTGCTGTTCATCGTCCTCTTCCACCTCCGCAGCCCTCTGTCCATCATCTTCCCTCCCGCGTCCACCAGCTCGCAACCCCCGCCGACGCCGCTGCCCGGGGCCGACCCGTCCACGCCCGCCTTCCCCCCCAACCCGTTCGCTGCCCACCAGCTCGCGTCCGACGCGCTGCTCGCAAAGAAGGAGCGCCAGCTGCAGAAGCGTCGGACGAGCAAGCGCATCTGGCAGGACCTCGTCTTCTTTCTTGCGGGCGTGCCGCTGTCGGTGCTCGTGACGGGTTGGACGGGAGGGAGGATGCTTGGCTTTTGGTGAACACCGGGACCCTATCCTCTTCCTTCCGTTTGGGGTTCCTCCTTGCTTGCTGCTCATCTCGCGCTTTCGTCCCGCCTTCGCTTGCCTCGTCCATGTTCTTCTCCTTGCTCCGCTCGCCAGTTGTCTGTAATCATGGACTTTTTCTCCTAGACGACTTTGCTCTGAGTGCGTTTGATGAGCCAGTAGGAAAAGATCGCACGACCGGAGCACCATCTCGCAAAGAAATGGAAAAGGGTGTGAAGGGCAAATCATTGATCGTCCTCCTCGGATTCAAATTCGTACCCTCTCGTCGCCTCCTCCCACAAAGCCATGCAGTCGACCCGACTGCCCAGCCGGGCGCAGAGCAGGAACGAGCCCGACAGCTTGCGGTTGAGCGAGTACGTCTCGACCGGCGGCGGCGTCAGGCGGTGGCGGAGCATGACGGGGATCAGGGCTCGAACCTGAGAAGAGGGGAGGGATCATCAAAAGAAGAAGGGAGAACGGTCAGTTGGTGTCGCTCGCACTACCTTACAGGGTATGAAAACAGCAGGGGCGACGCACCTCGCCGATGAACGTCTGCTTTGAGAAGTCGTAATTATGTCCCTTTGCGGACTCCCGGAAGGGCACTGGCGAGAGCAAGAACAAGGCGACCATCAGCAGAAGATCGACCAAGCAAGACGGAAGAAATGGAGAGGGAGACATGGGGGTCGAAACGCACCTCCGAGCAGGGACATGGACGTCACATGAGCCTCGACCATCTCCTGGTTCTCCTCCCCGGTCAAATACCCCAACTTCAGACTGTACCTCTCCATCTTCACTCGATCGTTGTCAATCGCTGCCTGAAGCAACCTCAGCCAGTCGTCCATGAACCGCTTGGAGTACTCGCGAGTGGCGCCAAAGTCGATGAGCTCGACCTGGCCCGTCGAGCCGTTCCAGAGGAAGTTGGACCAGTTGGGGTCCGTCTGCATCAGCCGGAACTGGAAGAGCTCTTTGAGGCATAGCAGGAGAATGTCGGATCCGATCTGATGCACGAACGAGGAGAAGCAAGAAGAGGTTTTGAGATCAGAACGCTGAGGGTTGCAGAAGCATCAAAGGCGACGAGAGGAAAAGCAGGATGACGAACCCGGTCCTTTTGGTCTTGGGGAAGGTTCATGACCCTGCTCAGCGGCTTGCCCTCCATGCGCTCCATCGTCAGCACACGCGGGCTGCACAGGTCGTCGACGATCCGCGGCACCCTGAACAACCCGCCCTTGTTCCCTTCCTCACCCCGTGCGCCGACGCCGAGGAAGGAACCGAACCGACGAGCGCAGTCTGCCTCTCTCAGGTAGTCGCATTCGTCCTTGAGCTCGCCTCGCATAGCCTTGATCGTCGAGCCCAGGTAGAGACCTTTCGGCAGGAGGGCCGACGACGTGAGCAGGAGCGAGAGGTTCGACAGGTCCGACGCGATGGAGGATGCCACGCCCGGAAACTGGATCTTGACGGCCACCTGCATCGGTTCGCCGCCGGTGGGGGAGGGGATCGTTCCGAGGTGAACCTGGCCGATCGAAGCGGACGCGACTGGGATGGGGTTGAAGTCGATAAACTTGTCGCGCCAATTCTCACCCAGGTCGGCCCTCATGACTTCCTGCAGAAGGGAGCGAAACCCCTTTGCCGTTAGCAGGAGTCGAGCAGTGAGCCAATGGTGAAAAGGCGAAAAGACACTGACCTGCATCTGCCAGTCAGGCATGTAGTCGGCCCCCGCCTGAACTCTCCTGAGGACCTCCTCCAACTCCTTAGGCATCGCCCCGCTCTCCTGAATGCTCAAAAACTGACCCAGCTTGAGCGCTGCACCCCTCATCTGACCGAGCTTGTCGACGAGTCGGTTGAGGTTACGCTCGGACAGGAACGCGGACGTTTGAGGGCCGTCGGATGGAGACGAGGTTGAGCGGCGGAACGTCTCGGAGGCGGCTCCCCAGGTGAGAGAGGTGGCAAGGGCTAAAGGGGGACGACGGTCTATCAGCGTTCCGCGGCGAGGACAAACGCGAGCGAAACGACTCACAGCCATAGTGGAAGAGTCGTCCGAGGCGTGACGACGGCACTCGAGAAGAGCGGAGTTGGGGCTCGACCTGAGGGCAGCAAAGAAGGCAAGGCTTTGTCAACCGAGCTGGAGCTTGTCGAGTTTGCTTTCGGAGTAGGACTCACCGTCTCCTCCTCTACAAACACAGACTCCTGGACGACCGGTTCAACGTCCGCGGACGGCGTTTGGATCTCGATCTGAAAGAGTGCAGAATGACCCAAAGGACGGGTCAGACCAGTGGACTTCCTCCCCCGAGAAGTGGCAGAAGTCTTCGAAAGGGCAGACCTCAGCTATCGGCTCCACCTTGGACAGCTTTGGCGATTCCGAGATGATGTCGGCCGTCGGACCTGTGATGAATGGAACCGGCAGGAGGGCGGGTCAGCCCTACGCAGAGCTTTTCCGACACTGGACGCGCTGTCTGGCCTACTCACTGGGGACAGAGATCTTTGGAGGCAGGGGTACATGTCGTCGGATGATGGGCTCGACGATCTTTTCGGTAGGGATCTCGAGGGGATGACGGGCTTCCTGGGCGAAGCGAGAGAAGGCCTCTTCGTACGTGATCGAGGACGCGGAGGGCGCTGGAGACGCGGCTGGCGGGCGGGTCGGCGCTGGAGGAGGTGACGGCGGATACTCTAGGATGACGGCCTCTGGTAGAGGAGAGGAAGCTGCTGTGAGTGTCGTTGAGGGCGAGGGGCGAACAGGGTCGGGAGCGGGAGGCGTGGTAGTGGTGGGCTGAACGACGACGTGCGGAGGAGCTTCGTGGACCGGTCGACCTGGCTTGGGCACGGCCTGGAGGAAGAAACAACGCAGGCGGGTCAGGACGGGTGGTCTGATGAAAGCGTAGAGAAGACCAGTCTCACGTGGAGGAGGAGGTCTGCCCTCGCTGCGAGGTCCTGCTGCTGCAGCCTTAGGCCCTTTGAGAAGATGATGCTCGCGCCTCGGAGGGACGACTGCAGGTCGAGGATGGTCCGCAACATGAGCGAGAGCGGGGTGCTGGCTGGGTCTATCCGAAGGAGAAGTCTACGCCGATCCTGACCGAGAAGCTGTGCGGGTTCCGAGGGAGAGTGGTCGTTCGGTACGAAACTCGATTGGGCTCAGTCTTCGTCGGAGTTTCGTTGCGATGGCTGCCCTCGACATCATTCTTTCCCTGTCCCTGTCGTGCAGAAACCCGCCCCTTACTTCGTGCTCGGAACGCGATGCCCTCGCCCTCAGCAGGACCATCCTCGTCCTCGTCGCCTTTCGTTCCGGCGTCTCACCTGCCGAGGGCATCCTCCCCATCAGCTCGCCCGCCGCCGCCGCCACCCGCCGCCTCAACCTCATCCTCCTCCTCCCGCCCTGGACCCAGCAATCGCAACCCGGCTCCTCCGGCAGCAACCCCAGATGAACCAGCAGCCCCTTTGGTCCCAGCAGATGCGGCTCCTCGACCCATAGTAGGGCAGAGCAACGCGAGCAATGCCGTCATCGTTGCTGGTCGGCAGGTCCGTCCATCACCACCCTTGCGCCTCACCCTATCGAGCTACAAGAAATGCTGACCTTCGTCGGACAGCGAGGAAACCCCGTTATTCCCTTCATCAAGGGCGTGAGATGGGAGTACGGCGACATCCTGCCCGACTACCAGGTCGGAGCCCACACCTGCGTCCTCTACCTCTCGTCCGTGTCTCCTCCTCCGCCACCCCAACGTCGATGTGCACTGAAGCCTTCATTCTCGTTCTTGCAGACTGAGGTATCACCGATTGCATCCCGAGTATCTCCATGGGAGGATTGAGAAGATCCAGGGCATGTTTCAGCTCCGTGTCCTACTCGTGCTGTGCGACGTAGTGCGTTTCCCCAACCCCCACCTTGCACTCTGCTCCTGCCATCCCCAAGGCCGATGGACTGACGATACGCGGACTCTTTCGTATGGGATGAAGAACGACCATCAAGAATCGATTCGGGAGATTACGAAGGTGAGGAGGGCTCCCTCAGTCACCGTCGGGTGCGACTTTGTTGACGTGCGCGATCCCATCCTCCCGACGTCATAGATCTGCATCATCAACAATCTGACTGTTGTCGTTGCCTGGACGTCCGTACTCGATCTTACTTCCATCTACTCCTCGCTCTCAACACTGAACCTCCGGTACTTCTCGTCTTTTGTTTCACCAGGCCGGAGGAGGCCGGAAAGTACCTGGCGACGTACAAACTTTTTGAGCACAAGTCGCCCGACATCCTCAAGGAACGGACCGCTGCTGACTACCAGAGTCAGCTTCACCGGGCGCTGACCAGCATCCGGGGGGTCAACAAGACGGACGTTTTGACGCTTAGCACTTCGTTTGGCGTGCGTTGCCCTTTCCATCTCTCCCAAACCCCCTGCCCTCCTTTCTCAATCGCAATGAATCGCAAGAGGACTGACAAAGTCGTTGACCCCCTTTTCTTGTGAACAGACGTTCGACCGAATGGTGAACGCGACAAACGAGGAACTCGCGCACTGTCCAGGCGTGGGCGACGTCAAAGTCCGCCGGCTGCTGGAGGCGTTCAGCACGCCCTTCCGGGGTGGACCGCCGTCGCAGGCTATTGTTGATGCCAAGGGCAAGCAGCGCGCACTTGAGGAGATGGGTGTGGGGAGGGTTGCGACAGGTGGGAAGGGGAAGGGGAAGGAGAGGGAGAGGGTGGTCGACTCGCCCGATTGGCCCGACGACGACGACGACGATGTCGTAGTGGAGGATGCGCCCGCTGCTGGACGAGCAGGCTCGAAAAAGACAACGGTGAGAGATCCCTCGCCCGTCTGGCCAGACAACTTTGAGGACGACGACGACGGACCGATCGACATCGATGACATTCTGGCCGAGGGCGAGGCGGCAGAGGCGGTCAAGAGCCAACCGGCGGGGGTGGACATGGACATGCACGCCAGGTCTGTGAGTCCAGCGAAGAGGCCAAGTGAGTCCTTCCTCTACCTTTCTTGTGCGAAGAGCACGCACTGACTTGCTTTTCGTTTGGGTCAGACCCCTTTTCAATAGACGAGTGACCCCCACCCTCGACATGTAACCCCTCATTCTCCTTTACGTCTTCAATGACCCCATGCTCCCTCAGGTTGTACACCAATCTCCGCTGCAAGTCGACTCGAAGTTTGCTCCCAGTCAGCGCCAGACAAGCCGGGTCGGCCCTCCTCAGTTGAGTCAAGTGCACGCAAGAAGGGACAGATCTGGCTCCGGACGGGCGCAAGGGCCAAAGCAAGCGAGAGAAGGATTCATGATACAGCCCGATGTCGAGCTTATACCTCGGTGAGGGGGGTGGGCTCGACGAAGTCGGCCTTGGCGCCAGCAACTCGCTCTCCAGTCTCAGCGTCAACGTTTCCGTGGAGCTCGAGGAGCTTGGAGGAGTCGTATCGGGGAGCCTTGAGGATCTTGCACTGCAGACGGGGGCGGGAGGATGAGGACGAAGTCAGTCTATGTGCGAGGCTTTGAGGACCGAGTGGACGGTAAACGTACCTTTCGGACCATAACGTTCGACAAGGGGTAGATTCCTCGGGACGCCTTCTCGATCTCTCGGCCCATCGATTCGGGGACGAACTTGGAGACGAGCTCCTTGAGGTCACCAGCCGAAGCCTCCCGGGTCATGATCTCAACCATCTTGGCTCGGATCTCTCGGATCTGCGAGGACTGAGCGTAGGTGGTTCGCTTGACCTGTCCAGGTCGCTTCTTGGTGAAACCAATGGCGAAGAGTCGGACGAGGTAGCCGTCGGTGGTCTTGACGTCAACCTGGCCCTCGATGAGGGACTGCCACTTCTTGACGAGGGATCGGATTCGGTCGGTGGTGATGTCCATCTGGAGTAGGAGGGATGAGAAGGACCGAGTCAATTTGGGCAGGTCTTGCAGAGGGAGAGCGATGAGAGGGAGGGACGCACGCCGTGGAAGTTGGTGAGGCAGTTCTTGCCCTGAATCTCGTCGACTCGGAGCTTGATGTTTCGGAACGCCTGCTCCTCGTCCTTGTTCAGGTCGGCGAGCGAAAGCTCGAGGATTCGACCCTTGAGGGAGTCGTTGGCGTTCTCTGCAGATTTGAAGGAAAGGCTGGGGTAAGCTCCAACCCTGCCAGACCCAAGGGATTAAAGGAAGGACGCACTAAGACCCTGGGATCGGTTGACAAGGGTCTTGCCAACGTTTCGGACCTCAAACATGGAGGGGGCCTTGATGTCGTACCATTCTGTGCGAGGGCAGAGGGAAGAAAGGTCAGACGACTGTCGACAACGGTTGAGGCTAGGACTGGACGTACCCTTTCGGGTGAAAGGGTCGATGACCTTTTTCTTGATACCCTTCTTTCCCTTTGAAAGACGCTTGTTCTGTAGGAGTGGGAGGAGGGTTGACGGTTAGTCTACCGTTCCATCC
This sequence comes from Cystofilobasidium capitatum, assembly GCA_014825545.1. Taxonomy (NCBI): domain Eukaryota; kingdom Fungi; phylum Basidiomycota; class Tremellomycetes; order Cystofilobasidiales; family Cystofilobasidiaceae; genus Cystofilobasidium; species Cystofilobasidium capitatum. The sequence continues at coordinate 32,459 of MVAJ01000077.1, read as the reverse complement.
AACGTACCGGGTGGACCCTGTTGGGCAGCAGCAACCTCAATCCCTCAACCAGCACTGTCCATCCCCTCGTCCACGCTACGTCTTCCAGCGCTGAATGAAACGTCGACGACCACGACACGCCTGCTCTATCTCGCTCTTACGTCGTCCATACTCTCCTCGGCCCTCGTCTGACTGCCGCCCTGGTTGCTACTGCTGCCGCCCGGTCTACCCGGGAATCGGATGAGAAGGACTTGCCTTTCCGACGGCCATCTGGATGAGATGAGAGAGAAGTGTCGTAAAGTGGGAGAGGAGTCGAGAGGACGTGTTCGAGTAGGAAGACAGGCAGGCGAGCCGGTTGGACGAGCAGGTGTTCGAGGAAGAGTTTTGAGGGACCGATGAGAACGAGCCGATCGACGAACGAGAGGAGAGAGGGAAAGATGGAGGAATGGGTACTGTCAGCTGGTGTCCCCGACACGATACTTGTCTGAGCTGTATGCCTGGAGGATGGGACCTACGTTGGTGCTTGATGAGAGTACGAAGGGCAGACAGGGACGGCCCAGCCAAAGCAGCCTCGAACCCACAGCGCACGGCGGGCGGGCGCAGGCGCGGCGTGAGTGGAGTCACGCCTCCCCGTAACACACTATCACGCCTCTCAGGGCAAGCCGTTCACGCGCGCAGGCGAGATACCCCCGTCTGGACTTTGTCTCTTCAGGGTCAGTTTCAACACTTCCTCACCCCTATCCCTTCCCACTCTTGTCCCTTTCAAAATGCAGATTCATGATCCATCTCACGAAACGATTACGATTCGCCGCCAATGCTCAACTTCTTCACGATTCGACTAGTCAAGGATCAAGTTTGAGCGCGCAAGGTCGTGATTCTGTCGGCGAGCGGCCACTTACTGTTTCTCGAGTGCGCGTCGACCTTCTCGAGCCAGCAGACCTCCCAACGCCTGCATGCGACGTGTGTTGCGCACTGCGATTCATTGATGCCGCCTCTAGAAAGACAAAGCTTGCCTGAACGACGAAATAGGTTGAGCAGACCTGGCGCGCGGGCAGCGCTTGCGCGCGCTGTCGAGGGCGCCCTCTGAACAGGCTCGCACAATACCGAGACGGCACGGATGGAGCGGACAACTTGATCGGGATTACATGTAGTGATCCAGCAAGGTCTTGAACGGTTCGATCCCTCGGCTGGTTGTCGTTCTGCTATGCAAGACTCCGCTCAAGTGGCCTCAGCCATGAGTCCTTCGATCGCATGAAACGGTAGCTCCCCTATTTTTTCGCCTCTTGCGTCGGAGAACAAAGAGGCGACGAACAAAAGGACTGCTCCTTTCACCCAGCTGGAGGTACAGACAAAGGACTGATTAATCTCCCCCCGTGTTCGCGGTTCAAGCTGATCTTCTGCCTACTACCACACTACTCTGACCTTACCTATCTCACTCTTTGCGCCACCTCTCCCTGCTCTTGCCTTTCCCTTCCTTCCTCCAGCCCGGCCATGTCGCTCCCTCTCGAGATCATCAAGCTCAACGCCTCGCAGCACCCAGCCCTTCCTCCGCCATGGACTCCTCCGAAGCCCTCACTCCGCCTCCTGTTCAGGCACACCACCCGCCGCGACCTCCTCGTGCTCGTCCTTCCGGCCACCCTCCTTTCAACCGGCTCGGGACTGCTCACGCCCTATATGACCCAGGTCGTCGGCGACTCCTTCAACTCGTTCTCGTCCTTCCCCCTCGACGTTCGGTCAGCAACTGACCCTCAACGTTCTCAGCTCAAGCATGATATCCGGATCGCTTCCCTAACGCTGCTGGCGATGGGCGTGGGCTTCATCGCCCTCAACACGCTCATGGCCGGCATCTGGGTCACCGTCGGCGAGCGCAACGCCAGGCAAATCCGGCGCGAAGTCTTTGACAAGGTCTCGAGCCGGGAGATGACCTGGTTCGATCTCGGGATGGGCGTCAACGATGGCGGAGATGAGTCGGTCGCGGACAAGAGGGAAGGGGTGGGAGCCGCCGGACTCATGTCCAAGTTCACTCGGTGCGTTCTGCCTCTTGCCTTCTCCCGATCAGTCCTTGGCTGACCCTCACTTCATCCTTGGTTGGCGCGCAGTGAGACGGACGAGGTTCGGATAGCCACGTCGCAGAACGTAGGAGTCCTCATCCAAAACGTGGTCACCTGCGTTGCCTGTCTCATACTCGCTCTCGTCATTTCGTGGTCGCTCGCCCTCGTCATCCTCGCTGCGGTCCCGGCCGTCGTCCTGATACAAGGCGTCGTGTCCCACCTCACGTTCCCGTACCTGTCGTCCGAGCGCCGACTCTTCGCCGAGGCGTCCACCAAGGCGGAACGGGCGGCCTCCTCCATCGCTACGGTCAAGGCCTTCAACGCGCAGAAAAAGGAACAGGCCGAGTTCGACTCGATCATCGAGGAAGCCCGCCAAGTTCTCGTCAAGTTGACCACCGTCTGGGGCATCAACCTCGGCCTGTCGGCCTTCCTTCTCAGCTCGATGTTCGTCGCCAGCTTTTGGTTTGGGTCAAAGCTCGTCCGGGAGGGCAATCTCAGCCCGGGATCGGTCATGACCGTCTTCTTCGCTGCCGTCCTGGGATGCAACACTCTTCAAGCCATCATGCCGATGCTCGAGGTCATCCAGAAGGGTATGGCTGCCATGGCCTCCCTCCAGGCCATTATCGACCCTCCTCCTGCTCCAGTCATCGACCTTCAACCGCTCTTGCACGCCAACTCTCAGCGACGAGAGTCCAACGCCTCCAACTTTGACGACGACAAGGTGGACTTGCTCAACACGATGTCGACCCGAATCTCGACCGGCCAGCTCTCACTCATATCCCCCTCCCCCACTCAGACGGCCTTCGCTCTCGCTCGCCCCCTTCCAGGCCGCAAGGCGCGCAAGATGGGAACCCTGCGCCACATCCGACCTCCCAAGTGCCACGGCGAGTTCGTCCTGCGCAACGTCACCTTTGCCTATCCCTCCCGACCGAACGTGCCGACCCTGCAGAACGTTGACGTATTCCTCCCTTCGGGCGAGATGACCTTCATCGTCGGTGGATCCGGATCGGGCAAGTCGACCATTGCTCAGCTGCTGCTTCAGCTCTACCGGCCGTCCGCTGGTACGGTGACCCTCGACGACCAGGATATCGGCGTCCTCGATGGACCCTGGATGAAGGAGAACATCGCCTCGGTTCAGCAGGACTGCGTCTTGTTCGACATGACGGTCCACCAAAACGTCGCCATCGGACTCGCGGGGTGCGGCACGCGCCACCCGGACGATGCGACCAGGGAGGAGGTCATTGCCGCCTGCACCAAGGCGCTCGTTCACCAGTTCATCATGGGTCTTCCGGACGGGTACGACACCAAACTCGGTGTATCGGGCGCGAGTCTGAGTGGCGGACAAAAGCAGAGGATGGCGCTTGCACGAGCGGTCCTTCGAGATCCTAATGTCCTCATTCTCGGTTCATCGTCTTCCTACTGAAGTCTTTCGAATGCGCAAGACTGACGTCGCGCCGTCTCCTTCGCAGATGAGGCAACGTCCGCCCTGGACCCTACCTCTCGAGTCCTCGTGTTCGAGGCCATCAAGCAGTGGCGTCAGAACCGAACGACCATCGTCATCACTCACGATCTCTCCCAGATCGTCGACACGGACTTTGTCTACGTTCTCCGGGACGGCCGAGTGGTCGAGGAGGGTTTCAGAGCGGACGTCACCGCGCTCGGCGGTATCTTCAGCCACATGGCGACCGAGCAGAGCATGCAACCTCTCCCGCTCAAGGAGGACGTCGATTGGTACGACGGCGAGGAGGTGATCGAAGGATTGATGGACGAGGACCACGACGAGACGCCCTTCGGCACCAAGCAGTCCGGCGGAGGCTACTTCGACGTCCTCGCTGGGTACGGAAACGCCCCTCGCCTGTCGAAGCGGTCCTCTTTCACCTCTGCGATCTCTGGTGGGGAGTCGCCCGCCCCGGACACACCGCGCGCAAGCTGGCTCGTTCCTTCGAGGCCTGCAGCGTCTCGACAGTTGTCGCGAGAGTCCGTGCGGCTCAGCGTACAGGCGCCGCAGACGAGCCGCAGCACGTCCTACCGCTCGTCTCGCCTGGAGTTCTCCAACCGCAACTCTTCCAATCGGCCCTTCACCCTGTTTGGAGACGACTGCGCTGGCGATCTGAAGGCGCGAGGCGAGGTGGCTCTCGGTCGGCGTGCTGGTCTCCTCTACCCGGGATCGAGGGTCGACCGAGTTGCCGAGATGGCCAAGAACGAAGCATACGACCAGGAGGTCCAGGGGCAGGTCGACGAAGCGACGTCGAACACTTCCGATCAGAACCTAGTCATGGTCATCGGACGCTGCATCAAATCCGCACCCATGAAGCCCGCCCTCTTCCTCGCCTTCCTCCTCGCCATCGGACACGGAATCATCACCCCCGTCTGGTCCAAGTACATCTCGGCCCTGATGTCGCTAGTTGCCGCCGGAGGGAGGGACCGTCACAAGATCCTTGTCGACTCGCTCATCGTCATCAGCCTCTCGGTCGGCGACGGTATCTGCGTTGGGTTCTCTTTCGTCCTCTTCGACTTGGTCGCCTACCGCTGGGTCACCAACCTGCGCTCGCAGTCGTTTTCGACCCTCATCTCGCAGGACAAGACTTGGTTTGACCGGTCGGAGAACAGCCCTGCCGCCCTGACCAACATCCTCATCAAGGACGCCGACGACATGATTCCCATCATCACCAACATTCCGGGCGACTTTATGACGGCCGTCACCATGATCTCGTTCGGGGTGCTTTGGGCCATGGTCATCGGCTGGAAGTTGACGCTGCTGGGCATCTCGGTCATCCCTGTCTTTGTCGGCGCCATCGGCTTCCAGTTCATCATCCTCAACCGCATCGAGATCCGCAACAAGCGCATGCGAGAGGAGGTTGCAAAAGTGTTTTACGAGGTTCGTCTTCGCCTGAAGTGTCCTCATTGTCATGCCAGTGCGCTGACTGCCCACCTCCATTCTCCTTTAGACCGTCTTCAACATCCGCGCGGTGCGAGCGATGGCCCTCGAGTCCGTTTTCGACACCAAGTTCGACGTGGCGCTCAAGAGCACCTACGCGACTGGACTCCAAGGAGCCTGGATCCAAGGACTCGGCAACGGGCTGATGAACGGACTGATTTACTTGGTCGAAGGTTCGTCGCCTTTCTTACTTCGCATTTTTGATCCTGGATTGACTCGGTCCTATCTCCTCCCAGCGCTCCTCTTCTGGGTCATCGCTATCCTGATGTGCGACGGCTCTTACACCTACGCTCGGGCTCTCCAAGTCTTCTCTCTGGTCATCTTCTCCCTCACCTTCGGAGCCCAGATGCTTTCATTCCGTGCGCAATATTCCGCGGGCGAGTTGGAATTTCGGATCGATGCTGACAAGCGCTGCCACCTGTCCTTTCCAGTTCCTACTGTCGCCAAAGCTAAGCGAGCGGCCGTCGATTTCGGGCGACTCGTCGAACTCTCCAGCAACGAGATCAAGGAGTCGAAAGGAGACCTGCGCCCTACAGTCACCGGTCAAATCTCCTACGACAACGTTCACTTCGCCTACCCGTCGCGACCGGACGTCCCCGTCCTTTCGGGCCTTACCTTCGACGTCCAGCCTGGAGAGTTTGTAGCCATCGTCGGAGGGTCGGGGTCCGGCAAGTCGACCATCGCCACCTTGCTTCAGCGACTTTACGAACCCACGTCGGGGACCATCCGACTGGACCGACATCTGCTCGGAGAATCCGACACCAACTGGCTCAGGGAACACATCTCGGTCGTCTCGCAGCAGCCGGCACTGTTTGATATGTCGGTCACGGAAAACATCGCGTACGGCTCGCCCAACGTGCCCTTTGCCGAGATCGAGCGGGCCTGCAAGTCTGCGCAGGTGCACGACTTCATCCTCGGCCTTCCCAACGGGTACGACACGAACCTGGGAGAGGATGGGTCGCTGATTTCGGGAGGCCAGGCCCAGCGCCTCCAGATCGCGCGAACCCTCGTCAAGCGAGCAGACATACTGTACGTCTCCGTTCTGCAGTGAAGCCCTGCTGTACCGAGGTTGACCTCTGCTGCTCTCATCGCCTGGTAGCATTCTTGACGAGTGCACGTCTGCCCTCGACCCCGACAACGAAGCCGCCGTGCTCGAGACCATCATGCGTGTCAGGATGGACCGGACCGTCCTCATGGTCACCCACAAACTCCCTGCGATGCGACTCGTGAGTAATTCCCAACAGCTCGCCTATCCCCTTCTCAACCCGCTTGACGCTGACATGGATGGCTGCTGCTCTGTTCCCTAGTGCTCCCGGATTCTTGTCGTCGCGGATGGCAAGATTGTCGAGGACGGGTCGTTTGACGTGAGTTTACCTGCCCCTTTCCACGTCCCGTCGCGGGCACATTGACCCGACAAGCCACCTCGCTTACACACAGAACCTGCTGGCGCGCAACGGCGTCTTCGCTGCGCTCGCTCGAGGAGGTGCCTGGGAGTGATCGTCGACCTTGCACGCCTACTTGTACCTTTACCCCTGAAATACGTGTGGTTAAATACGGAAGCAATGACATGTCATATCTACGTTTGAAAGAAGGATGTGCAAGGATGTGCATACGTATGGACAAAGAAAGGTGGGGCAAAGGTACAACGAGGGTGGGAGAAGTGGCCAGGGAACGAGCGCAGGTGATCTAGCCCGAGGCGCTGAGCGGGGCGGCAGCGTGTGCAGAGCCTTGCTGCTCGGCGTCGGGGTCGAGCGAGATCTTGTACGATTTGTCGTGGAACGCTCGCGAGCACTGTAAGGAGGAGCGCGAATTCGGGGAGGCGGTCAGCGAGGGTTGCGTCGACAGAGAGAAAAGAGCGAAAGGTGACGCACCTGGGCCATCGTGACTGACGATCGAGAGACGACGTCGGTCTGGTAGAAGTTCTTGACTGGCAGGTCGAGCTTTTCGGCAGAGTCGACCTTGGAGCCCTTGAGAGCCTGGGCGAGACTGGTGAAACCGAGGGAGGCAATGTCGACCGAGGGGGTCTCGAGCGTGTCGTAGCGGCAGAGGGTCGGGGAGATCTCCCACATGCGGTCTCGGAGTTTGGTGATGTCTTCGTACGGGAGAGGAGCGTGGAGGACCTCGGAGACAGCCCTGCAAAGGCATAGAGACCAGCCAGTGGAGTCAGTCTGTGAAGTCCGACCAGACAAGATCTCGAGAGGTGAGCGCACCGGATGATCTTCCAATCCTCCCTCGAAGCGCCCGGCGGAGGGACGGCCGTTCGACCCATCTGCGCTCTCCCCTCCGTGTTGACCCAAGTCGCCGCCTTCTCCGTGTACGCCGACCCAGGCAGGCAGACGTCGGCGAGCTGGGCTCCCAGGTCTCCGTGGTGGCCCTGGTAGACGACGAACGCGTCCTTTGGGATCGACTTGGGGTCGATCTCGTCGGCGTTGAGCAGATAGATAAACTTGGACTTAGCCTTGGACGCAGCGACTGAGGGCGTGAAGCCGATGTCGTAGGCGGCCGTGCGAGACGCACTCTGGGGAAAGCGACGTAGGAGAAGGTCGGTTGGTGAGTCGGAGGGCTTGAGACGCCCCAGACGGTGAAGATATTGAGAAACTCACTCGCTGAAGGACAGAGAAGCCGTTCCATTCTGGCGTGACGAACCTCTCCTTGTTGCCCTCGACGAACTTGGCGAGCGCCTCGTATACAGCAGCGCCGTTAGCCTGCTCCGTCACTCCGCTTCCGACAATGATCAACGGCTTCTTCGCGCTCTTGAACGCCTTGGCAAACGTCGAGCTGCCGTCCTTGCCGCCGAGGAAGCTCACAACGTCCGAGGCGCTCTCTCCAAGGTGCTCGTAGTCGAACGTAAGGTCGACCTTGGGTCCGACGAGTCCAAACTGAACGGGCGTTTTGAGGTACGACTTTCGCAGGCGGGTGTTAATGATGGCTCCCTCGTGTCGCGGGTCGGTGCCAACGAAGAGGACGGCGTCGGCGTCGTCTAGCCCGACGATGCTCGAGTTGAAGAGGTAGTTGGAGCGGAAGTCGACGGCGTGGACGGGAGGCTTGTTGCCGGCCGCGTGGTCGAGCGTGAGGTTCTCCGATCCGAGTCGGTTGATAAAGTCCTTGAGCGCGACGAGAGACTCCGTGTCTGCCAAATCACCCGCAACGCCAACGATCTCGTCGCCGTGCGCTCCCGACTTCTGCAGGCCGTAGTGGATCGCCTCGAGCGCGTCGGCCCAGCCGGCCGGAACAAACCTGTCGCCTTGCTTGATGAGCGGCGTCGTGAGTCGCTGAAAGCGCAGGCCGTCGTAGGCGTACCGCGTCTTGTCGTTGATCCACTCCTCGTTGACCTCGTCGTTGATCCGAGGCTGAATCCGCATGACCTGCACGCCGCGCGAGTCGACCCGGATGTTGGACCCAATCCCGTCGAGGACGTCGACCGACTCTGTCTTTTTGAGCTCCCACGGTCGAGATTGGAAGGCGTAGGGCTTGGAGGTGAGAGCGCCGACAGGGCAGAGATCAATGATGTTGCCGGACATCTCGGAGTCCATCACTGCGAGAACGAAGAGTCATCGTTAGCAGCCGAAATTCGCTCCAAAGCGCACGAGCCACGAGCGACGCACCCTTCTCGACATACATCCCGATCTGCAGGTCGTTTCCACGGCCGGTCGAGCCGAGGTCCTGAACACCAGCCACTTCCGTCGCGAACCGGATGCACCGAGTGCACTGGATACACCTGTGGAAACGGGAGGGGAGAGAAAGACCAGTTGCACTATGAGTATCTCTCCTATCTGCAAACGGAGGATTTCCGGACGCACCTGTTCATACTCGTCTTGACCAGCGGTCCCAAGTCCTTATTCTCAACAGCTCTCTTGCCCGTGATCTCGTGGAAGCGCGACCGGTCCGAGCCGTAGCGCATCGATTGGTCCTGGAGGTCGCACTCGCCTCCCTGGTCGCAGATGGGGCAGTCGAGCGGGTGGTTGGCGAGAAGGAACTCCATGACGCCCTCTCTGTCGAAGTTACGGAGAGAAGAAGTTAATGGCATGTTTCTGAGTCGGGGTAGAAGGCAAGGGACGCACCGGGCCTTGTGGACAGTCGGGGTGTTGGTGAAGACCTGTTGGCCGTTGAGCGCTGGCATCGCGCACGATGCTACGAGTGAGACAGATCCAAAGCTGTCAGTACAAAGAGGAAACCGCCAGTCAAAGGAAGCAAGCCCCACCCTGAGGTTTCGGCGGTCCAGGTTTGACCTGGTCAAGAACGAGAGGGAAAGGGACGCCGTCAGCGTCAGAATCAATCGGCAAATGTCACCCCGAGCATGCACGGGCAACGAACCTCAACCAAGCACATCCTGCACAAGTCAAGATGAAGAGATGTCAGCACGAGATCTGGTCGTAGGTCGGAGACAGGAAAGCAACTGACCGACAGTTTCCGGCAATCGCAAGCCGATCTGCGAGATCAAGAGTGCAGGACGTTGTTCAGCTTCTGCCTATCAAAGCCCCAGTCACAGAGCAGAGGGAGAACCCACCGTGGTAGCAGAAGCGAGGGATGGTGGTGCCTGCCGCCTCTGCAGCCTGGAGAATGGTCGATCCTGATTGGGTCGAGAAGACGCGAGATGATGGATCAGCCTTGTGGCTCCGCTGCGCGTTCACGCTGGTAGGACGAGTAGACGACTGACCTTGTGGTACGGTGACCTGTGATTAGGAGCAGCAGTGAAGAGGTGGATCAGCTTCTGGGTTGACGGCCAGTGAGGGTGATGATCTGCCGACAGTGAGGAAGGCATCGGAGGAAGGAGGAAACGAGAGGAGACGCACGCTAGTCCCATCAATTGTCAGCGTCACGTCTGCCCTGAGGGCCGTGCTGGCCGAGAACAATCGACTTGAGTGGGCTGGCAGTCTCCTTGTCAAGGCTGCGCTGGACGAGGCGACCGAGTGTCTGAGCATGGTCGGAGGCGGGGAGGCGAGAAGGCGAAGGAGGCACGAGCGAGCGGATCGGAGGAGAGGAAGGAAGATGCAGATCCAGAGCGCAGGCTGCAAGAAGGCTATAGTACACTTGCAGTCAGTGCGAGTGCGAGTGCTTGAAGGATTGCTTGCTGGATCGTACCTGTTTCCTGTAGATTTACGAGGAGATGGGGGAGAAACGAGCCCGCTGCGGTTGGCTGTCCGGCTCGCGAGGACCGGAAGCCCGGAAGCAAGCCCAAATGGGGGAATTTCTGAAATCTCCACCCAGAAAGCCCAAACCAGCGCAGAGGACAATTTGGATCAAGGGCCTGCCTGCGCTTCGTCCTCTTACTCCAGATAATCTATACCCTTCCAAGCCATGTCCGCCTCGGCCTCGTCCTCGTCGGCCCTGCTCCAGAGCCTCGAGCTGCACAACTCGGCGTTTGAGCAGCTGCTCTCGCTCATCCCGCCCAGGCACTACATCCTCACCGAGCCCGACCAGGACCAGGTCCGTCCCTCCTCCCTTCCTTACTGCCCTCGGCGTTACTGACAACTCCTCCCTGCTGCGTCGACCAGCATGGCAACAAGTACATGAAGAACAAGAAGTCCAACTCGATGCCCAAGCAGGACATCAAGGAGCGGTCCAAGAAGGCAAAGAAGGACAAGGTGCGCCCCTTCTTGCTCCCGCGCGGTCGACCCCGCGCTCAAGGACCTGACAGCCCTTGCTCCTCCTTCTTTCCTTTCCAGCTCGACCCCTCCAACAACTTCTCCCTTCCTGAGCTTTTGTCCGGACGGGTTGGCAAGGGTGCCGAGTCGGACGACGACTCTGAGGCAGCGAGCATGGCAGGCAACGACGACGACGTTGAAGACGACTCGACCCCGTCCGGCTCCACCTCGACCACCTTCCAACCTCTCCCGCCTACGACGTCCATCGCCTCCCTTCACGCCAAGCTGCAGGAGCGCATCGCCTCCCTCCAGGGCAAGCGGTTTGACAAGCCCGTTGACGCTGGCTACCCGACCAGGGACGCGTCGGGCGGAGTTGTCGTCGCCCCCGAGCCGGGAAGCAAGGAGGAGCTCCTGGCCGAGCAGCGAAAGCGCAGGGGAGAGCTGCGAGACAACAGGAGGAACGCGAGGAAGGAGGAGCGACGGCAGGAGGCGGCTAGCAAGGCCAAGCCGGCCGCGCAGACCAAGAAGGCCAAGCCGACAGCCGAGGAGCTGTCTGTTCGACCTGGAAAGGTGCGTCACATACTTTTTCCTCTTTTTGGTCGTCTGCGGTTCGATTTGGGGCTGACCTTGCTGGTGATTTTCTTTCTGCGCTCTTCAGACGACCCTTCTCGTTCCCGAGCACCGGTCGGCCGCGCCCGGGGCCGCCAACGTCTCGTTCTCGCAGTTCAAGCTGCCGTCGACGTTCGGTGCGTCGACGTCCAAGAAGCACAAGCCCCTGCCGTCGAACCCCGCCCAGGCCCTGTCGGTCCTCCAGGCCCAAAAGGAGAAGCTCTCTGCTCTTCCTGCCGATGTGCGGTCCGAGAAGCTCGAGAAGGCCCGGTGGGAGACGGCGCTCGAGCGGGCGGAGGGTGGCAAAGTCAGGGACGACGCGACGCGGTTGAAGAAGGCGGCCAAGCGGAAGGAGAAGGAAAAGTCGAAGAGCTCTACCGAGTGGTGCGTTCCCTTTCACCCTGTTTCTCTCAGCGCGCTATGTGTGATTCTTTGAGCTGACGTGCTTTTGTCCCTGTGTGCGTTTCCAGGGCGGACCGAAAGGAGCAGGTCAAGAACGTCCAGGCCATCAAGCAGAAGAAGCGGTCGGACAACATTGCTGGTCGACTTGAGGCTCGAAAGAACGCCAAGAAGGGCATCAAGCCCAAGGGCGACAAGAAGAGCTTCAAGGCGGGCGGCGGAGGCAGCAAGGCGCGCGGAGGGTTCGAGGGCAAGAAGGGTCCTGGATTTGGGGGAGGCAAGGGCAAGTGAGGCGCCGACACCTTGTAGATTTACGACCTATGACCCTACCGCTATGCTACGATCATGCCAGAGCGAGAGGGGTCGATTCTTCTGAGAGGAGTCCACGCTGGCCCAAGTGCAGCGCTCGCCAACTTTTGAAAGTCGGACTCCGTCTTCCCTGCCTGTCGACCAGCCCTCAACGACTACCTCGCCCCCAGGACCTTGCGACAAACCACAAAGGCTCCAGCACCTTCTCCGTTCTCAGCCTTCTCATCGCCGGTCAAGAACGCAGCTCCGGCCAGCTTCCGATCAGAAGACACACCACGCCTCAGGTCCTACCTCCCGCCCCGCCTATCTTCAACGACCTCGCAGAATGGCCACTTCCATCGAGAGCAAGAGGCCTGGCTTCGCTCACATCAAGGCAGAGTACGTTTGCGAGCTCGCCCCTTCTGCGATAGGGGGAAAGAGCGTTGGTTGATCTTGAGCCCTCTGCCTGCCCTCCCACCCGTCTACCAGGTACGTTCTCCCTCGCACCCAAGCTCCCGCCGAAGCTGTCCCCACCTCAACCGCCGGCGCAGACGACGACGACGCTGCTGAAGGCTCGGGCAAGTCGCTCAAGAGGTCCAAGACGGAGGACGGAGCGGACGTGGTTGACGACCGGGACGTCAAGTCGGCTCGAGGCGAGGGAGGGCGGGGGCGAGGGAAGCAGCGTGGGCAGAACAAGGGCAGGAAGTTCGCCAACCTCAAGTGAGTTAAGACCGGCACTCTCGACAGCTTGATTGCAGGCCTCTTTACTGACAGCAACCGGCCCCTCTACCTCCAGGGATGACGTCAAGCTCTGCAACAGGATCGCCGCCGGAGAGGTTTGCTCCTACGGAGACAGGTACGTACTCTCACCATTTCAGTCGTCCCTTGACCCCCTTCTCTGACCCGCTGTGACTTGACGACCAGCTGCCAGTCCTCGCACTCGGTCGAGCTCTACCTGGCCAGCAAGCCCGCCGAGATCATCTTCCCCTCCCGGGGCCTCTACTCCGAGGCCTTCCCCTTCGTCACGCTCGACCAGACTTTCAAAGTTCGCTGCCCGACCTTCGAGGAGCTTGGGTTCTGCCCTCAAGGGTACAAGTGTCGGTTCCTCTCGGCCCACTACACCATGCCTTTCGAGTCGGAGAAAGTTGGAACGTTGCTGGAGGACGAGGAGAAGAGGAGGGTGCTGCGCGGTGGGGTGGGTGGGGAGACGGGCGAGTCGAACGGACTGCCGTCGGAAATCATGAAGAAGCTCGCTCGGAAGAAGGTCCGTTCCTTGATCATGCGTCGCCTCAATCGAAGCGTGGGAGATTCAGGGCTGACCTTGGTGTCTGCGCGAAACCACAGTACGACTTCCCCGTCGCCAAGGCTTACCTCGCCACTCTCGAGGGTGTGGCGAAGCCCAAGGTCGTTCTGTCCGAGGAGGACATCATGAACGGCGTGACGGAGGCCGATGTTATCGCCAGAAGCAAACTCGAGGCGGACAAAGACGGGGACGACGTGCCCATGCGACCGGAGGAGAAGAGGCGGCTGCACTGGAAGGGGAAGCCGTACTTGGTTCGTTTGTCATCTTCTCCGTCAAGCTCGCTGCCTGATAACTGACCTTGACCAATCTGTGAGTCAGGCGCCGCTCACAACGACAGGTGAGGTTTACTTGGGATGCAGCGATTCTTTTGTCCCTGCACTGACCGTTGACCCCTCTTCCTTCAGGCAATCTCCCTTTCCGACGACTCGCCGTCTCGCTCGGGGCTGAGATTACCTGCGGAGAGATGGCCCTAGCCTCGTCGCTGGTCTCTGGCGCAAATTCAGAATGGGTCAGTCCTCCTGACAGTCTCTTAACCTTGCAGAAGCTCCGTCGATCCTGATGCTCGTCCTATCTTCCCCACCCCACAGAGTCTCACCAAGCGACACTCCTCGGAGAAGACGTTCGGAGTGCAAATCTGCGGCTCTAAGGTACGCTGCGTCTCAGTCTGATCGCCTCCCCCCCGGATGTACCTGACCTTGTGCCTTTCCTTCAGCCGGCACAAATGGTTCCCGCTGCAGAAGTCTTGGCCAGGGAGTGCCCGGACATCGACTTTGTCGACTGCAACATCGGATGCCCTATCGATCTGGGTGCGTCTCTGTCCCAAGCAGCTTGCTTGCACACCAAACTCACACGTTCTTCCCTCGCTTCCACAGTCTTCAACCAGGGTGCCGGTAGCGCTCTGATGGGCAACCCCGGAAAGCTGGGCAAGATCCTGACGGGCATGTCTCGAGCCCTTGGTACAATCCCCATGACCGTCAAGATGGTCCGTCCCTCTCATAGTCATCCTTGTCTGCCACCCCTCTGACCGTCTTCTCTCCTACCTTTCAGCGTACCGGAATCCAGGACAATAAGCCCAACGCCCACAAGCTCATCCCTCGATTCGCCACCGAGTGGATGGCCAACGGAATGACAATCCACGGGCGGTCTCGACAGCAGCGGTACTCAAGGCTCGCCAACTGGCAGTACATCCGGGAGTGCGTCGACGTTTTGCGCGAGTCAGTCGAGGAGGCCAACCTGCCCCCTATCCCCATCTTTGGAGGAGGCGACTGCTACAGCTACGCGCACTACCAGAACGACGTCGACATATCGGGAGTCGACGGCATCATGATCGCGCGAGGTGCTCTGATTAAGCCTTGGATCTTCACCGAGATCCAGGAGCGACGAGAGTGGTAGGACCCCGCTCTCTGACTGACAAATTCCACCACCCCGTCACTGATTCCCTCCAACTCCTCTCTCATCTGATAATAGGGATATCACGGCTGTTGAAAGACTGGACTTCATCAGGAAGGTGCATTCTGGACGCTCTCGCTGAGCAACGCACGACCGTGGCTGACACTGACTTTCTCAATCCCAGTACTGCGAGTTTGGTTTGGTAGGTACTCTTGCTTTCTCCCTCTGCGTCACACGAATTGACCGGATCCACTTCTTCTTCCAGACGCACTGGGGATCCGACACGCAAGGAGTCAACACCACCCGACGATTCCTCTGCGAATACTTGTCCTTCACGTGCGTCCTCTTTCCCCCCACGACTTGCAACCCTCTCATCATCTGACTCGCTCTGAATCATCTCAGGCATCGCTACATCCCCATCGGACTCCTCGAGACCCTCCCTTGCAACATCAACGACCGACCGGAACCGTACAAGGGTCGAAACGAGCTGGAGACGCTTCTCGCCTCGACGGACAGCAGAGTCAGTTGTCCTCCGCCTTTCGCTTTTGCGAGGTCTGTCCTCGAGACTGACCAGCCAAATTTCTCGTTTTGTAGGACTGGGTCAAGCTCAGCGAGATGTTCCTCGGCCCTGCGCCGGACGATTTCATCTTTGCACCCAAGCACAAGAGCAACGCGTACGGAGCAGAGGAGGCGCAGGGTTGATTCGATGGCCGCTTTTCTTTTTCTGAAGGCTGCAGTGCCATCTAGAGTGCAGTCCTACAGCGCCGTGTCGGGCTTGCGCAGAAGTCTAAGGTATCTATCTACGTGGTGCGATCTATCAAGTACAAAGCAGCAAAAACGGGATTGAAGTGCGCGAACCGAGGAATGAGAGGAAGGGAGATTAGACGTGGGTGTATCAAGTTTAGACGGTGTGGACCTCCTTCTGGGCGTGGGCGGGGACGTCGTCGTCGCGGAGGATCGTGCCCTCGAGGTTGGCGAGATGGACGGCGACCGAGGAGCGAGCACGCAGTCGGGCACCCCCTGTGAGCACGCAAGACGGTCAGCGGTCTTCAACAAGAGAGAAGTTAGGGGAGGACGGGACGCACAGAAGATCAAGGCGAAGGGGACGACGGCGACTGTGGAGAGTCGGAAGGTCAGACGAGCGAGTGACTGGCGAAACTCTTAAGAGCACAACTCACAAGCGGTGGCGATAGCTCCAACGACGGTGGATGCGATGGGGAAGGTGAGGTGGTCGTACTGCAGGCACATCAAAGCAAGATCAGCAAGCGTTCTACAATTACCTGACCTGAAGCGCAAGATTGAAAGAAACACACCATGACAACTCCGAAGACTGTAGCGAGTTCGCAGATTGAAGGTTAATGGCGAGGTCGCTGGGGGAGAACAACAGCAAGAGAAAGACGTACAAGGGAAGACTGCTCCAAGGATGTTTCGCAGCAGACTGAGGTTGAATGGCAAGGGCAGTCAGCATCGGGTGGACTGTCTAGGAAGGGTCGTAGAGCGCACCTCTGGGCTGCCTGGGCACTGGAACTGTATCGGTTGTAGACGTCTCCGAGCTGAAGCACAGGCGAGGGGAGAAAGTCAGCCGTAGTGAGAGAATGAGGGGTGGAGGGAAGAGGACGAACGTAGTTGTACGTGGCGAGGTAGATGGAGTCTGTGGAAAACGAGAAAAGACGGCCGTCAGCAAGAGAAGACAGTCGAGGACCAATCGAGATTCGACTCACAGATTCCAAAGTTGGCGAGCGAGATGAAGATGCAGGGAACGATCCAGTGGATCCAGGGTCGTGCAGTCCATCCGAAGCAGAAGCAGCCGACAGCGAAGCAGATTCCTCCCACCGCGCTGGTCCAGAGTCGGACCTCAGGGACGGCGACTCCCTGGCCCTTGGCAATGGAGTTGCGGTAAAAGCGCTCCTGAACAAAAAAGTTCCAGATCCAGCCCATTGAGGCGCCCACAAACCCGGTTATCAAGACTGTTCCTCCCTGTTGTTGTGGGAAGAGAGGATGTCAGACGATTGAGCGCACGAGGCATAGATCTGGAACGCACCTGTCCAGGGGAGAAGCCGTAGGTCTCCTGGAACACGTGGTTGATAGTTCCAACGAAAAGGAACACCTGTAAGAGAGTCGCACGAAGTGTCAATTGGTAGAGTGGAGGGGGGGGGGGGAGGAAAAGAGAGATGAAAGCGAATTTGAGGAGACGCACCATCCCCCAAGCGAACCCGACGTAGAGGGCTGCAACGAGAGTCCTTGGTCAGGAAAAGCGGCTGTAGATAGTAGGAGACCTTGTGAACGCACCAAGAACCGAAACGATAGGCTCGAGGAAGAGGTACTGAAGAGGTCGAGAGCAGGAAATCTTGAGGGCCTCCATCCAGGACTCGGCCTGGTCGGCGCCGAGGACGTAGTGAGGGCGACCGGTCTCCTTTGCGAGGCGCTCGGCACGCTTGTTGAGGATGACATCTCCTCGACTGTGAGCAGGAACAATGTCAGCAGCGGCAGAGGTAATTTTTGGGAAGGGGGGGGGGGGGGGCTCACGTCTCGGGGAAGCCGACCTACAGAGCCCAACACAAAGCGTCAGCGCCTTCTTCTGGGCATCCAGTCTGAGAAGACCAACTCACCAGGCACAAGAAGAAGCAGAGAGCACCAGACACTGTAGAGCCGTCTCGCTGTCAGCAAGCCTGTAGGGGGTAGGGAGGGGCGGAGGAAGAACGCACTCATCTGGATCCAGTAGACCCAGTGCCAGTTGAGCTTCTGCGCGATCCAGGCAGCGCAAAGGGGACCAGTTGCATTGGCGGTGAAGACCGTGAGGACGAAGGTGCCCATGGCAGGTCCTCGGACGTTCTTGGGGAAGAGGTCGGCGACGACACCAGCGGCGACGGGGCCCTGTCGAGAAGCACACAAACAGGACGTCAGCCATTATCCAAATGACAGCAAGGATGCCGAATCTCTCACCTCGATGCAGGCCATGGTTCCCTGGAAGAATCGGGTCAGGATGATCGAGACGACGTTGGGCGCCAGCGCTTGGGGGAGGAAGAGGAGGAAGATCAGGCAGGTGAGGATGACGAGCATGGGTCGTCGACCGAAGGTCTCTGTGCAAGGCAGCACAAGGGGTATGAGCAGCGAGTTGGTTCGTTGAAGTGAGAAAGAGAACGTACCAGAGACAGGGGCGAGGACCAAGGGACCGACGCCCAACATGACAAGGTACGTGAACGACGACGTCTGGAAGACCTCGCTCGAAACTCCGTGGTGCTCCTTCCTGAAGCCAGCGCTGGCAGCTCCATTGGCCTGTCGTCACGAGAAACAGAGTGTTCAGCCTGTGCGAGTTTGGGTCGGACGAGAGCGAACTGACGGTAGCGTTGACTGGAGGGGCGAATGACAGGTCAGTAATTTGACCGGAGCGCAGCAACGAAGAAAGCGACCTCACAAGCCGAAGTGTACGTTACGAACAACGCGACGAAAAGGACTTGAGGGACGCGAAGGGGAGGAGTCAGCTTGGGGTTCAGACGTGAGGAAGGGACCGAGACGCACCCCTCCAACGCTTGAAGGTCGACCACCCCTCCTGAGGGTTCTCGGGGTCGTTGGGAGGAAAGTAGACTCCGACGGTGTCCTGGTTGGCGAACTCAGTTTTGTCCGTGCCAGGAGCAACTCTGACCTCGGTGATCTCTTCAGGCTGAGGATCCATGGCGAGGGACGAGGGCGAAGGGGGTGAGCGGAGGATTTCCAGGCGAGGAGGTAGGAGAGCCGAATGAAGGGAGCGTAGGAGAAGGCCGAAAGCTGCAGGAGAGCAGGAACCAAGGAGAGCTGGCGGAGGGAGTCGATCTGGAAAAGGGACGGTCAGGCAGCTGGTGGACGACAAGAGAGTAGTCAGAGGGACGTCCTGTCAGCCTGTTCAGCCTCTCTCTGCTTTCTGATTCCTCGGGCCCTGTCCAAAGGAAAACTGCTGGGGTTGGGGTAGGGGTCCCCCTTCCCGCAAAGTGCCTGTTAAAATTAGAATACCGGGCTGATCCGCCGGTTGTCCGGGGTGTTTCCAACACGATGTAGGTAAGAGCAAGTGATGAAATATACGCCGGGATGAAGTACAGGAGAAAGGGTGGGTAGGAGGAATAAAGGGTTGTCTCTGGGGGATTGACAGCTCGGAGACCCTTGTTGACGGGCTGGCTCGAAATTCATAATTGGCTCAAAAAAGTGACGAAGGTGCGAAAGGGCGTCGACATCCATCAGGGGAAGGGAAACGAGGCCCTCCTCTTGACGAAGGGAGTTTGAAGCACAACGGAAGAGGAGGGCGAGGAGGAGGAGGAGGATGGAGGTCGAACATTCATACATACTAGGCCTCCCTATTGGAAACCCCAGACGGGGAAGGTTCTTCACCTGGCTGGGCTTTTCGGCACGCCGCCCTCTTTTCGATTCTCGACGAGGCCTTGTCCGAAGCGCACGCCCACTCAACTCGACTCGACAGACCAGCACACTCAAAACGACACACCAACGAATCAACAACGACCCAGGCAGGCCCCGATCAACTCTCCCGACGTCCCTCTCTTCGCGACCTCAGCACCGTGAATCTCGCCTCTCGCTCCCCTTTTCGCCTTCAGCCCTCGCTTCCGGCTCCTTCGATCAAGCACGCACTTTTCCTCCTCTCGACGAGCCCAGCTTCGAGAATTTTCGTAATCTCACAACCTCGATGGAGACAACTCCCCTCGTACAGCCCAGTGTACGTTCCTTTGCTGCTTGCTTCGCCGTGTGTTGGGGAGGGAGAGGGGGGGTTTACGCCTTGCCGGCAGGCGAGCTCCGGGCGAAGATGCACCGGACCCCTCTTCTCCTCTTTGTCGACTCGCTCGCGACTAGAGCTTTTCCTTCCTACCTCTCCGAGCTCGCCTTGTGTCGCCTCAGTCTTGCGCGGGGTACTGACTCTTTTACTGTTTCTTTGCTTGGGACGCGACTTTGCGGCGTGCGTGGTCGTGTGTTGCCTTCTGGTCGGCTTGGTTTGGTTTGTCATCTGAGCAGGCCGCTGGCCGTGTCTCGACCTTTCCTTCGACCGTATCTCGTTCGTCCAGTGCAGCCTCAGGTACGTGTGCTTCTTCTCCCCTTTCCTTCTTGCTTTTAGAGTCAGAGGTCTCGGTCAAGGGTCGTTGGCGCGTGAGTGGAGGGCCAAGGACAGCAGGGAGAAAAAAAAAGTCGGTTATCAGCGACTCCAAGATCGACGCACGCTCGCGACCGAATCAGCAGCCGCCTCTTCGGAGCATTTCTTACTCGCGCGTCCTCCTCTCTGCTGAGCCGTGTTCAGGGAGAGAAGCACTCAGAGACGAGAGTGGGTTGGGTACAGAGGGGAGGGGTGAGGGGATGAACCAGCATCTTGCTCTCTCTCATCGCTCGCCATGCGCCACTCTTTTCTCGAAATCGTACTGATCCTAGCATTTGACAACTTCTCCTTCTCCCACCTCCTTCACAGACTTGCTTGGACTGTCTATCACGGCTCCCTCGCAACGGGCTCCCCAGCCGATAGGAATCCCCTCCTCCGGCCAACCAATCCCTCCGACGGCCCAAAGTTCGCCGCTCGGAGCTTCGCTCCCCTTGTCCTGCGGATTGAGACGGAGACCGAGCGAGACGGCCTCGCCGGCTGTCGGCAGTCCCGGGAGGTTGATCGGTGGGATGGAGAAGAAGAAGCTGGGTGGAGGAGGTAGCAGCGCGATGGCGAGACGAGCGAGTGAAGCTGGTCGAGGGGTCCGCAAAGGGTGCGTTCCCTTAGATCTCCTCCCATACCAACGCCGCATCCTGCACCATGCTGACTTCTGCTCTTCTCGCTCTGTAGGTCGAACCCACCGGCGATGTTCGACTTCCGCTCGACCGACACTCCCTCGCCGTTGGCTGTCACTGGCTCCTTGCCGGCAGCGGCCCACATGCCGGTTGTTCTCCAACCTGGCGACGGAGAGGACGGAGAGATCTTGGGCGAGGAAGCCGACGCGATCAAGTCTGGCGAGGCGGGCGAAGGTGGAGAAGGTGGAAAGGCGAGGCGGAGGAGGAGTGCCAACGTCTTCCGTTGTGAGAGTTGCTCGAAGGTGCGTCTAAACGTCGGAGTGCCGAAGCTCGACTCTTTCGCAACCGAGTCTGACGAAACTCTCCCTCCTGCGCTTGAACCTAGATCTACCGACACCCGAGTTGTCTTGTCAAACACCGCTGGCAACACTCGCCTGCCTGGCAGGAGTCGTCCAAGTTTCTCGTCTCGAAGCACCAGCAGGTCCAGATGCTCGAGGCCGCAACCATCCTCGTCCATCTCCAGCCCGGTTCACTCCCTGAGGACAAGTCGTACTGGCCTGCTGCCATCTCACCCGAGTCGCACCCCATGCCCAGCATCTCTTTCAACGACTCCCGCTTCATCTCGCGACAGGGTACGGCGCTCTCGCTCGCCCAGGCAGCCAAAGCCGCACAGGCTGAGGCCGAAGGACACACCCACCCGGGCTCGCTTTTGGCGCAAGGCATGCGACACCCTAGCCCGGGCGACATCAGCACAGGTAGCGGAGAGGAAACGTCTGCAGAAGGGAGCAGTCCGCCCAGCTCGCTCGAGGAAGTGGAAGACGACGAAGACGACGACGACGACGACGACGGTGACCTCGAGATGGACTTCGGGGAGGACGACTCGCCGAAGAAGGTTCGGAAGTCCAAGGCGACACCCGCTCCATCGCTCTCGAACGCGCGCAGACAGTCGTTCGGATCAGTCACGGCCGTCTTGGGCAACCTCGCCATCGGGTCGATACCCAAAACTTCGTCGCCCCTCACTCAGTCCGCCTCGAATGGTGGTGTGTTTGGGAGCTATCAACCAGGCACCTACTCGCCGCACTACCAGACCATCGGATCGTTCACCGCCCCTTCACCGACGTTTGCGCCCTCGTCGCTCCTCAGTCGTTCGCTCTCTGGTCCGGGGTCGTACGGGACCGCTCAAGCTTACTCACCCTACTCGACCTCACCGGCGCTCCCTCATCCGTCAAGCTCTCTTCGAGGAGGACCGTTCGACGACGATTCTGCCCCTCCCGGATCGCCATATACGCTGAGCTCGCGATTCCGCGGCGTTGAGCAGGTTGTCGAGGAGGAAGAGGAGGACTTTGACGAGGCGCAGGTGCAGAGACGATTGAGGGGGTCTACCAAGGAAGGAAGCGGAGAGAGGGACGAGGTCTACGGGTTGGACGACATGGACCTCTAAGAGATGGTCCACTCCCTCTTACCTCGCCCCCCCCCCTCCCCCACTCCCTCCACCTCTCGTTTACCGGCCCTCGGCGTCTCTCCACATCGCACTCGATCTTCGTCCCCTCATCGCTCATCGCAAACAAACAAACACGCAATCGTCTACTGCAACGCTCCGTCTCCCTCGCATCGTCCACGTCCAACACGACCTCCATGCTCTTCCGTACTCCCCACGACACCCCGTCCGACCCCACTGGCCCAAGCCCAACACTTCCCCGCCCAGACTTTTCGACTCCAATCTTTCCGTTCCGTTGTACAGATCCCCCCCCCCTTCCCCCTCCTACATCTTTCCTCCACAGTATCCAGCCCTTTCCGAGTCCTTTTCTTCAGCGACTGATTGTACGCCGCACACCTGCTCCCCTTGCCCTTGCCCCTCCTCAAACCTTGTACCTACGCCTTGCGCGACCTTCGTCTCTCTCTTTTCTCTTGGGTCTCTTGTTACGCTTTCCGCTCGTTCGTCTTCTGCATGGTCTGTTCGTCTCTTTGCACATCTTCGCGAGATTGTTGCAAAAGTCAATTCTTGAGACGAAGGCGGGACGAAGAGAAGAAGCACATTGGGCGACCTGGGCGACGCAGACGATGCACGAGGTGGTACAGCCGGACCGAACACAGAGGGATCTGAGAAGTCCAGTGCAGTTGGTTGCGAAGTCGATCAGACGATCTAACAACGTTCAGATTCGTAGAAGCAGCGAACAAGTGGGAGATCTGCGGGAAGTAAGGTTCGCAGGTTATGCCAGTGGAGGAGTAAGGGACATGAGGAGGCAGAGCGCGGCAGGTTAGACGAACCTTGACATCGGCCTCAGTCGTGTTTGGACTCCTTCGACAAGTCCTAGGTCCTTTATGACTGGCTTTCCGTAGGAGATGGCCAGTTATTCTGACAGGCTGCCCCGACGGTCGATACAGGTCGACGGTATGACGGTAGAACTAGGCAGCCAGCCAGCTCTGATGGAGAGAGAGAGAGAGAAGTCGAGAGTCAGAATTCTGGTGAAAACGGTCGGGAGGTGGACTGACAGGGACCCTCTGCATTTGGTCGAAGCCGGCCGTCCGCAGAGGAGACATTACAGGCGGTAGCAAACTGCGGCGGCAGCAACGTCAGCGACGGTCGGTCTGCCATAGCAAAAGGAACGTACTGAAGGCGGGCTAGGGGTGTGAGTTGTGCCAACTCTCCCTTACTCCTCCTCCTCTTCCTCCAGCACCTCATACCCTACTCTGATCCAATCTCCACACCCGTCGCAGCCGATGACTTCTACACCCTCCTCAAGCTGGGTATGGGTGATGGTGAGAATGGCCGAGCATCGACAGGGATGGGTATAATGGGTGGGCTCTCCCTCCTCATCCGTGTGCTCGTCCTCTTCCGTCGCAGAGATCGAAGACGCCGAAGACGGTGCGAAGTGAGGAGTAAAGAGGTCCAGAGAGATGACGGTCCGAGCAAGAGGAGGAGGAGGTCGGCTCTTGGTTGGTTGGCGAGTCTTTGCTGAAGATGTCGAGGCAAACAAGAGTGACTTGTCGTACGCCTCCCTCGTGATCGGATCTCGGAGCACCTCCCAAGCTCGGTTGACCTCGAGTAGCTTCTCCTCGCGGTCAGAACCAGCTGCACCAGTCGAAGAAGATTTGTCCGGGTGGTACTGAGGGGAAAGCAAGAGCGAGAGGTCTGTCAGCCTCACTTTCCTCAGTCTGAGCCTGCAGGGCTGAGGCACGTACGAGCAAGACCAAAGACCTCCAGCTTCGGCGAATGTCGTCCTGCGAGGCCTGAGCTGACACGTCGAGCGTCGAGTAGTACGTCCTGTGGGTGCTTCCCATCGGTCGATAGGTTCCAGGACAGTGAGCTTGGGGTCGACGGCGGAGGGCAACCTGTCGGACGGACGGAGTTTCGTCCTTTCAGCCCAGCACGCCTCACCCCCAGATTCCCCTTTCGCCCCCTACTCGCCAGCGCAGGGTAACTTGGTAGCCAGTGCCATGCTCCTCGTCCGTCGGACTCGCCTGCGGTCGCCGTCCTTCTCGTCCTTCAGCACATCGATCCCCCACGCCGCATCGTCCTTCTCGTCCTCCGGTCCTTCCTCCCAGCCGTTCGCCTTTGCCAAGGTCAAACCTCGCCCAAACGCTAAGAGCTCGTGGGGTCCAACACCTGCGGACCAGGCTACCAAGGGCGCGCGAGGGGAAGGAGGGTTCAAGGCGACCGCTTTCCCTCGGTCTTCGACGCCTCGCCCCGACGCCCCCGCGCAAGGAGGACGGCCGACAAAAGCAGGAGGAGGGTGGGGCTCGAAGGACTCGTGGGCCTCACCGGACGCTGGAAAGGCTGGGAACGCGGACTGGTCGACTAGGAAGGGCAGGGATCGGAACAGCTCGTCAAAGAAGTCGTCGCCTGGTCCCTCGACGGAGATCCGTCGAGCTCCGCCAGTCGAAGGAGACTTCGAAGCGGACCAGCAGCAACAGGCTCGGAGAGAGGCTACTCGGCGTAGAGAGCTGGAACGGCAGAGGAAACCGGTCGAGAGGGACGTCTATCTCCCCTTCTCTCTGACGGTCGCCTCCCTCGCCAAACTCATCGGCAAGCGACTGAGCACGGTGCAGCGTGTCATCCAGCAGGCCGGTCTGCCGTACAACGACGCTGTACACTGTACGTTCGCTCCCTCTTCTCCAAACGTCCTTGATCATGCCTACTGACCTGTTACATGGGCCGTTCTCCGCAGTAATGACGGCCGAGGACGCGAGTATGATCGTCGCCGAGTTTAGGCTCAACCCCATCATTGACAGCGACAAGGGATACGACATCTACCCTGACCCGCCGGCCCAAGATCAGGGCAGCCTGCCTCTCCGACCTCCCATGTACGTCGCCAGCCTTGGCCTCCTGCTTTCCTTTGCTGACGATCGAGTCCCTTTGACCTCCAGTGTCACCATCATGGGTCACGTCGACCACGGAAAGACGACGCTGCTCGACACACTGCGCAAAGCGTCTGTCGCCAAGGGCGAAGCAGGTGCGTCTTCCCAGATTATCTCTCTCGCGACTTTTCGAAGGTCTGAGTAAGGTCTGACGTACTGCCGACTCTTGCGTACTGCAGGTGGTATCACCCAGCACATCGGAGCCTTCTCAGTCACTCTCCCTCCTTCCTCCGACTTCGAAAAGCCTCGGACGATCTGCTTCCTCGACACGCCAGGACATGCTGCCTTTACGGCGATGCGAGCTCGAGGAGCGGGGGTGACGGACATTGTCATCTTGGTCGTGGCAGCTGACGATGGAGTCATGCCTCAGACCAAGGAGGTCATCAACCTCGTCAAGGACAGCGATAACGTCCAGATGGTCGTGGCAATCAACAAGGTCGACAAGCATGGAGCCAATGTGGTCAGTCCTTTCACTAGGCACTGCTCAGTCGTCACACATATCTCACACAGCTCGGGATTGCTTTTTCTCCATAGGGCAGGATCAAGACGGACCTCGCTGCGAACCAGGTGTACGTCGAGGACCTGGGAGGAGAGACGCCAGCGGTTGAGGTGTCTGGTCTGACAGGCAAGGGGCTGGACGACCTGATGGAGACGGTCTCGACACTGGCCGAGGTAGCGGAACTGAAGGCGGAGAACACGGGCCGAGTGGAGGGAGTCGTGCTGGAGAGCCAAGTCACTCAAGGCAAAGGGTATGTCCTCCCTCTATCGCGTTGAAAACGTCTGTGAATCGTCGCTCATTGGCAATCATTCTCCTCTACAGGGCTGTCGCGACCGTCCTCATCACTCGAGGACACCTCAACGCCGGCGCGGTCCTCGTGGCCGGTCAAACGTGGGCCAAAGTCCGTACGATCACAAACGACAAGGGTCAAATCATCAAGAGCTGCGGTCCCGGATCGCCCGTATCCATCACTGGCTGGAAATCAGTCCCATCGGCCGGACAGGAGGTTCTCGAGACCAAAGACGGAGAGTCGAGCGCGATCAAGGCCGTCACTAACCGAGCGCGAGGGGTTCAGATCCAGAAGGACCTCGAGAGTCTGGAGCTCATTAACGAGGTTCGTCGGGCGGCCTCTGCTGAGCACGAGGAGGCTCTCCAGAAGCGGAGGGAGGTTCGGGCGGCTCGAAGCGCTGCGTTCTTGGCGGGAGAGAAGATGCCTGCGTCAGAGTGGATCGTCCAGACCCCTCGGGAGACGGAGGAGGAGGAGGCCGGAAAGCAGAAGGAGCTGCTGCTGATTGTCAAGGGAGACGTCAGCGGGACGGTTGAAGCTGTCGTTGGTACGCTTGAGACGATCGGTAACAAGGAGGCCAAAGCAAGAATCATTCGTTCGGGAGTCGGAGACGTTCAACCATCGGATGTCGAGTATGCTGCCTCGTCTGGAGGTTCGTCTTTCGCATCGTCTTCCCTCCGTTGGGCTCTCCCTGATACATCTTCTTGCTGCCTTTCTCAGCGACTATCATCGGTTTCTCTGTCGGCTGCGCCCGATCCGTCCATGCTCAAGCAGCTCGCGCCGGCGTCGACGTCTATCTCCAGGGCGTCATTTACCGCCTCATCGAAGAGGTCACGAACCGGGTTGCAGGTCTGCTTCCTCCCATCCTCGAGACTCGGTCGCTCGGCGAGGGCGCAGTCGTCCAACTGTTTGACATCAAGCTCAAGGGAGGAAAGTCGGTCAGCGTTGCTGGGTGCAGAGTCAACAACGGGCTCTTCAACAAGGCGGAGAAGATGCGGGTCTTGAGGAATGGAGTGGAGGTGTTTGACGGTGCGCGCCCTCCTCCACAATCTCTTCTCCTGGGCAGTGCGCTGATCTGTCGACCCTCGTACGGGTGCTCTCTGTCGATCAGGAAGCGTCAGCTCTCTCAAGTTCGTCAAGGAGGATGTGCAGGAGGTCCGGAAAGGCTCGGAATGCGGTCTTCAACTTGAAGGGTTTGACGATCTGCAACCAGCCGACGTGCTGCAGGTACGTCGCAGAGCACTTCTCGCGCTCGTTAGACACCGTTCTGACACTCTCTGCTCTCTGCCTGTCCTTTTGCAGTGCTACAAGGTCGTCGAGAAGCCTCGGAAGTTATGAGGATGACGCATACAATCGAAAGAGAGAAGGTGGGAAAGCAGGAGGGAGGGAGAAGAAACACTGAAAGGAAGGCAAACACGAGAACATGCTATAGAACGAGAGGAACGAGATCAAGCCCACGCAAGGGAAGCTCAGACAACGCCTTCTCAGAGGTTGTCGACGTCGAAACCTTCGGCCTCGAGGACCTCGCGGGCGTGAGCCTTGGCGGTATCGGACGTGTCGCCCCTGTGCAGGACAGCCTGCGACGGAAGGCGTGGATAAAATTGGCGTGTCAGCCCTTCCCTTGATGCCGTTGGGATGGAAGAGAAAGTCTCGCGCCTTGTACGCTCCGAGGACTGCAAGAAAGAACAAGGGCGGAGTTTGAGTCA
The DNA here is from genome assembly GCA_014825545.1 of Cystofilobasidium capitatum. NCBI lineage: Eukaryota > Fungi > Basidiomycota > Tremellomycetes > Cystofilobasidiales > Cystofilobasidiaceae > Cystofilobasidium > Cystofilobasidium capitatum. The sequence continues at coordinate 5,326 of MVAJ01000077.1, read as the reverse complement.
GTCGTGTCGCGGCTGGAAAGACAGACTGTAAACCTTCCTCCTCACCTCGGTTGTGGTGCGCCTCATCGTCGTCCGTTCGAGGCCTCACGCCCTCCATCTCTGTAGGAAGGCGAACAATTCATGAACGTCGCAAACAAGGCGTGGGGTTTGGGAGGGAGAAAAAGGGAGACGCACCGTCAATCATCTTCTGAGCGTGCTTCCTTCCGGCTTCGGTCGTCCTGGGGTTCGACAGAGCCGCCTTGTAACCAGCCAGGACCCTGACTCGGTGCTCGTCGTCCGTCGACTTGGTAGGCGAGGAGGGTCCTGCTTCATACTCGACTCCCGCTGCAGCGAAGATTACCCATCGGAATGACGATCAGTCAAATGACCTCCAACGAGAAGCAGCAAGTAGAGAATGGCAACGACCTTTCTTCAGCTCTTTCTCCGCGTGTCGCTTGGCCTCGGGAGAGGTGTTGGGGTTCTTCAGTGTGGCCTGGTGAGGAAATGGGCGGGGAGGTTAGAACACGCGCAGCAGGGACGTCCAGCCAGGTTAGCCTTCTCTCTCGGCGCCCTTTAGGAATGGAGCTGGACTTGAGAAGCAGTGTGAGAGATGCTGCAAACCTTGAGCAGGAGCAGCAGAGGCAGAGCTTCTGGTTTGACAGCTTCGGAGGTGGAATAGGGGCTACCAGATGGGCGGAGTGTGGAGGAAAAAACGACAGAAACGAGACTTGCCTTATAGCCTCCGAGGACGTGGTGGAGGTGCTGCTCGTCTTTGGGAGAGGACATGGTTGCTCTGTGTGTGTGGTAGAGTGCAGAAGAGGGGTAGGGGTGGGTGGCGGTTCGGAGGGCAGGTCAGGGTCGACGCGGACAGGGATTCAAAACGGGACAGGCTATGTCACTACCGACGCGTACCCCTCAACTTCACTTGCGCCCGAAGTACGACGTTCAGCAGGGAACAGATAAGTGTCAGAGACAAAGGAGGGTCATGCATTGCAGAATTGTTGAAAGAAAAAAAGATGAGCATGGTGCAGAGGGCGGACGAGAGGGCGGGGATTTGAGATCTGACATGTCGCCTGAAGAGAACGACCCATTGCTAGAGTCGAGGAGACAGCTTGACCAGCGAGGATGGATCAGTAGGGAGAATGTACTGTTAGACAGGAAAGAAGCATGTGTGGGGGGGGGGGGTGCCATCCAGCTAGAACTCGAACTCTCCACTGAACAGCGCCAGATTCGCGCCCACGACCGCTTTCTCCGCCAAGTCGGGTCGATCCTACAAGCAAAGCAAGAGCAGACGCAAGGTCAGCCGGTAGAGAGAGGTGATTAGAGGGGGGAAAAGTGAAATGGCGACTCACCATCGAGTAGAACGCCCTCCTCAACGTTGCCCACAGGTTCAAGCTCTGGTTGACCGCCTCGTTCCGGTTCGTCAACCCACCAGCCTGAGTCGACTGGTCGGACGTCGACGATCGTTCGTGCAGCGACAGGGCCGACAAGAGATGCTCGGCCGCCTCCTTGAAGATGCCAATGTTGAGGCCTGAGCGTGAGAGAGAAAGAGTCAGGAAGACGTCGACAGACAAGGAAGCGACGAGAGGACGAACAGGACACTCCGAGGTTGTAGACTGCGCGGGTGAAGGTGGGGTTGAGTTCGAGCGCTCGACGATAGGCATCGATGGCCTCCTCGGGCTTGCCTCCGTTGGCGAGAGTGGCTCCGCTGAGAGCTCAGAAACGCTGAAGTCAGCTTGGGTGCAGCGACTGTCGGGCGGTGCAGAGCAGGACTCACAGTCGATTCCACAGCAGAAAGTCCTGCACAGAGACGGTATGGCGAGTCAGGACTTCAACTCTGTGGAAGAAGGTGGAGGGGAAGGAGACTCACGTCCGGTTTCACGCTCAAGGCGGCTCCCCAGCAGTCGGCACTCCTCTCGAACTCTCCTTGGCTGTAGTTGAGCAGACCTAGCGCCATCTGACTCTCGGGCACGACCCGCCCCTCCTGCATCTCCCCTCGGACGACCTCGAGGTAGCTCTGTGTCAAGAGTCCGTGGACCTCCCATGGGTTGGAGATCGTTCCGCCATCGGCCTGAGGAAGGGGTCGGGCCGCCGCTGGATGGAGGAGCGTCAGGTGCTGATGGAGGCTGAGGTAGGCGGCCTCGTCGTAGGACTCGTTGGTGTAGCTGACTGCGAGGGAGATGAGCGTCCTTCCCATCCCTTCTCTAGCTTCCATCATCTCGCTCTCCGACAGGACCCCATCACCTTTTCGAGCCAGCAGACCTTCAAAGGCCTTCTTGGCCGCCTCGAGCGCCCGCATACCGGCCAGCTCCTTTTCATCCTGCGTTTGGATGTCCCCGAGTTCAAGCCAAGTGCGAGCCTCGTCCAGTTGAAGTCGATGGTTGACGATCTGAGAGGTCGATGACTGCTGGAGGGTCGCCTCGAGGTGAAGAGCGCGGTCCGACAGAGAAGACGACGGGTCGAAGGACGACAGGAGAGTGGGATTTGTAGCGTATGGATTTGAAGACTCTGCAAGACGCACGTAAAGCGGTAGCGGTCAGCCTGCAAGTCTCTGAAGCGCGAGAAGTGTGAAGGGACCCCACCGAACGTGTATTGTCCCAGCCTGGGCCAGCCCCTCTCGTCCACACTTCCCTGCAAACCCTCCATCACAGAACCTTCGTCTGGCATACGCGCTTCCTGCTCGGCCAACATCTCCCTGTAGGCCTCCTCCTCACTCTCGCCTTTGCCGTTGGCGAACTGGCTGAACTGCGACTCCCAGGAAGCGAGATCGTCCTGACCGACGCCCATGTGCGTTCCAGAGTGCTCGGCGGGCTCTTGATGGTTAGCTTTCCAAGCCCTATCAGATGCAAAGCGTCGACGAAGGCAAAGAGACGACCGGTCAACTTTGGTCGCTCTCAGAAGAAGTGTGAGAGAGAGAACTGACCGCTCGAAGTCCTCGTTCATCGCCTCTTTTTCCTTGCCCTTGCCCTTGACGTCTTGATCCTTCGTTTCCTTCTGATCCTTCTGATCAAACGCACCGAACGCAGTCTCCCAAGCCTTGTCCGCCTGAGCCTTGCCCTCAGCCTGCGCCTCGACCTGCTGCTGCGCGGGCTGGTGCTGGTGCTGAAGACCGTACGTCCCCATCCCTCCCCCAGCCGTCATGCCCATGCCCATTCCAATCCCGTAGGAAGGCTGATAGGTCAGTTGCTGGAACGAGGAGTTGGGCTGAGCAGCGATGGGACCTTGAGGTGACTGGTGGAAGGAGGAGGCCCACTGCGACGAGCCGGCCGGACCGGGTTGGGCAGCACGCGCCCACTGTGCTTCGAGGTTGCTACCTGGCGCAGTGGCTTGAGGGTGGGAGGCCTGAGAGTGGAAATCTTGCTGCCACTGAGCGGGAGGTGGTTGATGGTGAACGTGAGCGTGGTGGTTGTGAGGGAGTGCGTTCTGCAGGGGGGAGAGGTTGAAGGCCTGCTGCTCGGGCTGCTGCTGAGGCGAGGGCTGCTGAAATTGCTGGCGCGAGGAGGAGCCAGGGAGAGTCCTGAAACTCTGTGGAGACGCGAGAACAGATGAGAAGGAAGGGATCAGCTCTACTCAGGATGAGGCCGGAGGGCGATTGCACGAGGAAGACGGACAGAGGAGCTGCCCGAGGGACCTGGAGCAAAGCGGTCGCGCTGGCGAGACGTGTCCTGCGAGGCATGCGAGGAGAGGGTCTTGAGAGCCGAGCTTGATGCCTTGCCGTCCATAGCTGTGAGAAGCGAGTGAGGGAAGGGGGTTATTAGGGAGCAGACGGTCGGAAGGGCTCTCAACCGGTCGGCCAGCGGACTCGCCGCGGGCGGAGTTTCAAAGTCAACTGCCCTTGCGCTTTGTCTTACCCCAAGCGCAACACTCGTCTCTCTCCATTCTGTGTCGTCAAGCAGCCGAATTTGTGCAGTAACACGTATCTAGAAAAACAGCCTTGGTGGGCGACTTTCTTTAAACTTTTAGAGCGGCACTCTTGCGAAAACAACCCACTTTGAAGGGTATTCTAGTGCAGGTCGGTCAGACGTCCTCCGCAGCGGGAGCCTCTCTCTCCTCCCACTTCCTTCCTCCGGATCTTTGTCGCCAACGCCCTTAGGGCGCATGAAGTCGCTGATAGAGCACTGCTTGAAGGATGGGGACGTCTCAAGTCGAAGCTCCTATTCGTGGGGTTTTTTTTTGCTTCCAAATCTCTTCGCATCACACTGCAGAGTATTAGACCTAGACGAGAGCCAAAACTGACTCGCTTTCTGGTCTCACACTTCCAGGCGGATGGCGCCGCCTGTCTTTAGATGGGTCTCAACAGAGTTCGAGGAAAAGGTTCTTGTCCATGCCATCAAGATGGGCACGGATCAAAATCATCAACTCTCCAACCTCACCGGATTGAACCTAAAGATCAGAAACTTATTGAGAGAGCGGAACGAGTCAGAGAAGCTACACAGACAGAGAGCAGGTCAATGACGGCGGTGACGAGCTCTAAGGTAAGGATGGGACTGACCTCAGCCAACGAGAAGTGGACTGAGGTCTCTAGCTACAAGAGGAAAAGGAAAGGGTTTTACAGAGGGGAAGAGAACTAAACTGCAAGTGCGAGCCTCGCCGCTGCGGCCACCCGCCGCTCCCTCTACGCTCCGCGCCGCGCTCGTCGCAACTTCAACAGAAGTATGTCAATGACTGTGCAAGGAGAGGATCTGAGCAGGATAATGAGACTGACCTCAGCCAACAAGAAGTGGACTGAGGTCTTTAGCTAAGGAGAGGAAGGAGGGGGAGTTTCACAGAGGGAGAGAAAAGAGAAGTGCAAATGCCTAAATGGACTCCGCCAGGAAAGCCCGCGCAGAGTCCCTCACCGCCCGCTTCCCCGCGCGCCCCGCTCGTCGCTTTTCCAACAGAATGAGCACAGGATGAGCAGCTTCCAAGTGAAACCTGGAGGCGAGGGATTCGATGAAGGGGCGTTGGGAAAGGCTGAGGGTCTTGAGCTTCCTGCTCCTCGTCACCTCGAGCCCGAGGCAGAACCGCTGTTGAATGTGGGGGGGTGTTGGCGTACGCCCTCAGGGTTCCTGCAGGAACTGCATTTGCTTTCATTTTACTGTTCACACTGGCTCCCTTAAGGAGCAGCAGCTCTCTTCTCTCGTTTTGTCCCTCAGTCTTCTACGGAGTAGTCCAGAGACTGAGTCGCCCTGCCTTGCTCCTCTATCTACAACCGCATCTCTCCGAGGTCCTTGACCGTACATGCTGACGCCAGCCGCGACTTGACCTCCAGCAGGATGCGCCGTCCGTTGGCGAAGAGGCCGAAGTCGTCGACGTACACCGCCAGATGCAACACCTCTCCTCCCCATCTGATGGTGTACAGCCCTTG
>MVAJ01000076.1:0-81449 GCA_014825545.1 Cystofilobasidium capitatum | reverse complement strand
GCAGAGATGTGCTGAGCAAAAGGAAACGTACCGGGACGGGCACTCCCGAGGGACCCATCGAGAAAAAGTCCGGTGGGAGAATTGCGCACATTCCCACCCTACGAAGGTAGAACAAACGCGTGGACGTGTCAGCGAGGCCAATTCAGGAGGAACACAGAGCAGGTAGAAATGATCACGTCTCTGTGAGGCCGTAGCCCTGGAGTGTGGTGACCAGGGCGGTCGAGAGGAACTCCTGCGTGCTTCGACTAAGGGCCGCTCCTCCACTGAGGACGAATCGAAGACGACCGCCGGTCTGCGCCTTGACCTTGTTGAACACGACGGCGTCGGCGAGCGAAGGGATGATGGGGATACCGTACCGCTTGGCGGCGACCTTGGAGTTGTACGCCAGCTTGAAGACGGCTCGAGTGAGGGCGGGCGCGGACGAGATCTTGAGGTTGACTCCCTTTCGGATGGTCTCCCACTGGCGAAGAAACAGGGCTCAGGCTTTGTTTCTGAGGCAGGTGAAGGAGAGTACTTACGACAGCAGGGACTCCGGTCATGATCGTGGGGCGGAGCTCAGCGATATCTCCCTTGCAGTTTCGTACGCTGGCGTCCGTTAGAGTCTTGACGCGGCCGTAGCCGATGGGCATGCCGACGAACATCCACGAGACCTCGACGACGAGCTCGAGAATGTGTGCGAGGGGACTGCGAAATCGACAAAGACAGGTCGTTAGCCGCGCACACTATCGACGTAGAGAAAACTGCGTTTGTACGCACAGATAGGCCAGGTACACGTCCTGCTCGTTGAAGATCTCGTACAAGAGGTGGTAGACGGCACCGCACGACGAGACCAGGTTGCCGTGGGTGAGGATGACTCCCTTGGGCGTTCCAGTCGAGCCCTGCAACCAAGAGATTTTCTTTGTCAGCATATCGACGAGAGTCTGGAGGAAGTTTGAGCACTCACCGAGGTGTACATGACGCAGCAAGTGTCCTCCCTCTTTGGCGGCACGCTCTGGATCTCGCCCTTGGCCTTTCCGAGCTCCTCTAACTCGCCAATCGTCAACAGCTTGATTCCCTCTCGGACGCCCTTGACCTTGTCCAGCACGTCGCTCTTGGGCTCTCCGTCGTAAATGATGAGGTTGAGCTTGGGGCACTCGTTGAGGACCTTGAGCAGGGTGGGTAGGAGGTCGGCGTTGGTGAACATGGCGGGTGACTCGGTCTCCTGGAGAGCGTGTTGCAAGCCAGCGACTCCGAGGGTGTCGTAGCAGGTCGAGATAGGGATGGAGACGGATGCGCAGGCTGTGATGCAGGGGAGAAAGACAAATAGACGGTACTCGCTTGTCAGTAGCTCCCGAAAGGACGCTGCGACGGACAGAAAGAAAGAACGAACCCTGCGCCGTAACCTGCCAATTCATGCTGCAAGGGAGTGCAAGAAGAAGAGATGTTAGACCAAGAAGGCGTCCGGTGGGATTACTGCGCAAGCGTAAATTAGAAAGGGCGGCCGGACCCACGCACCTCGTCTGTCCGTAAATGGTGAGCATGCTCGCCTCGGCCTCGCCTCGCCTGCCCATACCGAGCTCCCAGAGTCCCGTACCGAGGTGCCCAACCTTGTCTGCAAACTGCTGGTAGGTGATCCCTGTGGTGGAAAGGAAGCGATGTGAAATTGTCAGCATCCGGAGGCCATGACAAGGAACCGCCTAAGGAAAGGAAGGACGACTGACACTTGCACTCGCTCAGCTGAAAGTACTTCCACTCCTTCTGCTCCTTCTTCTCGATGCCGTCGACGATCTTGGTCACCTCCTTGGTCTCCGTCACGATGTCGGTGATGGTACGGGTGCCGAAGGCGTTCTTGTTGGGTCGGGTTCGGGCAGCGTACTGAACGACGTCGTACGTCGTGTCGAGGCCCGCGATGGGTTCTACAGGTTCGAACGGCGAGAGAGATGTCAGCTTGAAGCTTTCGCAGTCCTCCGGCAGACTAGACCTGTGAAGCCAAAGGGGGAGAGGGTAGGAGAGGGGGTCGTCTGCCAGCCCGGAGTTGCTGAGTGACGCTCGAGCCTCCCTCCGACGACCCATCAGCCCATCCCCATCCATCCACGGGAGCCCAGACGCTCTCCGCTAGACTCTCGACAGGACACTCTCACCCCTTCCCTTCGAGATTGCTCCGAGCGACAGACGGGTGGCAGAAGGCAAGAAAGATAAAAGAGGGGGGAGGATGGGCTCAACTGACGCGTGACAAGCTCCTTGACACAGTAGCTTCGCCTGACCTTGGTCTCGCCGTCCACCTTGTCGCCGAGCTCCCACGAGCCTGCCTGGTTGCCTTTTCTGGGTGCCATGTCCTGCTGACGTGTGTTGAAGGTAGGGGTGAGAGGAAGTGAGGGGAGAGGGTCCAAGGGGAAGATGACGGTCGGACGTGGGTCCTTCGGTCTCGCTGCTCACTGCCCGTAGGCGGTCGAACCCAAGACTCTTCCAAGCACTCGCCTACCGCACACTTTGAAACTCTATCGACGAGAACCTCAGCAGCCGACAGGCCGGAAACAACAGTGACATCATGATCACCCCTCAGAGAGTGAGCGCAAACCTGCCGCCGCAGTACAGACAGCAGCCTGCCGCCTCGAGCAACTCGTCCATCAACCACGGCGACGCGTGGCCATCCGTCGTCAACCTCGGGCCTGCAAGCTCTGCATCCGACGTCTCCTGCTTGACCTCAACGCTGACGAACACGCCATCGTCCTCGGTGTCGTCGTCCTGCATCGCCAGGCCCGCTGCGGGCGCACCCGTCCGGTTGTCGAGCGTCACCTGGACATCGTCGTCCGAGTCGGCCTCGTCCCGCATGTCGACGTCGTGCACGGTCGACGACGGCGACGGGGGCTGGGATCCATGAGAGGCAGTAGCATTCATGGCTGGACCGTTCGGATCGCGAGGGAGGGGCACGTCGAGCACCATGTTGTCCTCCTCTGTCCGCTCGGGCTTGACAGCATAGCCGACCTCGTAGAGACCCGGCAAGGGTTTGAGTCGGACTGTGGATGATGGACCGCTGAACCGCGAAGAGGGTGGGAGAACCGCCGGTCGAGCGCACTGCACGCATCGGCGACACTGGGCTTTCGAGATGACCTGGAATGTGATCGAGCAGCGATCTGGTTGAAATCGTCGGCGCGAAGTCAGTCGAGACTTCTTGTGAAGTACGTGGGAAGAAGACTCACCCCATTCGTGCCCTCGCGAGCAGCAAGCGCTCTCCACATCCTCAAAGTTGATGCCCTCCCCGCAAGCAGGACACGTCTCCCCCAGATTGACAATGTCCCATTTCTTCTCCTTCCCGTTCTCCTCCCCAGCCAGCGCAGGAAGCTCGTCGTCGTCGTCCTCCTCCTCCGGGTCGGACATCTGCTCTTCGAGCTTCATGACGCTCGCCAGGACGTCCAGGTCGACGTGGATGTCAACGTCGAGGGCAACGCCGAGGTCAAAGATGCGGCCGGTGAGGTCGCGGAGGATGTCCTTGCTGAACCCGAGTTGGCGGCTAGCGGAAGGTTGGAGGAGGGCAGAGAGGACGATGTGCGTGAAGAGAGTCAAGAGTCGCTTGTCCTCGGCTGCAATATCGAAACAAAGACACGGCGTTTGCCATCAGTCGTCGAACAGCACGATGAAGTTGAGTGACGATGTTGGTAGGACGGACCGTGAGTGATGGTTTCCATGACCTGCTCGACCCATCCCAGAATGAGGACCAGCACCTCTGTCAGGACGCGCTTCGATAGCGAATCTCTGAGCGCTGCGAATTCACTCTTGCGCGGTCCGACCCTTTCCTGCAAAGGAAGAAGTTGAGCCAGGATCAGCACCCCCTGCCTAGACGATCGAGGAACAAGAGACCCACAGCAAAATTCTCGGCTACTCCCAGCCGCTTCAGTAGACTACTGCCTTCCACTCGTCCAGACGCAGGACCCCACAAGTCGCCTCTCAACCCGTCTCTCATCCACCGCTTGACATCCGCGGAATCGGTAGGTTTTGACATGCCCGTCGACGTCGAGGGAGCGTGGGCTGGCGGAAGCGGACGAAGAGCATCCAGTAGCTGTTGCGAGATGGAAGGGAGGGGGGTAGGTTGATCCTCCAGGACGTAGAATGGGAGGAATGCGGGGAAGAATTCGACTTGAGGCGATTCGAGCAAGTCTGAAGGCCGAGAGCAGGCTCAGTCAGTCTTAGGTCAGACCTAGTGCAAACCCTCGATCTCAGACGCGAGAGAACGCACAGTTTGATTGCCGATTGGTGAGCAGGTTGAGGATTCGGTCGATGGCCTGCGCTCGCGCGACGCCGGACTCGAGAGGGATGTCGACCAGGACGAGCGTCGCATGCGTTTTCGACGAGGGGAAGTAGGTCATGTTGTAGTCCCATGCGGTTCTGCGTCAGAGAGAGTGTGTTGTTCGTCAGAGTCCGCTCTCAAGCGGAGGCGGTCCAGAGTGGGGACGTACTCTTGCAGCCACATCCAACTCGAGCCGAACCGAACGCAGCCCGCCGTCCTGGTCGCAGCCTGATCCAGGTAGTGCGGAGCCTGAACCATGGGCTTTTCGATCGTCTCAAAAAGCTCTCTGGACTGGGTCGTGAGGTACTTGGACTGAGCGAGGTCGTAGGTTGCGTCTGAGAGCGTGTCCGAACTCGAGGAGAGGGCGACGATGTGGTGCGAGCCGTCGGCCAAAGAGAAGGCGATGGAAGTGGGACTGTGCCAGCTTACGCCTGTCGTGTTCAGGGGAAGGTCGGGAAGTCAGCTCGCGAGGATGGAGATGAACGAGAGGCAAACCGTACCGCAACACGTCGCCAGCCTTGAACTCCCAGCCCACGAGCCGAACCTCTTCAACCTCCACTTTGCCTTCCCACTCCATTCCGACCCCCCAACAACCTCCGATTCCGAGTCCTGGACTTGCGCCCTCCTTTTGCCCTTGCCCCCCGAGACGATCGGAACCCGCTCGAGGAAGACCTCGCCGACCTTGGCGTACGCCAACAGGCCCCCCCAAAGCCAATTCAGTAACGTCACCGGTCGGTCATCGGACGCGGCCAGCACCCGAGCCTCCGAGACTTTCACTTCTGAAGGCGAAGACAATCGGACGTCGACGAGCTTGACGTCGCCTAGAGGTGTCGAGTACGCGAGAACGGCTTGGACTGTGACCAAGAGATGACCCCGCGTCAGCGAAAAGACGAGACGAGACGAGGAAGAGCAATGTTAACTGACGGTGACCGTCTGCTGCCTCTTCCCAGTCTGACCAAGCGACGTTCGAGATCCAGCGCTCTTCCACCCTGATCTTCCCCACGCACACCGCCCCTTGCGACGGATTCCATCTGCGAAGGCGCGCAAGAACGTTTCAACATCTAGGTGAGATTGGGCTCAGAAAAAAACGGACTGACCTCCAGAACGTGATCGTGCCACCCTTTGACCCAAGCGCCAGCAGACTCAGATCGCCTTGGCCGACTCGCTCGGTCCGTCTTGTCGGCTGCGCACTCCAATCCAAGCCTACCGACCGCAGAAGGGGGAGAGCGAGTCAGAGAGCTCCTTCCCTGTGATAACAAGAAGGAGATGAAGGGTGGATGGGGGGAGGGGGCAACGTACAAGTCGTCTGTGCATCAAACACCCGCCGGGCCTCGTACTCGAGCTGACCCTGGAGCGGCTCGTCCACCGACAGCTCCTTCGCGGGGAACTCGGTGTCGCGGAGCAACTTTCTCGTCACGTTGTCCCTCTGTATCGACCACAGTTTACGATGCGAGTCAGCGAACGCAGGAGAGAGGTTGGGAAGAAAAGGGGGAAAGGGGGGACTGACGTTTGTCCATTGACCGACGATTGCGTCCTTCTCCGCCTCGAAGATGAACGCCTCCCCCATGCCCGTGACGGCCACAACCAGACATCTAGAGCCCAAGCCGCACAGATGGTTGTCAGATCGATGTTCTGCGCGAGCACAGAGGAGAAGAGAGCGGGACGCACCCTCCCAAAGCAGACAAGCCAGAGGGCGACCAGGTCGCTGCGAGCCACGACGTCGGCGACAAGTAGATCGACGTGCCCGTGTTCATCGTCCGAAAGTCTGCAGTTCCACCATCCAAGCAAGATTTCCGTCAGCGCTACCATTCAATCTTGGAGGAGGAGAGGTTGAGGGGGAAGGCGTACCTTGGCTTTGGGTTCGCTCCCAAGCGATCTGTCCGTCAGGCAAACCTACCCTCCCAATCTTGAGATTCACCCTCGACGGTTCCTCCTCCTCACGCGCAGGCTTGTTCTCCTCCCCCGCCGCCCCTCCTCCTCCTCCTCCTCCTCCTCCGTCCGCTTCGTCCCTTCCTTCGTCGTCTTCGTCGCCGTCGTCCATCGACCGCGAGGCGAACCCCCGTTTGAGCGCGGTGTGGATCGACGTCGTCTGCACGCGCAGGAGCGACGGCCGCTTGGGCTCGTACGCAAAGTCTGGATCTGGCGTCTTGAATTCCGTCCATCCAGAAGGCAACTCATCAGCTCCCGTGAGAAAGGAAGGCAGGTGGAGGACGAGGAGGGGAGGAATGGGGGCGAACAAAGATGTACAGCTCCTGGTCACCGACGAGCAGGACCTGGTTGTCCTTCGACACGGTCAACGTCCGGCTGGACGGCGTCCTGGGTTTGGTCTGCAGACGCTGGACGGCGTAGACGGTCGCGGGCGACATCGTTCTCCTGCCGCTTGCGCTTGTTGACTGATATCTGGAGAGGGGAGAGGGCGTGCAGCAGTTGAGGGGGGGGGGGGAACGGCAAGCTCGGACTTGGACGAGAACGCGTCCCTGGCTGATGAGTACCACCGGGGTGCACTTGTTGTTCACTCCTTTTTGCAGCAAGCACACAGAGGGCCTGAAAGAAAGGAATCATGGGCTACATTGGTGCGATTCCTTGTAAAAGAGTTGTAAGGACAGGTCTCTAGTTCCTCCGAGATCGATCGGACAGCCAAGCCGCCCTCTGCGCGAAACGACCCGTCGACCTCCCAACCCTCGCCAAGAAGCTTTTCATCGAGTGAGAAAATGACAGCGCGAAAGAAGTTTATTGCTGCCCAAAAACCCTTTTAGAGTTTGACGGTTCGGCCCTCCTTGGACGCAATCTGCGCAGCCTCGATGATTCGGATCGTCAACGCCGCCTGCTCGGGCTTGACGATCAGCAGCTCGGGGTCGCCCTTGGAGATAGCGTCGTGCACGTTCTTGAACCAGCCTGTGTGGGGGAGATGGGAGAGATTGGGGTCAGTTTTGAGGCTCTCGTGGGCGTGGGTGGAGAAGCTGTGTGGAAAAGGAAACTGACTGAGGTACGAGCCCTGAAGCGTCTTGACCTTCGTCTCTCCGTCAGACTTATAAAGCATACCCTCCAGCTCCTCTCCCTCAACCCCGAACGTCGCGTCCCCGGGCTTGGGCACGCCCTCCTGCGGCTGACCCCCCGGGCCGTACGTCCCCCCGCTGACGAGCTGACTCTCCTGCACATCGACGCCGTGCTTGACGAACGTCCCCTCGGTCCCGCGGACGACGAAGCGGACTTGGGGGGATTGGAGCGAGAGCATGGATGCTTGCAGTGTGACGAGCAGAGGGAGCGACCGACCGGGAGCCGACGTGGGAGGGTAGTTGACTGTAGGTCCAAATTTTGCACAACATTGTGGTAGTCAGCCTTTTGAACAGAGGTGAATGAGCAGGGCACGGAAAGAACGCACGGTGGATGACAAAGTTGTCGGCAACGTCCTTGTGTCCGATCCCCCTCGCGTTCCTCACAACGCCAAACACGCTCTCGGGCTTGCCAAAGAGGTCGACGGCCTGGTCGACGAGGTGCGCGCCGAGGTCGTACTCGTGCCCTGTCCCGGGCGAGGGGGCGTCCTTCCACGCGCGTGGGCCGGTGTTGAGCGCGTTCTTGTACCGGTCGAAGTGCGACTGAAAGATCCCATGAAAACGATCAAGTCAGGGGTCCAGTCAGGAGTAGGAGGAGGGGATGAAAATGACGCACGTCAAACTCTGACAGCTCGCCAAAGGCACCCTTGCTGAGCAAGTCTTTGACGGTCAAAAAGTCTAACAAGAAAACGCAACAATGGATGTCCGCGAGGTCAGCCTTGTCCCACCCTGAACCCTCGGGTGCTTCTTCGCAAACGCGCAGTCACGACCCGAGGTGGAAGAGACGCCGAGAGAGAATGACGCACCGCTGTCCCATCTCCTGTTCTGGAACGTAGCGAGCACCTTGCCTTGCTCTTTGGCAAGCAGGATGAGTTCGTCCGCTTCGGCCGAGGTGGGCACAAGCGGCTTTTCGACAATGACATGCTTTCCGGCTGAGAGGATTGCCTGTGCGCGCGCAGGCGAGTTTCGGTCAAGCGAGTACGGCGAGACGCAGAGAAGGAGAGAAGGACGTCAGTGAAGAGGACGCGAGGATTTTGAGATGACACGGCGCGGCGAAAGATGATGGGTTGCTTCTCCCGACGAGGGGCCTCGTTGAGGGGAAAGTGGAGGGCAGGGGGGAACGGAGAGACGGGAATGGCGTTCTCGGGCTTCCGTCCCCCCCCCCCCTTCCCTGAACCGAGATGGACAAGAGGCAAGGAAAAAAATGTGGGAGGGAGATGAGCACACGGAATAACGCACCTTGGCCATGCTCGCGTGCGTCTCGGGGAACGTCGTAACGATGACCAGCTCGGCCTCGCCGGCGAGAACGTCGTCGAGCGTCGTGACGACCTCGATACCGAGGTGGCCAAACTTGTCGCGAGCGACGGAGGACTCGGGCGTGGCCTTGCGTTCGAGGACCGTGTGCAGCTTGAAGAGCTCGGGGAGGGCGACGATAAAGGGGATGTGGAACACCCTGAGCGAGCAGGCAAGAGAGAGGTCGGCGTCAGCCCAGGCTTCGGAGGGAGCAGCGGAAGAAGGAGAGAGAGTGAACGGACTGGGCCGACATTCCTGTGCCGATGACGGCGACCTTGATGGGGGAGGGCATGCTGAAGAGAGAGTAGAGCTGGATTGGAGGAGTAGAGGTAAGGAAGAGGGCGAGGGTCGATTGATAGAATGTCAAGATGGAAGTGGAGGAGGAGCAAGAGGCAAGGAGTGCCCCAGACACCTCCACCTTTCTGGGGAATTTGGGTAATCCTGAGACCCCGAATCTGGGCTACAGCTTTGGGCTTTCTGTCAAACTCCGGCTCGCTCCGCCCCGACGACCTTGTCTCCATCTCCAACGATGGCAGCATCAAGCCTCCTGCGCACACGCCCAGCACTAGTTCCACTCTCACGGACACTCGCATCCTCACCCCCACCCCCTCCACCAGACCCAGTCAAGCACGTCGCCGCACTGATAAAGAAGGGCGACCCACACGCCTACCAGGCCTCGTACTTCTTCCCTCCCGGCCGACCGCGCGAGGCCTTCCTCGCCTACAGGGCCCTCAATGTCCGTATTCCTTCCTCCCTTACTGAAGTCTTCGTACCTCTCTTGGCTCTGTTCGATTGCTGACGAGTGTCTAGGAAACGCTCCTCATCTTGCTCATCCCACCTGCAGCTCGAACTGGAGAAGATCGAGGAGACGACGACCAACGCCAACATCGGAAAGATCAAGCTCCAGTGGTGGAAAGACGTTGTCCAAGACGTCTCCAACGTCCGTTTCATCTCCCGCCTTCTCTCTCTTCCCATCTGCGCTTTTCGTTCGCCTGGCCCTGCCCTGACCTCTTTGATGGCTCACCGATCGGACGTTCGTGTGAGAGGACAGGGCAAAGCACCCCCCGACCACCCGGTTGCGCGCGCGTTGAGTCTGACCGCAACAAGGGAGACGGCCGACTTGACGGCTTACTACTGGGGTCAGATCATTGACGGACGCGTGCGTTTGCCTTCCCTCTCCCCTCACCATCTTTCCTCGCTTCTCGCGTTTGCGCGCAAGCAGGTCACGCCAATCCCCATCTGACTGACGCTCAAATCTTTCTCTGGGTTGAAACAGAAGAAGGCCATCTCGACCCCCCCTCCATCGACTCTCACTCAGCTACTCCAAGCTCTGACGCTAAGCCACACGCCGCTGCACTACCTCTCGCTCTCCCTCCTCTCCGCGCCGCCCTTACCCAACGCACCGACAAAGAATCCTCCAAAAGAAGGCCTCCAGGCGATCCAACACCTCTCGCTCTCAACCTCGCTTGTCAACCTCCTCCAGGGCATGCCAGTCCAAGCAAGAGCGGAACGTCTGCCGGCCTTGCCGGTCGACTTGCGCGTAGCGCACGGGGTCACGCCTTCGGAGGTTGCCCAGCGGGGGGGTGAAGCAAGGGGACTGAAGGAGGCTGTTTATGAGCTTGCAACGAGGGCGAATGACGAGCTTGAGACTTCACGCCGGGAGTGGGAGGGGAGGAGGGTAGGGAGAGAGTGGATGGCTGCTTTCTTGCCTGCTGTGAGTTCCCACCCCCTTCCTCCTTTTCCCCACCCTTACCATGCTTTTTTCGTCTGATGGAAACTGACGAGTTCGGTCCCTTGGCCCGGGACGGGAAACAGATCTCAACCCAGTCGTACCTCGACCGCCTCCAAAAAGCAGACTTTGACCCTTTTGACCCCGTCCTTCAGCGGCGGGACTGGAAGGTCCCGCTTGGGGTTTGGTGGGCTGTCAAGCGAGGGAGGTACTGATGGGGAGTTCTTTTCGACCCCCTCTCGCCGACTGCTCCTTGACGGGTTCGCAGAGGGGGGGGGGAGGGATGACATGCGATTATAGAGAAAAGGGTTGGGTGGAGAGCACGATGGCTTTTTTTGAGTGTACATTCCTGAAGAGTGCCTTTTCTCCCTCGTTTGTGAAAGGCACCCTTCACCGAGTGAGGAAGAGAAAGAAAAGCTTGTGGTAGACTTGTAAAACTGAAAAGAAAAGAAAAGAAAAAAAGGAAAAGACTGAGAAGAAACGCCGTGTGTGTGAGAGAGGTCGACCATCGTCCGACATACTCCCTTCGCTCCGCCTGCCGTGTCCATGCCCCCCCTTCCAAAGACCCCCTCCTCAGCCTCGACCAGACGCAAGAGCCGCGCTTGTCGACCGAGCGTGCGCCGGCTGGCTATGCTGACCGGACGCCGTGCGAGACGGGTCAAACGACGTCGCCCGTCCAAACGAGGGTGCGTCCGCTCTCGAGAACTCCGCTGCGTGCTTGCCGACCGCCAACGGACAGGTACCGACGGGGTCGACGACCGAGAGTCGCTCAACCGCGCGCGCGGCGTGGTCGACGTAGGTCTGCTCCCAAGGGTCGGACACCCTCCTCGAGTCTGTCCCTTCCCCTCCCACTTCGACCTCACCCCATCCTCCCCACCCAATCCCTCCTCCTCCTTCGCCCAAAGGTCGTCCTCGGACCAGGTTGGGAGGCTCGTCACTCCTCGAAGCGACCCCCTCTGAGGTTGACCCCCCGGTGGAGACGCTCCACGCCGACGAGCTGCTCGACGACCGCGAACGCGCTTGCCAGTAACTCGCGGGCACGCCCGCAACGAAGTCGGTCGACGAGCTGGGATACGTGGCCGATCGGGACGTCGGGACCGTCGAAAGAGAGTGGGAGACGGTCGAGATGCCTAGCGAGTGCGAGCGGGAGATCGGGGGAGGGTGGGGTGCGGCCAGAGGAACGGCGAGGGGTCGCAAGGTCTTCGGTGACGGTGGATTGAGCATGATGGGTGCGCGGCCGGCGTTGGACAACACGTAGGGGTACGACAGGTCCCTCGGACCCTCCTTGCTGAACAAATGCTCGAAGTCTCTGAATTGCTCGGCTAGCGGTGTCGTCTCCGGGTCGTAGGACTCTGCCCGCTTCGAAGGTCGATGTCGAGGGAGAGGAAGCGACGGACTGGCCAGGCGAAGAGGGAACTCTTCTTCCTCGGGCAGGAGAGCGACAGGAGGCGACCAGCCTGCAAGGAGGTCGGTCGATCCTCGAGCAGGCTCCGGTCGGGTATCCGTCGACGGGTGTCGGTAGGCCGGCAGGGTGTGCGACCTCGTAAACTGAGGTGGCATGACGAGTCGAGGATTCGGAGCAGACGAGGACGAAGGCACGGCTGGTGGATGCGAGGGCGATACGGACGAGTCACCGGCGAGCAGGGAGGGCGAGACGTGGTCGGCGTACTGCGGGAACTCCCAGCCGGCTTTCAGAAACCCCTCGTCGGCCAACGCGCTCCCTCCCTGGACCGCGTCCGTACTCGCACTCTGGCTGTTGCGAGCCCTGAGAGCCCGGATGACGATGCACGCCATCGACTTGGAAAGCTCGGGCGTCACGGTCGAGTGAACCTGGTCGGGCGAACAAGAAGTCAGAAGCTGGAAAGACTGGGCGACACCCAGTTGATTGGACTCACTGTCATACGGATGAGGTTCGTCAAGCGAGCCGCCCTGGAAGGAAAGGTTGGAAGATCGAGTCAGTCGCTGATTCTGAGTGGCGAAGAAAACTGACGCTAACCCTCCAGTAAAGTCCGCGCCAACAATCTCCCCGTCCTGTCCCTGACCGGGCGACGTCGACGATTCGAGCGCGACATAGCGGTTCGGTTCCCGACGTCGAAACTCCTTCTTGCACTGAAAGAGGCGCAAAGGCCTGAGGGTCAGACGGGCAGGGCTAGATCGGTCGGACAAAGGAGCTAAACGCACCCCTTTGACGATACTCAACTCGATGACGATACCATCCTTCTCGCCTGCCCTCAACCTCTTCTCCATCTCCTCCTTCGTCTCCGACGGCCGTTCTCCAAACCCTCCAACGGCTCCTCCCCCTCCTCCTGCCGCAGGAGACACAGCATCCAGCTCGGGCTGAGCAGGCAGGACGCGCAGCGACGCGACGGACGAAAGCGGGATGAGCATCTCGTGCTGGCTGTCGTCCATCAGCAAGCAAACCGATGCAGGAGCACGCGTCCTGAGGCGAAACTGCGAGGGGTCGACCGAAAGGACGAGGCTCTGGGTGGTCAGCGATGTGGGCGAGCGCGTCTCAAGAGTGGGAGACGGACCTTGAGAGCGCTTCGGACATCGCTAGCCTGCCAGAGGAGAGGCTTCTCCAGCGGTCGACATCCGAGAGGCTGATCGTAGAGCGCCACATGTTGCAGATGCTGATCAGAGCAACGTGAAGGAAGTCAGATGGGGGAGTGCGAGGAGGAGGAAGGGTGGGAGGATGACGACGCACCAGATCAAAGACAACCTTGTGCCTTCGCGCCGATACAGTCGAGCCAGCTGAGAGACGCGCATCCGGGAGGCTGTACAGGCGGGAGGTCCTGCTCGAGGTTGGGTTGGAGGGAGGAGGGACCGGAGGAGGAAGGACGGGGACCGACTGACGTTGCGACGCGACGGGGGGCGCAAACGGCAGCGCAGGCGCGGCCAGATACGCCAGAGACGGAACGGGGAGATGAGCCATGAGCTCGTGTGATACTCCAGCTGTCTCAGAGAGGGAGTGTGGTGTTGATGGGGGAGGCTGAAGGGTTGAGGGTAAGGGGGGGCAAGATGGTCCTTCGCTGTGCCCTCGGTGTCCTCCGCCGCAAACCGAAGAGACCCTCGCTCCTCCACACCATCACCCTGCTGATCTGCCCTGACCCTCTCGCTGACCACTGACAGTAACAGGTCGCTGACGTCTGCAGAGACTGACTCTTCGGCCACGCTCATCTCTTGCGCGAGTGCACGTCGACAAGTATACGACTTGACCGCCGGACCGTAGATCAGCTCCGTCGTCCTTCGCCCGACTCGCTCCCCTCTCTTCTCTGGTCAGCTTCTCTACGCTCACACTCGTCGTCGTCGTCAACATTTCGA
Source organism: Cystofilobasidium capitatum (assembly GCA_014825545.1). Classification (NCBI taxonomy): domain Eukaryota; kingdom Fungi; phylum Basidiomycota; class Tremellomycetes; order Cystofilobasidiales; family Cystofilobasidiaceae; genus Cystofilobasidium; species Cystofilobasidium capitatum. The sequence goes on along the minus strand of MVAJ01000076.1, from coordinate 67,789 downwards.
CGATCTGCAGTCTCCCGCCTTCTCGCATTTTCAACCCGCATTTGCACTTTTCTGCTCGGTCTCTTTTGGATCGCGTCCTGAACTCGACGACTCTCAACCCAAGACTCCGTGCGCGTATCTCGCTCGTCCTGGCCGGATCAGGACTCAGAATCTCGGAGACTCCTCGCCTCAGGTACGCCTGCTCTCCATGCTCGCGACAGGAAGGATTGGACTGACCAGGAAGGGCTCGGACGTCGTTTGCAGATCAACCCCTTGCTCGACGCTCCTTTGTCTTGTCCCCTCTTTCTTTCCACCCTTGTCGACCATCGCCCGACTCGTCCAACTGCGCTCAAGACCTCCCTTCTCGCTCGCCAGTGCCTCACTCTCCTCTCCATCCCGTCTCCTCTCAGAATCGCTCCCGTTCTCCGCCTGCCCATCCTCTTAGCTCGCTTCAAGTCCCAACCATGCTGCGCATACCCCTCTCCCTTGCCTCGCTCCTCCTTACGGCTCTCTCGCCTGTTCAGGCCCTTAACTGGACTTCGACGAGAGATGCGCCGGCCTTTACGGATCCTGGTGGAGATAAAATTCAAGGAGTGAACCTCGGTGGTTGGGTGAGCGTCTTTCCTCCTTTCCTCCTCTCCCCTCCTCTTTCGCGCGTTCTTGGCAGGCGGAGATCCTGAACCCCCACCCTTTTCGTCGACAGTTCATCCTCGAGAACTGGATGCAGAGCGACCTGTTCGCCGTCTCGCCTCTGGACCAGTACGACGTCCTCGACGAGTGGACTTACTGCAATATCCTCGGCAAGACCGAGTGCGCGAGTCGGCTCGCCGCGCACATGGACAGTTGGATCACCGAGGACGACTTTAGGGAGATTGCGCAGAGGGGGATGAACACAGTCAGGATACCGTTTCCCTACTGGGCTTTGATCGAGTTGGAGGAGTGGGAGCCGTACGTGAACGCGTCGCAGCTGGGTACGTGCCTTCCCCCCTTGTTAGATCAGGACCAACTTGCGGGCGCAGACGCTGACCTTCAGTCCATGTCGTGCGTAGACTACCTTGAGAAGGGCTTGCGCTGGGCCAAGACGTACGATCTGGACGTCATGATCGACCTTCATACCCTGCCAGGCTCACAGGTGAATCGTCGTCTTTGAGATTTGGTGCGAAGCCTCGTTTGACTGACGGTCGACATCTTTGCGTTCCTCTGCAGAACGGGTACGACAACAGCGGCCTGCTCGGACAGCCTGCATGGTGCTCCAATACGACCAACGTCGACCGAAGCGTCGACAGCATCTCCCGTTTGACTCGAGCCGTTACAAAGGAAGAGTTCGAGGGCGTCGTCAAGGCCATCGAAGTCATCAACGAGCCCATCCTCGACACGTCCACCGCCAAAACCGGCGGATGTCCTTTTGACACCCTCGCCGACTACTACGTCCGCGCGTACGATGCCGTCCGGGCAGAGGAGCACGTCCTCGACGGCGCGTCCCCAGTCATGGTCGTCATTCACGACGCCTTCCAACCGGTACTCAACTGGGAGTACTTCTTCACGACCGAAGGGATGGGCGCTGCATGGGAGAACTTTGGTCTCGACACGCACATCTATCAAGCTTGGAATCCGGACTTCACCCAGGAACAGCACCTTAGCCAGCCTTGCACCCAAACGTCGGCGCTCAGCCAGTCACAGAGCAACTGGACGACCTTCGTCGGCGAGTTCTCCCTCGGCACGCAGACGTACTGCGTTGCCTACAAGGACTGCGTCGGCGTCCGGATGGAGGACAACATGGACCTCTCGCTCGACACGGCGGTCTTCACCAACCACTTTTGGGAAGCCCAGAAGGCCGTGTACGAGCAGGCTGGCGGGTGGATCTTTTGGAGCTGGAAGACGGACGCTGCGCCGACGTGGAGCATGCAGCAGAGTACGCGACAGGGATGGATCCCTGACGACCTGACGAACGGACTGTATGTCCCACCCCTCTGCGGACTTCCTTTCCCAAGCGCGACGCTGACCCCCTCCCCCCTCCCCCAAATTGCAGCTACTCGTTCGACGCCTCAGCAACCGACTCCTGCACCACTCTCACCGACTCTTCGTCCGACCTCTCCTTCCCAACCTACTACGTCTCCAACTCGTCCCTTCTAGTCAACGAGACCATCTCGACACCTTCGACCGACACAAAGTCGAACAACACCGCCACGACGAACACGACGAGCGGGTCGGACAACCCGACCTCCGGTGTGACGAGGGGCATCGGCGAGAGCTCGTACGAATCGAGCGCACGTCTCTCGCTCGCGCTCGGATCAATCCTCTCGTTGCTCGCCCCTGCGACGCTCATGTTGCTCTGAGAGTGTCGCTCTTCTCCCTTTCTACTCCTGTCCCATCTGCTTGACGATCTTCACCGATGAACACTCCCCCTGCCTTCCATTCTTACATAGATTCTCTTTGCTCTCAAATCGCGTCTTGGGGACTGGTTCCCCTTTCTTGCAAAGACCTGCGCTGCTTTCCGCGTTTGCTTCCTAGACCGTGTCCAATAGATGTCCATTCTTCGATATTTTGGCCTCGAGGTGCGCCAAGGAAGAAGGGTCTACGCGCCTACAGGCTCTACTTGGTTGGGGCAAAACTGACGACGGCCCACTTTCCGTTGACCCGCCACTTGGGGTCCTCCTTCTCGACCCGCTCCTCAACGCCCTCGTCCAGTCCAACGCTACCACCACAAGCGCAACGATCGTCAGCGCTCTATCCAGCGCAGGCGAGAGAGGCTGAGAGAGGAGACGCACATGACTTCGGCCTTGTTGGTTCGCAAGGAGAGGATGGGGAAGAGACCGTTGAGCGGTCCAAGGACCTCGTCGAACGGCTTTGTCGCCGGCCACTCTGCGTCGGCCGTGAGCTTGCGATAGCTGCGAGGGGAAAAGAAGGGGTGGGGGGGTCAGCACATAAAATCTACTTTAGTTTACCCAGGTAAGAACGTACTTGAGGTCTCCCTTGAACACGACCAGGCGACTTCCCTTGAGCGTGTCGGCAAGCTTGGGCGCAACGTCCGGCATGACCTGGTACTCCTCCCCCCGGACCCAGAAGTCTCCCTCCGTCTTGTCAACCTCCTGCAACCTGAACTTTCCCTGCTCGACGAACTCCGTCCACCTCGCACCGAGATCCTTCAGCACCTGCTCATCCTCGCCCTCGAGACCGGGGAAGAGCGTCTGCGGGTTCGACAGTGTCTCGAGCAGCCACGCAAAGTCGCGCGGCATGACGTCCGATACGAACCAAGGGAGCGATTTGGGGTGGATCGTTGCGTGCGTGATGGACGGGATGAACGAGATGAGGAAATCGGCAAAGACGAGGTCGGTAAAGAGCTCAAAGCCGGCGTTGTCGAGTACGAAGTCGACCCCGCCGGGAGCCTTGGTCTGGCTGGTGAGCCACGCCCAGACCGTCTCCTCGTCGTTGCGGAGGATGTACTTCTTCTCTTCGTCGCCTCGCTCCTGGAGCTTGGCGATGTCCTCCTTCGAGGTCGAGCCGGCGAGGAGGGACAGGTCTGTCTCGGAGGGTAAGGATGTCAGTCCTGACCCACAGCGCGACTCGAATCACGATGGAGGACGTACCGGTAGCGTTTCCCCAAAGCGACTAGCGGCGACAACACAAGCAGAATGTCAGTCCGCCTGTCCAAGGCGTGACGAGGGGAACAACGTACCATCTGCAGCATGGTGTGGAAAGCGGTTTGCAAGGTCTCCTCGGTGGGCTTGAGCGACAGCTGCGCCTTGGCGATACCTGCAGAGATGACGAGGCAAGTCAGTCGAGTCCTCTCGCGAGAAAATGGCCCAAACAAGGACGAACGCAGGACTGCGACTTGGGACGAGGCGAACGTGCCGTCCTTGGATCCGCGGTAGGGGTCAAACTCCTGCCATTCGGACCGGAGCGCAAAGAACGTCCTCAAACGACGGTAGCTGGAACGGAAGATCGTCAGCCTCAGGTGCCGCCGCAACCAGAAGCGCAAGGAGCAGTACTCACAGGTAGCACTCGCTCCAGAGCCAAGGGACCTGCTCCCACCCCTTCCCTTCTTGCTCCCAGACCTCGACTTGCCGATTGTACGCCTCGACGTGCTCCCCTCCATCGTCCTCAAGCTTCGAGGGCGTCTTGTTCGACTTGATCTCCTGCAAGAGTCCGTCGATCAGAGTCTTGATCTCGGCGCGTTGCGACAGGGCGAGCTCTGACGAGGGCGCAGACTCCGAGAAGAGAGCGTCGGACGTGTCGGTGAGGATCCGAGGCCAGCGAGTGACGATGGTTTCTCTTCTGCAGGAGTTCAAACGCAAGCAAACCTGTCAGCCCTGCCCTCCGAGAGAGACGAGAGATCGAACGATAGGACTGACGCAAAGCTGCAGAGAGTCGAAGGAAAAAAGAGCACAGTCCTCCATCGCAGGTCAGCTCGCTGCTGGTAGCTGCGCCAGGAATGACAGACGACGGCGCAACGACTCACGACCCCTCCTTCTCGAAACCGACACGCTTGACGGGCAGATTCCAGGTCATGATTGTGCTGAAGACTGTAGATATGGGAAAGGTAGGGTGGAAAGCGGGGGCGATGGCCGTTGAAGACGATCTGACGGGCCGTTTGGACGAGCTCTCGCAGAGGCACGCTGCTGCTGAGCTCCCGACAGCATCCCCCAAACGACCCTGAACGCACCTCCCAGCAACCCTACTACCTACACCGATCAGCAGCCCTATCCTTGGACTTGAGACGTCTCTTCCCTTTGCCTGCAAGTCGCACCTCGACAGCTCTGCCCCTTCGTCCTGGAGTCACGTCCGTCGTCCAAGTCGCGTGCGCAAGCTTCGGCCTCCTCCCCCTCGCGCCCTCCCCCCCCCAAAAGAGATCCCCTCTTCGTCGGTTCACGAGTCGTCGAGCAGCTTTGAGCTGGAATGGCTTGGGACCTGGACGATGACGGGTGGGAAGGTACGTCCAAAGATGAGTGTTGAAGGCGCGGAGGACGAGACTGACCTCCCTCCGCCCTGGCCCTCACAGACATGCCCGTGGTCCGTTCGGAGCCCAACCCTCTAGGGCTCGACGAGGAGGACCAGAAGAAGTGCGTACTGCGACCAATTGTCGGCCTGACCGACCACATACCTGACCTAGGCCTTGCGCTCAACAGGTATCACTACAAGACGCCCATCAAGGGACCCGACGGCGAGGCGGCCAGCACCAGCAACGCCAGCGGTCAGAAGATGGTTGCGGAGGACGACGGAGAGGGTAGGACCTTCATCGGAGGAGAGAACTGGAGAGAGCGAGCCGATCAAGACGATTCCGAATGTGCGTTGGACTCTTGCTTCCCACTGCTTCGCTTGAAGGGCTGACCCGCCGCAAGCTCCCCCTCCCACACCTGCCTTGTTACCTCGCAGACACCCGGCTTCGTCTCGAGGAGGATCATGATGCCGACAAACTCCACTCTCAGACTCAGTACCTCTTCGACTCGACGACGTCCATGACGCCGCTCTCCCAGATGCAAGCGACCAAGAACCTCCTCACGGAGGCTCAGAGAATCGCCTACGTCGGTCTCTGCAAGCTCGCGACAGAGGAGATGGTTGCGGAGCTCAAGGAGGTCCGGCTGGCAGATTCGAAGAAGGCCAAGGGGAAGGGGGTCGAGCTGAAAGGAGAGGCCGAGGAGAGCTGCAGCGTCTGGGGCTTGAAGATCATGGCGCGATTGTTCGCTCACATGGAGCTCACCCGAGAAGGTACATCTTGTCTTCAGTCTTCAGCCCCTGTCATCTCAGGACTGACATATCGGGTGTTCTTCTGTGCCTTGTAGAGCAACGTATGATCGAGTCACTGGCCGAGCACGGAGTTTTGGCCAGCGACTTGACGCCCAGCCTCATGGCCACCCATACTATCGCCAACCCGGAGTACGACCCCGCCGAAGCTGCACGAGTCGAGAGAGAGCGTGCCCAGGAAGCGGCTGATCAGGCTGAGGCTCTCCGCTTAGAGGCCGAGCTGAAGGCGACCGAGCAGGAGGAGACGAAAGATGAGGACGAGGAAGTTGAGGTCGAGGACATCCCCTTCGACTCGCCACCACTGAAACTCGTCAAACGGTCGCTTCCTTCCGTTAGTGCCGACCGGTCCGATCTCGCCTTCGGCATCGACTCGCCCCCTGGCTCTTCGTCGCCGCTGCCTCCCTCGTTGTCGCCCCCAGCATCTCCCGTACCACCGCCGTACTCCAAGCGATCAATCTCTTCCTCTGCTCCGAATCTTTTCGGCGACGACGACGAGGAGGACGAAGGGGGTGACATCGGTCGGTTCGACTCTGACGAGGAGGAGCTCCGCGCGACTCCGAAGCCTCCCAAGATCGTGCTGCCTGAACCGGAAGAGGCCGAGGAGCAACCCAAGATCGTAGGAACGACGACCGACCTGGAGAAGCCGCTGCGGAAGGAGGACGAGAACGCAACGCCTTTGCTGCCCGGGTCGAGTACGACGGTTACGGCTGCGGATGAGGACATCACGCTCGACATCCGATGGACAATTTTGTTTGTCTCTTGCTGCACTCGACCCCGTCCGTCTTCTGAGCAGTTCCACTGACGAATGAATCCTCTTTTGCTCCAGGTGCGACCTCTTCCTCCTCCTCATTGCCGACTCGGTCTACGATGCTCGGTCTCGCGTCCTGCTCGAGCGCGCTGCCGTCAAGCTGTCCCTCGGCATCATCGACGTCGTCCGGTTCGAGAAGCGCGTGACGGAGTCGTTGGAGATTCAGGAGGGTGTCGAGAGGATGAAGCAGGAGGAGGTCATCGAGGGTCGAGAGCAGACGAGCAAGAAGGGTCGGTATGTTGCGATCGGACTCGCAACTTTAGGTGCGTTTGCCCTTCAGCTTCGTCAAGCAGCTCTTGGACTGGTCTGACCTTGCTGCTTTTGTTCACTATGTTCAGGTGGTGGTCTTGTCATTGGTCTGTCGGCAGGTCTTCTCGCACCCGTCATCGGTGCAGCCCTCGGAGGAGCCCTCACCACGGTCGGCATCACCGGAACGGCTGGTTTCCTCGGAGGAGCCGGAGGAGCGGCCGTCATCACGACGGGAGGAGTTGCTGCTGGGTCGACTATTGCTACTCGGTCGATGAAGCGGAGGACGCAGGTCGTCAAGACCTTTGAGCTGAAAGCTCTTCACAACCAGAAGAGAGTGAACGCTTGGATCACCATGCCTGGGTACGACCCTACCGTCGCAAGCTTGAGTCCATGAATGCCGGTGTTGACCAGCCTCCTGTCCTTCTTTCTTTCAGATTCATGAACGACAAAAACGACGACGTCCGGCTTCCCTTCTCGACTTTGGATCCCATCATCGGAGATGTTTTCACCACCTTCTGGGAGCCGGAGATGATGGAAGAAATGGGAAACGCGCTCAAGATCCTGACGACGGAGGTTCTCAGCAGTGTCGGTCAGACCGTCCTACAAGCCACTGTCATGACGGCGTTGATCAGTGCGCTCCAGTGGCCGCTCAGTCAGTCTCCTTCCCTACTTTTTTGCGAAGATTTGGATCTGACGATCGTCGTCACCTTCCTCAGTTCTCACCAAGCTCAGCTACTTGATCGACAACCCCTGGTCGAACGCTCTTGACCGTTCTCGAGCCGCCGGTCTCGTCTTGGCCGACACCCTCCTCCACCGTCACGTCGGAGTCCGTCCCGTTTCGCTCATCGGCTACTCTCTCGGCGCACGGGCCATCTTCTACGCTCTCGCCGAGCTTGCTCGTGTCAAGGCGTACGGAATCGTCCAGGACGTCTACCTCTTTGGAGCGACGATCACTGCCAACAAGAAGACCTGGCTCGACGTCCGAAGTGTAGTCAGCGGCCGGTTCGTCAACGGATACGCGAGAAGCGACTGGGTGCTGGGCTACCTCTTCCGAGCTACGGCGGCGGGCAACACCGTTGCTGGCCTGCGCCCGGTAGAAGGAATCCCTCGGTTGGAGAACGTCGACATCACGGACAAGATCTCCGGACATCTGTCATACAGACCGATGATGCCGCTCCTCCTCCACACTGTCGGTCTTCCGGTGCGTCCCAAAATCTCTATCTCGGTCAAGTCGATCCTCATCTGACTGCTTTCGTTTTCTTGTGCATCCAGGTCACCGCCGACTACTTCGACGAGCCCGAGGAGCCAGAGTTCATGGAGGACATGGAGCGCATTGTCATGACTGAGGAGGAGGAGGACGCTCGACGAGCGGCGAAGAAGCGGTGGTTCGGCTTGGGCAGGAAGTCGAAACCAAACTCTGGCCTCACCACCCCCAACATCAGCCGTCCGCCGTCCTTTGACCACAGCGGCAAGGCTGGCGGTACTCCGCCTGCCTACGACGAGGACGCGGACGATTTGCCGCCTCGATCTTCGACCTCCTCGAACGGACCGCCCATCCTGCGTGCGGACGACGACGACAAGACTCCGCCTGCCTCGCCCGCAATTGTCCAGTCTCCCGACATCCCGATCGACATTTCGGGCTCACAGTCGCCTGATTCCGCCCTCCCAGCAAAGGCAGGCTTCGACTTTGCAGCCATCTCGCGCGCGCTCGGCAAGGACATCGATGTCGACGCCCTTGAGGCACCACCAGCTGGACCTCAGGCTGCCAATCTCCCAGTCATCGACGTCAAGCCTCCTCTAGAACGGTCTGAGTCCACACCCCCGTCTCTGGCCGAACCCTCGACCTCGTCCGACTCACCGCCCTCCAGTCCGCTTGCATCTTCCTTCCTGCACGATCTCTCACGTCTATCTCTCGACTCCGCCCCCGCATCCACGTCCGCCCTTCCCTCCTCCTCTCTGAACGAAGCCTGGTCCTCGGAACCGGACCTACCGCCGGTACCCAGCATCAGCTACGACACCAACGCCTGGGGCTCGACGCCATCGTCGCTCTACCGCAGCGCACCCGACTCCTCTTCCTCTGCCCTGCCGTCCTTCTCCAACCTGCACAGGCCTCTCAAGGGCTTCTCGCACCACCTCCCACCTCCCGACGAACCGTCCATGTTTTTCGGCGGCAGCGACGGCTCCATCAGTCTCAACGGCAGCCAAGCCAAGACCGACGACGTCGACGACCCCTGGAGCAAACCTATCTCGACCCGGCCAGGTCTCGCGGCGAAGGGCGTGCTCGACAACCCGTGGGGTTGATCGGGTTGCTATCCATCATGACCCCCTCCACGTTCTATCCCAACATTGATCAATTCCCAGCAAAGCTCTTGAGATCTAGCCCACAGAAAAAAAAAAGGGAAACTGGAGCGAGACGGAAAGACGGTATGAGGCGAGACCGAATCGAGAGGGGAAGGGGGTATGTCACAAAGCACACTGAGAGCGAGACAAGTTGCCCGGAGGTGAAAAGGAAGAGAAAAGGGTGCACGGAGATACAAAGGGGAGCAAGAGAGAAGAGAAGAGGTGACAGGAACGAAAAGCAGGCGAGAAAAGAGATGAAGGAGGGGTCAAAGTGTCCGTGTGAGGCCAAACGTCTCGTTCGCGAGCCAATGCCGCTAGAGCACGACGCAATTCCTCTTCTTGCCCGACTTCCCTCCTCCTCCACTGCTTCTGCCCATGCCAAACCTGTTCTTCCTGAAGCTCTCCTTGAGCGCCCCGTCAAAGACCTCCTTGACGCCCGCGCCGAGCTTGCTCGAACACTCAAAGTACCGCGCCCCGATCTCGCGGGCGGCCTGCTCACCCTCTGCGCGCGAGATGGGTGCCGTACCCTGGGCCGACATGAGCGCGAGCGTTTGCGAGTCTGACCGGAGGTCCGTCTTGGCGCCTACAAGAAGGGTCGGTGTGTTCTCGAGGAAATGGGAGATCTCCGGGTGCCACTGAACGTCACAAATCACAAGCGTTTGCTGTTTGTCAGTGCACGCTCGATTCGGCAGATTGAGAGCAAGAATTGAGGAGCGCACCTTGTCCTTGACATTCTCCAGACTCGGACGGTGGTTGATGGCAAAGACGATGAGGACAACGTCCGTGTCGTTGTACGACAGCGGCCGCAACCGATCAAAGTCCTCCTGGCCGGCCGTATCCCACAAGGCGAGTTCTACGAGCTTGTTGTCGTACTCGACGTGGGCGACAAAGTTCTGAGCAGGCAGGAGAGGAGGTCGGGTGAGCTTTGGGCTGATAGCCAGGGGCTTGTTGGCTCAGGGGAGACGAACCTCGAAGACGGTCGGCACGTAGTTCTATCGGATCGAGACAGCGTCAGCTTCCGCAAGGTCTTCAAGATGAGAAGGCGGCTACTGACTACTGGGAACCGGTTGTGGGCGTATCTGGAGAGGAGAAGGAGCGTCAGCCGGATCAAGCCAGCATGGGAGCAGGAGGAGGTCGAACGCACACGGTGAGCAGACACGTCTTACCGCACCCTCCATCTCCAACAACGACGAGCTTCTTGCTGACGTCCGGTCGACGTCCGTCTGCTCGCGACAGACCCTGTCCGCTGGACGAGTAGTCGTCGTAGGACGAGCGCGAGACGTTTGTTGGCTGGCGATGGGGTTGCGAGGACTGTCGGGTTCGTTCAACCTGCCGTCGGTCAGCCAACCGGTCCTCCTCTCGCAAAGAGATGGCCGGAACACTCACGCTCATGGACGAATACTGAGAGAGGGCGATCTGGAAGCGGGGCGATAGGGTCTGGCGTGTGAAGGGGCGAGGGGGAAGGAGTAGCTTCGGTTTGGCGACGGGCGACGGGGTGAGGGTTGGGCGAGAAAGAAAGCAACGGAGAGCTCCTTCTCCCCGAACCGCATCCTCGATTGACCCTCCCTCCCTGTTCTTCATCTTCCTCTCACTCACACGCTGGCTAACATGAACTGAAAGGACGGTTGATCGGTATAGTCTTGATTCAGTTCGCTCGAGGGGCATACTACGGACGTCGGTTGGTTGGACGACCATCACGGACGCGCGCGCGACCCGCTGGACAAGCTCGACATCTTCCGCCCGCCAACGCAGCCTCCTGGGGGGAAAGGTTCTCTGTCAAGGATAGGGAGGACTAGGGCGAGAGGAGAGGCGGATGAGGTGGACTTTGAAACGGCGCTGGTGCGTGTTCTGCTCTCCCCCTTGTCTCCTCTTCCTCTTCGCTCGTCCGACACTGAGCGTATCACCTGAGGTGTCTTGAAACTCGCTGCACCAAACACCCATCAACGGGTTGCTCGGTACCAGTGCTCGCTTCTTAGCCCCAGCGCAACTCCCTTCCTCACCTTCGTCGATGATCTCACCTCCGCTCACACCTATCGCCGCACCTGTCAAACGGAGACCTGCTCACGCTCCTCCAGGCTCGACTGATGATCCTTACCACACCGACGGTCTACTGATCTCCTCCAACTCTCCACCTGCCTGGTCCCGTACGACTGGACTGGACCAAGCGGCCGCGTATCACACTCCCGTCCCAAACTCATCATTCCGCTCCACCTATTTGGCCTCCTCTTCCGACTCCCCCGATGGTGACGAGGCAACAACGAAAATGAAGAAGCAGCACACCTCGGAAAAAAAAGAATCTCCGATGATCCGTCTTTCTCCTTCTTCGAGCAGTTTCTTTCACCCGCTAAACAGAAGATGCCGCCGTCGTGTTGTGATGAGCTGGCGAGGCGGTCTTTGCTGAATGGACGGGACGGGCTCCTAAACGAACTTGCAGATCTCCTTCGCCCTTGGCTTTGCGCAGTTGACAGAGGCGCCAACCTCTTCCTCTGCTACTACTCGCAAGTCCAGTCAGTCGGAATTCGTTCTTGTTTGGACGAGGACTGGCGAGGCTGACGACGTCCTGGTGGAAGCAAGGGTGGAAGCAGACGGGCTCATTACAGGAGAAGGGGAGAGCGAACAGGCCAGGGTAAAAAGCTCGCTTCATCCTGCTGAGAAGACTTTTCTGCTGCTGTCTGGCGTTTCTCTCAGTTCATCAGACCATAAAAGTCCGACTTGCTGAAGCGAAGCCTTGAATACGACCGTGTACGAGAGGTCGGAAGAGGCGTTGGGCGGAGGATGTGGGGGGAGAGTTGCGGAAACAGAAGAGGTGTGTGGCATGAGAAACATAATTTGGTGCGCCATCATCGACGTCGGAAGCGAGACAAGATCGAGGATGAGATATGAAATCGAGAGTGAGCAAAGAAGAGAGGAAGGAACGAGGAGGAACGAGAGGAGGAGTGCGTACTGGAGCGGTGCGCAGGAGCCTAGCAGCCAGGTCGGCCGGGCGGCAACGTCCAAGGAGAATTAGACGGGCGGGTGAAGAGAGAGCAAAATCGAGGGGTCCTTGAGTTCGGACTTCGATCGAGGCGAGAGAGGAGAAAAAAAACGGGCGGCGTGCCCAGGGGCGCAGGCCCGCCGAACTTTGAGCCAACTCGTTCGCAGCTTCGTCTCTCTGCTGCCCTGTCAACTCCACCAGCAAACGGTAAACCTGCCACCCAGACCAACGGATCCATCTTGCCGCCCACCTGCTCGCCTTCGACCATCACCTCCTGCTCGCAGCGTCGCACGAGCCAAGCGACTTTTCCATCCTCCAAATCTATGGTTCAGGGCTCAGCCAGCACCCCGGCGCAGGCACCAGCAGCCACTAGCTCGTCTCGAGATGCCTCGTCCTCGGGCACCAATTCGACCTACAAGTGGGCACCCGTCGTCCAGGCAAAGGGAGCAGCTCGCAAAGAGATGTGAGTGTATTCTCTCTCCTGTCCTCTTTTTTTGCTATCTGCTCTAGGGGCTCGTGCATGCACGCTCGTCGGAAGGACCTTTGAGGGAGCGGCGTCCGACCCTGTTCTCGAGCCACTCGAGCTCGACCACCCTCAAACGTCACGACGCTCCTCGGCAGCCTCAGACGGGCTGGTGGTCGTCGGCAGGATGCAGTTGGGAAGAGGGAAGTTGCAGCATGGATAAGGGTTGTGGGCTGAAAGCGAGGGAGGCTCGGAGGGAGGCGGGAATCCCGAGAGCTGGCGGGGCTGAACCTTCGACAAAAGGAAGGTCGGAGGAAGGATCAACAAAGGAAGGAACTCCCTCCCTCTGCTGCTCTCTCCTATCCTGCGCTCCGGCGTCCCGGGGGAGATGGCCTCCTCTTGGACTCAAAAGGGTCGGGTCGGGACAGCAGGATCGCTTCGTTCCTTCCCCCTTCCTTCTCTCCTTCTCTCTCCACGCATACCCCCATGCCCTCCTTGCATCAGTCCTGATACCCCATCTCGCTCACTCTCTCTCTTTCTCTCGCACGCCTTCTCCGGATACCACCTCTCGTCGTTCATCATGCTCGTCTTTCCCTCGGCTCCATCTCACACCCCTCTGCTTGCGCTCCGCTCCCCCATCCACCTCCGACCGACGACGCACACCCCTGATACCCACCCCTTCCAATCGTCCATTCACGACCTATCCTCGCCACCGCTTCCTTTCGTTACCACCACCCCGCTCCCTCCTCGGATCAACAGAGAGTATGTGCTCAAGTTTCGCCAGCAGCCGAGGCAGGCGAGGATGTGCGGAGTTGGGGACAAAGGTGAGTTCACGCTCTTCCTTCCTCCCATTTACACAGGCAGAGGACTGATCCCCCGACCTTTGGCATTCATTTCATCCAGCGGACCGACGGCCTATCGACCCTCCTCCCGTTGTCCAGCTCACCGTCGTCGACAATGCCCTCAGCACGAGTAGCAAGGCCAACCAGCAACTGTCTGCACGCGAGAAGGCCATGGCAGCTTCAAACTCGTCCAAGGGCAAGTCAAAGGATGCATCTAGCGTCGAGGATCAACCAGCGGGCCAGACGTACCTTCAAAGTGGGTCCAAAATTGTCTTGCACGCTGTGAGTTATGCGAAGCTGACCACTGTCTCACCCACCCTCCTTGCAGACCCGTACTACCTCATGAACGCCACGCTCGTCCGCGCCGACAACCAGCAAGACCTCCACCTCCTCAAGGACGGAAAGACGCGCTACACGCTCGGGTCGACCGTCTCCTCGCTCTTCCAGCTCAAGGACGAGGACAAGACGGACGCGGGCTTCTTTGTCTTCCCGGACCTGAGCGTCAGGGTCGAGGGCGAGTACAGACTCAAGCTGGACCTCTACGAGATCGTCGGGTACGTTTTCACATCCCTCGCCGTACGGCTAGAACGCAGCTGACCACTCGTTGTCCTTGCTACTAGTGATGAGTTGCACTTCTGCAAAACTATCGTTTCGGACGCCTTCCAGGTCTACACCGCAAAGCGCTTCCCCGGTAATCAACGTGAGTTGCTAGCCATCCCTTCTCCTTTCTCTTCTCGTCGCTGACCACGTATATCGCTGCAGAATCGACCAACATGACGAAGCTGCTCTCCGTGCAAGGCATCAAGGTCCGCACGCACCACGCAGCGGCACCTTCCCGCCCAACGTCCACCCGGAAGCTCTCCACCAGCTCGTCCAAGCGCAAGGTCGACCTCTCCCAAGATCCGTCTTCGTTCGCTATGGTCAAAACCGAGTCGAGCGGGTCGGGTTCCGATCGCGCGAGTACCCTTGAGCGACGAGGGAGTGGGGCGTCAAGTAAACGACCTCGGACAACGGGCGGGCTCTCGGGCACCCCAATCGGACGAGATTCTTCTGGCAGGCCCGTCTCCCACGAGACGCAACGCTCTGGGTCGTTCAGTTCTCAGCACGACCAAGAGGGACGCTACGCGCCGCCTCTGCCTTCTTGGGGACCACCCCCTCCTGGACAACACTACGGCCACCCCAACGGAGCGACTCACGCTCCGCCCTACCCCGGCTACCCTCCCACCTCCCACTCCTACCCTCATTACCCGCCTCCGCCGCCACCTGTCGACCAGCGAGGGGTATACAGAGATCATCGCGAGGCCTGGGCGAACGGGCAGGCGAACCCGTACGGACACCCCGATGCGAGGGTGGAGGAGGCCTTGAGGTCGTCGTCCCGACCGGCGCCTATGGATGGACAACTGGGACCATCTGGTCAGCCTCAGTACGCGCCGGCAGTCGACCTGTCGCGGCCCACTCTCCCTCCTCTCAGCTCGTTCCAGTCGTCCGACCCCAACCGACCAGGCTCGGATCCCCGACCGCTCACCTCGGCCAGCTCTGGTTCGGCTCACTTCCCCATCCAGCAGTCTCTCAACGACCCTCGGTTCCCGCCTCGCTCCTCCATCGGAGGCTCGTCCGAGGCTGGCTCTCAGAACCGGAGTTCCATGTCTTCCGTCATGTCCGACCGCTTTTCCATTTCGTCCGAGCGACCCTCGCCCCAGTCGTCTGATCCATCCTCCTACGGACAGCCGAGTTTGTCTTCGGATCGACACGGAGGCGCAGCGCCGGGTCTCGAGCGGTTCCCTGCGACGGCGAGCCGCTCGTCCGGTCTGCCTTCCATCAAGAGTTTCGCGGAAGAGGACGACTCGGCCAGACGGCCTCCTCAGATGCTCTCCCTGAACGAGATACGCACCGGCTACGGCTCAACCTCGTCGGCGCCAGCTCTCGGTCACCCTCCTTCCATCTCGGCCGTTCCTCGTCTGCCCAGTTTGAGCGAGATGATGGCTCAGAGCTCGGTCCGAGGCGAACCCGCCCCGTCGACGTTCTCCCCCTTGGGCACACCGCAGGCTTCCTCCCAACCTTTCGCCGCCCAGGACAACCAGGACTCACCTCATCGACCGCCGCCCTCGCGAGGGGGCAGGATGGGCCTCAGCAACCTGCTCGCTTCGCCCGTCAATAAGTGATCGAGCGCACTTTCATTTTCATCTCTCTCCACGCTCAACACCGGATTCGCACATCTTTCGCCCTGATCTCTTCCCTTTTCAGCTCCTGGACACCCCTCCTTTGTATACACGCAGGCTTTACAATGCCCACTCCGTTGACGGTGTCCCCACCCTTCTCATCTTTTCGCGTCCTTCCTCTCTTGTCCCCATCTCCCCACTTACTCTCACTCTGCCTGTTCTGCCGAGCATTGTACCCCCGTCGTCGTCGTCGCCGTTTGTCCCTCACTTTCTCCCGCGCGCATCCTTCTGCCGTACACTTTTCACACACGCTGGAATCGCAGTCCGCCTCTTCTCAAGACCTTCCCACGCTACTTTACCGATCTTTCTCATCATGTCCGTTTCAACCTCGTCCCTCGTTTGCGCTCGGCGAGTGAGATCGAAAGTGACATGGAGATCCCAAAGTGCGGCCTCCTGAACCTCAAATGAGTCGGAGCCTTGAGGAGAACGTCTGCGTAAAAGAGTAATCGCGAGGAGGTCTAGAGAGGTGATACATGAGGATCTGCGTTCCAAGCTGATCAACTCAAAGAGGATAGTTCGTCAGTTCAGGCTGAGTGGATGGGCCTTCTGGAGAGAGACGTACCGGACTCCAAACCGAGAGGACGGGCAGCGATGACCTAAGGACAGGACGGACGAAAGATCTTACCTTCCGTTCAAGCGTTCGGCTTGACCTTGCCTCCCTGCGCGTCAAACTGTGCGATCGTGAGCGTTTTCTGCAGAGCAAGAGGGAGCGAGGGAGGTGGTCCTTCGGTCAGCTTCTCAGAGGTGCAAGCTACCAGCGCACACGGCAGACGCACCTGGGAGAAGGCGTGCAGCTCGGCAATCTCGTCCGCCAATATCGAATTGACTGTCCAGTCCGTCCCGGGCCGATCGACAAGTCAGAGAGTCAGTTCTCGACGTGAGGGAGGAAGGAATGTTAAGGGAGGGGAGGGTGCTCACTCAGCCGGTTGCGCTTGAGCGTGTTGAGGCCATCAAAGTCGTCCGCTACGACAACTATCGAGTAGCTCTTTCCGCAGCCGCTGCTCGAATCGAGGATCTCCTGCAGCAGGATGACGTCGGTCGAGAGGCTGTCAGAGGGTGGGTCTCGGAAAGGAAGGACAGGGTGGGGACGAACGATGTGCTTGACGGACTTGAGGCTGGCTTCGAGCTTGGACCGGAGCAGCTCGGGAGGGACGGTCGACATGGATCCAAATCGGATGAGAAGAGGCTTGTTCTAGAGGGAAGCTGGGTAGGCACAAGAGCCGAGGTAGGGCAGGGTCTGGGAGGGGTAGCGAGGGTGAAGGCGAAGGAGGTCGAAACGAAGAACAGGCGGATCAGATTCGTCAGAGTACAAGTTCACTCCTGTCCACACTTCACTCTCTCTCATGCAGTTCGCAACATGGTACACGTTATCAGACAGTTCGGACGGCCATTTCAATCCTTCCTGATCCTCTGCTCGTAGGCCTTCCAGCCCTCGGCGCGGTACCGCTCGGCCTCCCGTCGCCACTCCTCCCTGCCCTTTCCGCCATAGATGCCCCGTCCGACGATGATGACGTCGCAGCCGTCCTCTCCAATGACCTGCTGAGGCGACCTGTACTGCTGTCCGAGCGTGTCGCCCGCCTTTGCGAGTCCGACTCCAGGGGTCAGGACGAGGAAGTCGACCTGCTTCTGGCCTTCGGGCAAGAGCGACGCAAGCTCGTCTGCGGGGAGCAACTCCTCGACGCGCGACTGAGCGATGAAGCCGACGACAAAGTCTGGTCGGCGAGCGGCCATGCGGACGGCCTCCTTTGTGTACTCTCCCGTCGCGAGCATGCCGGCGCTGCTCATCTGGGCGAGGAGGATGAGGGACCGTCCGAGCGGGAGACCGACCGAGGCGAGGCCGGAGACAATGCCAGGCCCAGGCAAGGGGTGGGCGTTGGTCATGTGTGCCCAGGAAGCAATCTTGTGGTGTCCAGACGAGTACTGGAGCGTGACGGTGTTGCCTGGAGGGCCGTTCAGAAAGGAAGCAAAGGGTCAGTGGGTGGGCGACAGCGCGGATAGAGTCCAGCCAGCCCCGAACCGCAAGACGAACCAATGTCGGCAAACTTGCGGTCCTCAAAGATCTGGAAGTCAAGCTTCTCGCTCAGGGCGGTGAGCTGGTCAACGAGGTCCTGGTCCCAATCGTCAACGATGTCGCAGTGGGTCTAGCAGCCAGGAGCGCTTCCGAATCAGCTTTTGCGAAGGTGGCAAAGACGTTCAGCGAGCACAACACGGCAGGTAGCGCACCTTGACGCAGACGACAAACTCTCCGACGGCCTCTACGATGTCGAGCAGTTCCTTCTTGGTCGTCACGTCGACCGAGACCGACAGGTTAGACTTCTTGCGGACGATCGTCTCGAGCAGGGCGCGCGAGGACGGGTTCGAGTGCAGAGGCAACCGGGCCTCGTACGAGAGGTACCGAGCAGAGGTCGAGGGGATCGAGGACGAGGCCATGCTGTCGAGGAGAGGTACGTCCGACGATAGAGGGGAGGGTTCTGTGGAAGACGTGGGATGTCGTTGGCAGCCAAAACGCTCGCTAGAGTTCGTCCTCGACCCCATCCGACGACATTCCTGAAGAACCTCTACATAAGCCCCCCCCTCCCCTCTTCTCTCTCCGACATATCGCCTGAGCCATCCTTAGCAACCCGCGCGAACGATGGCGTCCCGAATCCGCGAAGTGTGGGCCGACAACCTCGACGTTGAGCTCGTCGCCCTGCGCGAGGCGCTCGACTTGTACCCGGTGGTGTCCATGTTCGTTCCATCCCCTGCTCTTGTGCTCGCTCGAACCTTGTCCTCATACTGACGTCGGTTCGCCGTGTCGGTTTCTTCTCTCTCTTTAGGGTGCGTTCTCCTCGGCTATGACTGAAGGAGGATGGTCTGGCAGGGGAGTGGCCCACCTGAGCTGGCCCAGATGAGACTGACACACTTCCCCTCCTCCCTTTACCTTGTCGCAGGACACCGAATTCCCTGGTCTCGTAGCACGCCCGATAGGAGCCTTGTTCGTCCCCCTCCTCTTTTGTGACTTCTCGAGCTCGGATCTGACGCTCTATTCATCTTGGCTCGACCCAACAGCAAGACCGGTGCCGACTACCACTACCAGACGATGAGGTGCAACGTCGACCTGCTCAAGCTCATCCAGCTTGGTGTCACCCTTTCGGACGAGGAGGGCAACCTTCCAGACAAGTGCACGTGGCAGTTCAACTTCAAGTTCGACACGTCGTGCGTTCGCCTCTTTCCCTGCTGCTGCTGCATCGTACAGTACTGACGGATCATACGCTGGCTGGGCTCGGCTTGACGGACACAGGGAGGACATGTACGCGCCCGACTCGATCGAGCTTCTCGAGCACTCTGGGATCGAGTTTGGCCAGCTCGCCCAGCAGGGTATCGACGTAGAGTACTTTGGCGAGCTGTTGATCACGAGCGGACTCGTCCTCTTCAAGGACATCAAGTGGATCTCCTTTCACTCGTGAATGGCCTTCTTATCATTCCTCACCTCCTGCATGTCGCACTGACTCCTGCGCTTCTTCTTCTACTTCTTCTTCTTCTTCTTCTTCTCCTCCTCAGCGGCTACGACTTTGGTTACCTCGTCAAGCTCCTTACGGCTCAACCTCTGCCGGCGTCCGAAGAGTCCTTCCTCGAGCTGCTCGAACTCTGGTTCCCAAACGTGTACGACATCAAGCACATCATGCGGAGCTGTAAGAGCCTCAAGGGAGGTCTGCAAGAAGTTGCAGACTCGTTGCAGGTCCGTCTCCTCCCCCTCGTTGTTGATAAAGGCCGCTTCTCGACTAGTCCGCAACGACTGACGCACCTTGCGACCCTCCCCGAACGATATTGCAGGTGACCAGAATCGGAACGCAGCACCAGGCCGGGTCCGACTCGCTCTTGACGGCAGCGACGTTCTTCAAGATGCGCAAAGTCTTTTTCGAGGACAAGATCGAGGACGAGTTTTACAGGTCCGTTCCTGCACTCCCACCCTCGACGAACGAACGTTTTTTTGCGTGTCCTGACACTCTTTTTTTTGTGTTTCACTCAGGAACTTCTTGTACGGCTTCGGAAACGCTCGCGTGCGCGGGGACGTGACGCAGGGCGGCGTGTCATTCCTCGGTCGGAACGCGTCGGGTTTCTTGGGCACCCCTCAGATGAGCGCCGGAGTCGTCAGTGGTGCTTAGACCTCGATGGGACGGGGAAGAAGGGAAGGTGGCTAGCTGTCTTTTTTCTGGCTCTGTTGTACAATGACTCATCCCTGCGGAACTCAAGGGCGCTCGGTAAGTCGTAGTCGTGTCGTGTCGTTCGTGAAAGGTCATCTTTGCCACTCGGGCCTTGATGTTCGGCCGTCTTCTGCCATCGCCTTCTCTCCTCCACCCTTTTCCCCGATGCTCACAACGCCTTTCAGCATTTTCGCTCCGTAGGTGGTCGCCACCGCACGCCCAGCTGTCAAAAGGCAGAGTACAGCAATGGCGGAGTCAGTCTTCCTCGCTTGGACGTCTCACAAAGGGGGGAAGGAGTGCGTGAGCGCACCTTGTCAAAGACCTCCTGCTCCGTTCTCGAGGCGATCGTCTTCAAGTCCTGGTTGACAGCGTGCCGCATGCCCTTGACGCGCGGGGGAAGAGGCCTCGCTGGTTGAGCCGGTAGCCCTTCCTCTGGGCGAGCGTTCTAATCGAGCGGTTGAAGATGTCGTTGCCTGCCGTTCAGATGGCGGCCGCGTCAGTGACAAAAGAGCTCTGAGCATCCAAAGAGGTACTGGCAACACACCGGTAAAGTCTGCAGGTAAGAAACAAGAGACAGTTCGCATCAGCGCAGGGTGAAAGAGCGCGACGAGAGAGCGACGAGAGAAAAGAGACGCACGGAACAGCGAAGCTCCCCATCGGTAGAACGGGATGGTGAGGATGTCGATCCTTCAGTGGAGGTGAAAGGGCGACAGCCGACAGCAGGAGTTGTACTTCTTCTCGAAAACACCCTTGGGATCGAAGATGGTCAGGTCGTGCGTGAGGAACCCGGAATTGTGAAGGACGGCGAGAAGCTCGTCCAGGAGGCCTCGGTGGTCGCCGTCGTCCTCGGTGGGAGCCTTTGTGATCAGAA
Organism: Cystofilobasidium capitatum; assembly: GCA_014825545.1. Classification (NCBI taxonomy): domain Eukaryota; kingdom Fungi; phylum Basidiomycota; class Tremellomycetes; order Cystofilobasidiales; family Cystofilobasidiaceae; genus Cystofilobasidium; species Cystofilobasidium capitatum. The sequence continues at coordinate 47,118 of MVAJ01000076.1, read as the reverse complement.
TGCGATATCGCCCGATGACTCGGACCTCTGTAGTGGAGAAGTAGAAGAAAGCTGCTGATCGTTTGGAGGGCAAGTCTTGCTCTTGAGCTCGGGACGACGTCGACTCCGCCCTGACCCCAGGACTCATCCGAACGGCACTTTCTGCTCGCTGACCTGACACGACACAACGCATCAGATGACGGCAAGGAAAAGCTCGCCATACGTAAAGGCTGACGCCTGACATGTCTTGAGGCTCAGGAAGATACGTGTACGGGCGAGGCTGATCAGTCCGCAGTCTGCCTCCTCTGCCGCCTGTCGACGACCATCTCTCTCGATGTACACGCTCTACTACGCACCCGACACGCTCTCGACACCCCTGCACTGGCTCCTGATCCACCTCGGCGTCGGCTTCCAGCTCGAACGGGTCGACTTCCAGGCCTCGACCCAGCGCTCGCCGGCCTACATCGCAGTCAACCCTAAGGGCAGGGTCCCAGCGCTAACGATAGACGAGGACGGGACGACTGGCACCTACACCGAGTTCGTCGCGCTCGCCCTCATCCTGGCCGAACGACATCCGGATGCCGGTCTCTTCCCCCCCCTCGACCACCCTCTGCGACCAAAAGCGCTCGAGCTGGCCATTTACCTCTCCAACACCCTGCTCGCCAGCAGCCGCGACTACATCTACGCTTTCAAGGATCCCGCCCACCCCGAGCAGGACGGACCTGCCATCCGTCGACTCGCCGCTATCCGTCTTGCCGCCTGCTTCGAACGTCTGGACGCCGAACTGGAGGTCTCGGGCGGACCGTACTTGCTTGGGAAGACGTTGTCAATCCTCGACTTTGCACTGACGGCCGTCCTGGCCTGGTCGTCAAGCCGCGCAGTCGGCGCACTCTCTGTCGGCCAGGGACATCTCGGGACGTTGGCGCGAAAGATGGTCGAGCTCGATAGCTGGAGGACCGTCTGGGAGAGGGAGGGTCTCGCGGACAGCATGAAGGACTGGCCCGACGACGGCGCGCAGGCGTGACGACCGTGGCCTCGTCGAGAGATCGGATGAAACTTGGCATTCTCTGAGCGTGCTTCTCGTGAGGCAGACTGGGGCAAACTTGGATCGGTGGTGTGAACTGCTGCAAGTGTCCGTTGTACTGGGCGAAGGACTCCAATACTCAGCTTATTCTTGCCCGTAACGACCTTGTTCCCTCCTCTCGACGAACCAACGCCCTGGCAAGACACACTCGTCATGTCATCCGACGACGACGACCTAGCCATGTTCGTCCACACCCTTGATTGCTCTTGCGTTGAGATTGGGGGAAGGGAGCTGACGCGCATCCATCGGACGTTGGCTCCTCCAGCGCTCTCGCCCTGTCTGCAGCTACCTCCTGCCGACCTCCCTCCAATCAAACAGGCCCTTCGACCGCGTCAAGCGGACGCGCCCGAGCTTCCGGTTGGCCGATGGAAGAGGTGATTGAGCTGGGCGATTCGTCCGAGGAGGAGATTCAGGAGATCGCTGCTCCACCTGCTCGCCGCCGACCGACGACAGGAGCAAGCTCGATTTCGACCGCCCCTCAGTCGGCCCACGCGTCGTCCTCGTCCTCGTCGCGACAGGCCTTAGCAAGCTCTTCGATATCTCAGGGTGGGACCAACGCTAGGAACGCGCCGGTGACGGGGTCGAGAGGGAGAGAGGTGGCCAGCGCGAGGTCGACTCGCCGAGCGGAGTTCGACTCGTCAGACGACGACAACGACATTGAGAGCGACCGCGAGCCTCTCCGGTCGGTCGGCGACCTCACAACGAACGGTCTGGATGGGCTGGACATGTTTCGCTCGGCTGGAGGTCAGGGTGGGGTGAGGCCCGGGTCGGGACTGACTGCGGGAGAGATCGATCGGGGAGGGTTGCCTGTGCCCAGGAGAGAGGTCATGGAGGAGGATGGCATGGACGCTGAGTTGATGCTGTACGTCTTCCCTTCCTTCTTTCCTACGCGTCGTAGAGTAACGAGGGACTGCTCTGACGTCTCTTCCTCCGCTCAGGGCCATGCACAAGTCACGCGAGGACGAGGAGAGGAAGCGGACCGAGCGGGAGAGGAGGGAGGCTTTGATGGGCGGGACGAATGAAGAGGAAGCCTTGCGCTTGTACGTCTCCGCCGTGTCGCAAGACCCGATTCTCTCTTCCATGCTCTCTTCCATGCTGACCAGCCTTTTTCTATCCGACAGAGCCATGGAGGCCTCGCTCAATGCTCCTCCTCCTCCGACAGCGTCCACTTTAAAACGACCACGTTCTCCTTCGCCCGCCGACGACGATGCCTCCTCCTCTCACTCGTCCCAGGACTCCGATAACGACCCCGAAAAGGCGTCCCAGAAGCAGATGGACCTCGCTGTCGCCCAGTCCAAAGCTGAGAAACGCAAGCTCGTCGTCCCCAAGGCAAGCATGGTGCGGACGAACTCGTCGGGACCGCTCTTTGATCGGCCGGGACTGTTTGACATGGGTGGATCGCACAACGGGAGTGGGAGGTCGACGCCTGTTGCCGACGTGGAGATGATGACGGACGAGCCGTTGCCGAGCGCCTCCTCGAGGACGACCGGAGCAAAGCCTGCCGTCGCGCCTTCCAAGGAGACGAAGCCCTCTGCAACCGCACCCTCGTCATCTATACCTTCGGTCGCTCAGCTTCCTACCGGTCCTTCGCGCGCTCAGATGGAAGCCGAGCGTCTTGCCCGTATCCAAGCGCGACTGGGCGCGTCCACAACCGCATCCTCCTCGACGTCAACAACTCAAGGCCGAACGACGTCCCCCAAGACAGACTCTGTCAGCAACCCGCCTGCTCCCAAACGAGCGAAAATCAGCTCTCCCGACAAGGGCAAAGGGCGGGAGATCGATCAAGAACCGACGAGCTTGCCAACGGGCAGCAAAGCGAGCGGCAACGCGAGGGCCGGCGGATCGACAGTGCCAGCGACGGAGAGGTTCTGGGATGGGGTGCTGGGGATGACGCATAACCGCTGGGCAACTGGACACGGTCTTCTACCGCAAGGTATCAGCAGGACCTTTCGCCTGGGGGATCTCATCAGCGAGGTACGTCACTCGGCTCGGTGTGGGAATGTGTCCTTAGATCTGACGCCCTTGCTCTGTATCTCCTCAGCCTCGGAATCTCCATCTGACGTACGAATGGTATTGTCTTCCCTTCCCGAGACTCCCACGATTAGCTGACGGATCGACTTCTTGTCTGACAGCATCCTCTCCACGTACGCCCTCGAGGACGCCTTCATCGCTCGCCACCTCCCCCAACCCACACTTTGCCCCACAATTCTCGTCTCTCAACCACCGCGGGGGCACTCAGGATCGTCGATGGAGGGAGGCGTCTTGCCGGGCGTTTGGTCGTGCTGGCCGTTCCTCAAGTCAGACTACGGGACGCAACACATGAAGTTCATGCTGCTATTCTACAAGGACGGACGGATGCGGATGGGTACGTCCCTCTCAGAGCGCTCTTTGCATCGCTCCGGACACCTCGAGCTGACCTTCTCCATTTCCCCTACAGTCATCAGCACCGGCAACCTCAATGAGCACGACTGGGATTTCATCGAGAACGTACGTCAAGGTCAACTGTCGTCTATCGACCCACTTGCTGACCGCATCCACCTACCATCTTCCGTTCCAGACTGTCTGGGTTCAAGACTTCCGTCCCAGACCGGCTTCGAGCAAGGAGAGGTCCGAGTTTGGACAGGAGTGGGTGGCGATCCTCAAGGTACGCCCACCACAGCGCACTGTTCGCCAGGCACTGCGCTGATGCAGCTCTCTTCTCTTTTGTAGGGACTCTCTGTCGACAAGACGTTCGCCAAGATGAAGCAAGCGCTGTCTCCTGACCAACGAGCACGGCTGCCTCTCTTCTCGCTAGACCAGATCGCCGACAAGTGGGACTTTACCAGCGTCACCATCCAGTTGGTCGCGTCGCTACACGGCAAGTACGAAGGATGGGCCGAGGTGGAGAAGTACGGGATCGCAAGGATTGGGAAGGTTGTTCGCGATCAAGGGTGGGTGCCAACTGCCGGCAAGAGGCTTAACAGCATTGAGGCTCAGGTACGTCTCTCCTTCCTTCCAAGCTTAACCGACCACTGCAAATGCAGACGGCTTCGCTTGCCTCTTCCAGGGATCGAGTCTCGGCAAGTACTATCGCCCGTGGTTGCACAACTTTCTCAAACTGTGTCAAGGTCAGGATCCTCGGCGCTTCCTGCTCGAGCCAAAGTCAAACCAGTACCCGGAAGGCATCAAGATCGTCTACCGTTCGTGCTCTCCAACTACATCTCGATCTATAGATGACGTCTCTGACCAGGCGATTCACTTCTTCACCTTTACAGCGACCGTCAAGACTGTAGACGGCACCATCGCAGGTCGACCAGGAGGAGGAACGTTCTTCTGCAGCAAAGACAAGTTCAACGTCTGTCCTCAATACTTCCACGACGCCAAGTCGAAGCGAGGAGGTGGCACCCTCATGCATCTCAAGGTGAGTCGCTTAGTCCCTTCGCGAGTGCCGAGAGACCAGTCGCTGACCAGTAACTACCTACCCTCCTTGCCAGATGATCGTCGCCGTCTTCGAGTCCATCCCTCAGACCCTTGGCTCGGCCCCTGGAAAGTCTTCGCTGAAGTCACCTCCCAAGCAGACCAAGCTGTTCGCCGATGCCTCCGAGTCCGAGACGGACGACGAGGAGGGCAACGTCCGGCCCAACCCCACGTCCAAGAACGCTCCGACCGCCAAGGAGCCTGCTGGCGGGTGGATGTACATTGGCAGTCACAACTTTACGCCCTCAGCCTGGGGGACGTTGACGATGGCCAAAAATGGACCGCCGTCGCTCAACATCAGCAACTACGAGCTGGGTTTCCTCTTCGTGCGTCCCCTCCCCCTCGTGAACCAGACCAGACGACTGACCCTGACGCCTGCCCGACTTGCAGCCCTTGCGCGCCGGGGACGCCGACCTACACGCAACGTCCATCGCACCCTGGCAAAGACCGGTTCAGCGCTACGAACCGAAGGAGTCGCCTTGGATCCAGGACGAGTTCATGCCAAAGGAGTGATTGATCCCTCTCCCTCTCGTCGTCTCCCCAACACTTTTGAAACCGACATAGCCTCTTCTTGAACACGACTCGAATCCAATGATGCCCCTTTTACTTGCGCGAAGCCGAAGGCGTAGATGACCTCGCAAAATCTCCCTTTCACGTCCGACCCCTCGAGTCCACGTAAGAACGCCCTCCAGCCCAGCGCCCGTCTCCCCTCTCTCATCCCCTCTCGTCGCGACCATCCTCTGAAGCGACTCGCGGGCTCTTTCCTTTGAGGTGTCATGAGATCGGTCCTCGTCAGAAGACGAGGTCCTCGTCGTCGTACATGTCCTTGATGAGCTTGTGGATGTAGGACGGGGCGTGGTCTCCGCTGCGAGAGGAGAGGAAGCGCAAGGACAAGAGGTCAGTGCTCAGACGGATAGTGGCGAAGGCAGACTCGTAGAGTGGGAAAGGGCGAGAAACGATGAAGGAGAGTTAGGGCAGAAGGGGCATGGAGACGTACTGGTCAGTGAGGAAGACGTCGATCAGTTCCGGCCCGAGGTAGTCCCACTTCTCGCCCCAGACCTCAACGCCCTCGCCCGCCAGGCTAAATTCGAGCACCTCTCCAGGGTCGGCCCGCTCGATGCCCTCTCCGCTCACACCGAGGGTCCACGAGGGCGTGCACTTGTACGCGCCCGAGACGACGACGACCTGGACCGCGTGCGCTTTCGCGAGGGACGCGGCGAGGAGCGAGCCTGACGGGGCGAGGATCCCTCCCGAAGGCAGAATCAAGTGCGCGGGGAGGAGGAGCTTGGACGTAGAGGGGAGGAAGGAAGGCAGGTTCGAGTCTGGCAAAAGCAGCGTTTGGAGCGGGTACTGCCCCTGCGAGAGCGCGTGCGCGAGCGACAGACCGAGCAGGGACGGCGACGTCGACAGCACGAGGACGGTGAATGGCGACGGACGGGCTGAGGGGGCGGTGGTTGGGTGCGGGGTGGAGAGCGACCGGGAGGCTGACCGGAGGAAGGATTCAATGCACTTTGAGTGCGAGAGCGTGAGGATGGTCTCTCTACCCAAAGTCAAAGTAGCGGGGCCAGTCAGCCCCCATCGACAGTTTCCTTATGCGGTCAGGAGCAGGAGGGTTGAGGGTACGCACGACGAGTGAACGTGAGCCGCGCCTCCCTTCGCGACGTTCTCGACGACCGTCTCGAGCTCGTCCACGACCTCCTGGATGGCCTGAATCAGCAGCGGCTTCAAGCTCGCGACCTTCTCCCCACCCGCGGCCGACGTCGAGTCCCAGGTGTACTCTGCCGGCTCGAGATTTGGGAACGTGCCGGTGTTGGTGAGCAAGGGAGAGGGAGCCGTCGAGGGGCCAAACGGGTCGGACAAGAGGCCTAGGGGGACGATGGACGACGCCTTGGACGACGACGACGCCGACGGGTTCGTCGTCGACGTCGCGAGAAAGTTGGAGAGCGAAAACGTCGACGGCGGACGGACGGCCTCGTGGTTAGCGCTCGTCGACTGGCCGACGACGAACGCCTTCCATTCCTCCCGGACGAGCTTCATGACCTTGCGGACGACGTTGCCTTGAACGCGCTCGCCCCGGTTGGCAGCCTCGAGTTCGCGCCCGACGAGACGGAGGAGGAGGAGCAGGTCGGCGAGCGAGGAGAAGCGGGCGTTGGAGACGATCTGCTTGAGCAGGAGGGCCGTCGCGAGGGCGATCTCGAGTGAGGACCGGAGCAGGCGTCGGCGGAGGGAGAGCACGAGGAGCGAGAGCGCCCGGGACGAGGCCTTGTTGCGGAGGAGGGCGGTCAGGCGATGTGAGTCTGAAGGAGGCGTTGGCGGGGACATGGCTGGGGGCGACTGTCGGGGACTGTTGTGTGTAGGATTTGAGGGCGATCAGACGACGTAGCGAGGACAAAGGACGAAGAAGGAGTCGGCGTCGGGGGTCACACTGAGCCCATACTTACCCAGACTGGCGCAAAATACCTACACGGAGTTAAACTGGGCTGTCTGGGTTTTCATCGGCGTGCTCCTGCTGGCTGGCCTTCGCCCGCCCATCTCCTTTCTCCACAGCAACCATGTCGATCCCCACCCAGACCCAAACAGCAACTTCGGCCGAGTCCACAATCGAGAGCTTCTCCACGACCTCCCAAACCGGAGTCGGTCCGGACGGAGAGGGGTTCGACAAGACCAACGACTTTGCGGCTGCGACGGGCGGGGCGGACGCCTTCAGCGAACGACCGAACGACCGAACGCTGGAGCAGGTTGCGGACGAGAAGGAAGGGAGTGGGAGCAAACTTGGTGCGTTTCTCTTCGTTTCTTCTCTTTGATGGGCGGGGAGGCTCGTGTTGAGTGAGAGAGAGAGGGGACGGAGGGAAGGGCCTGCTGCGGAGGGCTGACGGGCGAGATCCCACTCCTTTAAGCCCAAAGACTGATCCTGTCTCTCGTATCATTCTGCGCTGCTCAGACAAGCTTAAGGACATTCTCCACCTCAAGTGATACGATGCTGCCCTTTCACGTTTTTTGGACTACTCGGCTCACCCTGAGCGAACAGCCCTCGAGCTGGCATTGCGCGTCATCGACCTTCTCCTTGCTCTTGCTGACCTGCTACGCTCACCCGTTAGGTCTTCCTGCTAACAGAGGTCTCCTTACAACGGTCCAGCTCACGAACCCCCTCCGCCCCAATCGACCGAGCTCACCCAACCCCTCGCAAGCGCACCCACAAGGACGCACGCCGCGCTCTCGCCCGCGCCCACCCCCACAGGCCCAAGGAGGACTTTCAGTGCGAACCCTGCCGAGAGCCCTCCAAGGAGGTGGGAGACGACCCAGGTCCGGTCTGATATCGACTGACTGACCGACGAGCTGAGGAGGAAGTCAAGCGCTGGCGGGAGGAGGGGGGCGACGACGGGGGAGGGAGAGGAGGGGGAGGAGGAGGAAGGAGGGAAGAGCGAGAGGAGCAGGTGGAGGATTGTCTTTGGTAGCGACGACAGGACGAGCGTCAAGGGGATGAGGTCGAACCTTTGGTGAACGTGAAATGGAGACGATAGTCAGGGCGCTCGGCACATGAGTTCACACACGAAGGGGGGAGGGGGCGAAGAGAGTTGTGCCCACTCACCCAAACCCGACTTTGGTCCTCCGTTGCGCGTCGTCCCGTTGGCGGCCGAAGAAGCGCTTTCCGACAGCTGCCTTGAGGTTCATCAGGAGAAAGCAGGCGAGCGTGACGCCCGCTTGGAATGACAGGAGCTCGAGCGCGCAGCCAATCAGGAGGGGCAAGTACGGTTGAGTCGTCCTGCCTAGGAGGGGAGGACGCGCAAGATGGTGAGTTTAGCTCTTGCAAGTTTTCGGCACGCTCGTCAGATAGAGGGGAGCGGTTGATGGCGAAGGGCAAGGGTGAAGGGGGGGGGGGGGACTAGAGCGAAGGAGGGGGGGACGCACTCTGTTCCGTCCAGCGTAGGTCTGGGCGAGGCCGGGTTGCCGACGCAAAACCGACGCACGACAGCGTCAGTGCTCAGTTTTGAACACCGAAGGGGCAAGGGGAAAGGACAGGAGGAGACGCACAGGTGTCGACAAGGATCGTGGTCAGGCTCAGCTTGACCAACAACGCCCTTACGACCTGGACATCCATCCGCACGTCCCCCCCAATGGTCAGCATTTCAGATATGCAGCCAGTGTCCAAACCGACTGAGAGGTTTTACCTTCTGTCTCTCGTCAGCATCGTCTGAATAGTCGACGGGTTGATCTGCTCGGGTCGGACGCCAGCCGAAGTTGTAGGCGACCGAGCGGTAGACCTCAGGCTTGAGCAGGAGCAGGTCGAGCGCGTACACGACCAGCGGCTGTTCGACATAAGGGTCTGCGAAGGCCTTGCACGATGACTGCACACGCATCAGAGGGGAGGGGCTGGTCAGCAGCGGCGAGAGAGAGATGGTTCGTAGGGTGGGACCGAACACAGCTCGTCAGGCGGATGTTGGTCTTCTGCGCTCCGAACAAAGACAATCAGCCCGGACAACCACAAGAGAGTGCTCCTGGACGTACTGTCGAGTATTCTGTCCAGAGCTGTCCGACGGGCTGGGTGCAGCTCGTGCAGAGAGGCATCGTCGATGCTGGTCGTTTCCCAAACTCCGTTCCTCCGTCGAACTCCAAACCGCATCCTCGCCATCTCCTTCGGATGCTCCTTACAACTCGCTCGCTCGTCAGACAGGTCCCTACTCTCGCCAGACTCATGTCGTTCTCCGCTACTCCTCCTCCACCCTCAGCCTCCGACTCCTCCAGCAGCCGACCGACAACTCAGATCCCGCCTTTGAGCATGGAGGACTCGATACGCACAAAGGTCAGCCCCCCCCCCCAGCTTCCCCCTTGTTCCTTCCTTCTCCTCAATCACGGCTTTCGAACACGAGGGCTGACAAACGACGAGTGTACGCGGTGGTTTCTTTGGGGTGGTATCACAGCTCGAGGACCTGCTGCAGCCGACGCTGATGGAGGTCCGGAACGACAGCTCAAAACACTCGCACCACGCACCCATGAAGGTCCCGGGGGCGTACACGGTACGTTTTTGCCGCTGTCATCTTCTAGCTCTCTTGATCGAGGTCCTCAAGACTGACCTTGGGATTGGGATCGTCGATTGGGTTGCGCTAGGGCGAGACCCGTACGTTCCACCTCTATCCTCAGCACTCAACGAACCCTCCCCAGAACTGACCCCTGCTCATCCTGCTTTCCCGATCAGACTTCGCCATCTACGCCCGCTCAGACGTCTTCCTCAACAAGACCCGCATCGCCCGCCACAGGCTCGTCAACGACGCGCTCAAGGACGAGTTTGACCGCGGGTTGCACGCGCTCAGCTTGAAGCTCGAGACCGAGCTGGAGGGGAAGGACAAGTGAGAGGCTGGGTCCTCGCGCACGTTCGGATTCGAGAGGTGTAGGAGGAGAGAGAGAGGATGTGATGGTGCTGCTTGTTGCTATCGATCGCTAGGGTCGCCGGGAGGAGAGGGCCTTCGCTCCTCGCATCAAGGAAGGAAGAAGCCGGCATGTATATCCGTCTCCTACCGTCTCACTGCGCCCCACCCCGTCCCAGCTCCTCCTTGAGCGCATTCCAGTACGCCAGCTCGCGCACGCTCCGCTCGTTCAGCCACTCGCCGCTCTTCGCCTTGAGCCGATCGACGACGCCGAGCGCAAAGGTTCGGTAGGAACGCTGGTCGTCGCCCTCGAGCGTCTGTAGGGCAGAACGCAAGCAAGGGAAACGAAAGCGGTTGGTTTCCCATCAGTTTGGGGGAAGGCTTTTGGAGGGGGAAGAGGGAAAGGGTGGGAAATCGAAAAGGAGGGAAGGAGGGAAGGAGGGAAGGAAAGGGGGGACGAACGAGGTGGTAGTCGGACAGGGAGACGAGCATGTCCCTGATGAACGAGATCAGGAGCGCCTTACGCTGCTGCAACGCGACGTTGCCGACGGCCGGTCGGGTCAATTCGATCGCGATGGACGTGAACACCTCTGGGAAGCAGAGGAGACGTAAAGGGCAAAAATGCACGATCAGCCTCATTACGCGACAAGAGACGACAGTCGTTGTGTGCGAGACGACAGTCGTTGTGTGCGAGACGACTCACCGTCTAGCAGTTCCCCCCTGCGTGCAAGCAGCTCGTCCGTCTTAACGTCGTACGCCTTCTCGCCCCCGCCCTCGTCGTCGTCGTCCGCCACCAGCCCGTTCACATTGACCTTGTCAAACGGGACGATCGCAAAGAGCGTGTCGCGCTCGTCCGGGTCGAGATTGAGGATTTGACTTGTGTACGAGCCTTCGACCGTGCTCAACTCGGCGGGAACGACGATCGTCTGGAACCAGATCGACAGGAAGTCCTCGCGCAGCATCTGCTTGGGAAATTAACGAAGGTCAGATGGGTGAATGAAGTTTGTCAGAACGCTTGGGTTTCCCTTCAGGTGATAGCGGAAAGGGGAGGGTCTGACCTTGTATGAGGAAGGATCGGACGAGACCACGTTCCAGAGAAATCGCAGCCCGACTTGGCGACGAGCCGCAGACGATCCAAACCGCTTCCACGACTCCGTTCCGAGCTCAACGTAGCTGGACCAGTCCTGCACAGGGAGGAGACGCGTAAGAAGCGAGTCAGTATTCGAGGAGTGACATACGGAGGGAGACGAGGAGAAGAGCAAGAAAGCAAGGGCCCTACCTTCAATCCGTGCTGCACCAAGACGGCCGCGCATCCAGCCCAGCAATCGACCAACCTCGCAACGTAGGCCTCCCTCGCCTTGAGGTCCTCCTTGGACGACACGCCTGCCGAAGGGGCCGACCCGACCATCTTGAGCCAGCCTTGGTCGTCAGACAGCACGTTGGACAGCAGGCGGTAGATGGCAGGCGAGACCGTGTCGTTGATGATCTGCGCAAACGCCTCGTCTTTTCTGGCCACAATCGCCTGGGCGCTCTCGATTTGCTGCTGGCTGTTGTGAGGGACGTCCGAGTCGCCCAGCAGGAGTCGGAGGGACGGGTCGTCAAAGTCCATCGGTGCGAACTCGAACGCGAACTCGTCCTGCGACTCTCCGGCACCGTTCTGCTGGTCGACCGCGGTCGTAGAGAGCGCGACCAGTCGGGCGTCGAGGAAGCTTTGGACGCATTGAAGGACCTCGGCCCCAGTAATGGGCTCAAAAGCGAGTGAAGAGGAGAGGATCCCGTCCGTCCAGCCTGGAGAGGGAAGAAGCGATGGATCGTAAGCATTGGTCCGCTGAGAGAGAGTGAAGGCAGGTGTAGAGGACGAACTTTTATGGAGGAGTGCAGGGTCAGGGTAAGAGATTAGGGCTTGACCGTCCATTCCCCGACTGCCGATGATGTGCCTGATCGACCCGAGGATCATGGACAAGCACCAGATGATCTCGTTGAGCGGTGCGATCTGGTTGGCGCCGACGTTCCCGTTCGGTCCAGCGCCCTTCGAGACGACGGCGTACTCCTTGAGCAGCGTCTCCGTCATCTGGCCGAGCCACTCAGCGAGGGGCTGCAGGTCCAGGTTGAAGTGTCGGTGAAGAACGGCAAGGTACATGGCCGCTCGGATGCAGACCTTGCGCGACTTGAAGTCCGCCTGGTCAAAGTCAAGAAAGTTCTGCGACAGGCGGAGCGAGTACTCGGCGTTATCGATCGAGGGATTAAGGAAGACGGCGACCATGGTGAAGGAGTATCGGTTGATCAGGGTTGACAGCTCGCGCAGTGTGGGAGGCGTCCGCCGAGTGAAGGGCATCCGACCGACGGGGGCGGTGATGGCGAGCAGTCGAGCAACCGCACGATCGGCCTGTCTGACCGAGACGCGACCGTCCAAGGCGGCTTGCTTGAAATCACGAACGGCCAGGTGGAGGAGCTTGAGGTAGACGTCAAAAGCCGAGTCGCCGTCCGGGTCAATCTTTTCCAGGAGCGCCTGGTCAGACTGGCGCAGGAAGAGCGGAAAGTCGGACGTTGGATCAGAGTGCAGCTTGACGAAGCTGCGGCTTCTAAAGACCTTCTGGCAGAGCAGGCCGAGAAGGGTGTTGCCAACGTCGAATCGCCAGCCCCAGCGGGAGGCCATGAGGTGACATCGTCCCAGAACTGTCCAGACGTATTTGTCGCGCTTGAAGAGGGCGGTCGAGGACGCGAGCTTGTCGGTGACGACATCCGACTCGAGCTTGACGGCCGAGATGGCCTCGACGAGCAACGGCCATTGAGCAGCCAGAGAGCAGACGGGGTAGACCTTGCCGGCGGCAGAGAACTGCGAGATGGCGCTGAGACCTTGGACGAGATACCACGTCCGTTCGGCTGCAAGCAGTCCCTGGGACGGGAAGCCAGTGCTCTCTGAGGCTGACATGATGAGCGACGAGAGCGAGGCCTCGAGAGGAAGCGCACCGGGCGTGTTGGCCAGCTGAGTAAAGACGTGGACCAATGTGACCCAGAGCTCGGCCGTGTAGTCCTTGACGCAGCCGTCGTCGTCGATGTCCCTCATAGCCATCTTGATCGACTTAACGGTCCTGTTGAACCCGTACTCGAGCAGGCGCCGGACAAGGACCTCGGCGACCTTGACGAGGGGATCCTTAACCTGGGCTGCAAAGTCGGGCGACGCGAGCGAGAAGCGGACGAGCAGCTCGAGGGGAAACCAGTGGAGGTGGAAGAAGAGCTTAGTCTGGGATGAGTGAGCCGTCGGCGTTGCGAGGGTCTCCATGCGTTCGAGCAGGTGGTCGAGCGTGTCAAAGACCGGCGCGAAGAAAGATTCCTCGAAGTCGGGATCGGTCTGGCGAGCCGTTGCAAAGGCGCAGATGAAGCGAGCGGCAGTGCAGACGTCCTCAAGGTTTTTCTCCCTCTGCTTTTCGTCTACTGCTCCGACGCTGTCTGGGTCGAGGCAGTCAAAGAGTCGATCCGACATGACCTGGAACACCTGTTGAAACTCGCCGAGAGGCATCGCCGGGTCGAGCTGGACCTCGAAGACTTGGCATGCCGATGGAAGAGGAGGAGGGAGTAGGTCGACCGACGTGCGAAGGAGACCAAGGAAGTCTTCGAGTCGACCTTGTCGAATGTCGGAGTCGGGAGGGAATGACAGACCCTCTTTGAGAGGGCGGATGTCAAAGTCAAGGCTGAAACTCTCGTATGACTGCCAGGCCACTCCCTCCAGTCGGCTGGGTGGGGCGAGTGGACGGGTGGAGAACAATGCAGGTGCGTGTTGGGGCGGGGCGTACTGAGCAGCTGGCAGACGAGGGCCGGCGACACCTTGTGCGGCGAGAACGGCCTCTCCGAGTGGGACAGGTCCTGCGTGATGTCGCTCGTCGACCCTCGGAGGTCCGGCGCCCTGTCGAGGGACGACGATAGGAGGGTTGCGCAAGACAGCGGGAGGGAGGGCGGGGCGACGAGCGGCGGCTGGTCGAGGGAGAAAGGCGCCAGTGCGAGGTCGGACAGGCCCACGTCGCCCGGCCGGTCGAGGAGCAACGTCACCGTAGATGCTGTCGTCGTCGAGTACAATCGGTCGCGCCTTTGGTCGAGCGCGACGGCGAGGGGCGCGGGCAGCTTTGGGCGAGGGGCGAACGGCCCGAGGTCGGTCCTGCACGCGCGACTCCTTCTGTCGGCCGCCCTGACGGTAACCTCCATTTCCTACCCCTCCACCTCCGCCTGTACGACCAGGTCTCGCCCTGGCCTTGGTCCGAGACAGCATGAGGTCGACGACACTGGCGGCCTTCGCCGCTGCCGGAGGCAACCTCAGCCACTCCCTGATGTCGCCCTGCGGAGGCTCGTCCTCGTCCTCCGAGTCGTCCAGGCGGACGTCGACCGTCGCGTCGCTCTCTTCCTCGCTGAGCAGGCCGTCGTCCGGGTACATGGCCGCGACGACGTCGGGGTCGATGCTGTCGTGGTTGAGAAGTGCGTTCAAGCGGCGGTGGTGGCCTGCCGAGTCCCTGCGGACGGGCTCGTCGTCCAACGCACGCTCATCGTCGGAGGACACCGGGTCGCCTTCAATCCGGAGGGGTTTGGCGGCCGCTCCTCCTGCTCCCGCGCCAGGCGGACGTCGAACGACCGACTGACCAGCGCGAACCGGTCCTGTCACTCCTCCCGCTGGACCCTTACCGTTCGCTCTGTTCTGGCGCTCGCGCGCTTCGGCCGCCCGGCGGAGGTTGTCGATGTGCCTGTTGGCAGCGACGGCGGGCATCATCCTCCCGAGGATTTTGGCTCGCTTCCGGTCGAGAACGGGTCGGTTCTCGGCGTTGGACGAGTCGCCGCCTCCGTCGTTGGTCCGAATGGACGACGCGTCCGAGGACGAACCGTCGGACGACGACGACGAAGACGACGGCGGGCGGGCGCGCGGTCGCTTGAGCTGCTTGCGGGCGGGCGAGGTCGACGTCGGTCGGGATCGGTGCAGACCAAAGGCAGAGTAGTCGGCGTCGTCCTCCTGTTCGAGCAGGTCTGCAGGGAGCACGTAAGGCTTTTCGAGGAGAAAGAACGATGGCAAAAGAAAAACACGACAGAAAAGGGAGTCAGTCTTCGAGCGAAGATTGCAGAGAAGAATAATTCTAGAAGGCGGGGGGTATTTACCTGCTCGTTCTCGCCCACCTCGCCCAAAGCCATGGGAAACCTCTGAGGGCCCCTCTTAGCCTTTGCTGCCTTCCTGGCACTCTTGCGCTCCTCCTTCTTGCGCTTGCGGACGGCCTCGTCCCACATGGCCAATTCTCCCTTCGGCCCGCCCCGACCCGCGCCGCCCCCTCCTCCTCCAAGGAGGTCCATCTCGTCCTCCTCCTCCAGGCTGCCCAGCGCTGGCAGTCGCGGAGCCTTCTCAACAGGAGGGACGAACGACGCGTCCCCCTCGTCTTCGCCCTGCTTTCCGCGCTGGTCAGCGTCGGCGCGCGCGTTCAGCCGGTCCTCCTCCTCCCTCCGCCGAACGATCGCCGCTTCCAGCCCCCCGCGAGCGAGCAAATGTCTATACAGCGCCCTCTCGCGCGTGTAGGGGTTGAGCTGCAAGGACGTTCGCTGGCGGAGACTTCGCCCTCCGCGGTCAAGGGCGAAGGCGTCGACGTCAACCTGGTTGAGGGCGGCGAGCGTTCGGGCCAGTTCGGCTGAGGCTGAGTGGGGTGAAAGAGGAGCAGCAGAGAGCGCGTTGAGCGTGGGTGCGGACGGGTCGGACGACGACGAGGCTGGCGACAGGATGACAGGCGCCAGAGGAGGAGGCGGAGGCTTGGGCGGTGGTTCCATAAACAACGTGTCTTCCGGCAGCGAAGGAGCAGGAGAGAGCGTCGTACCGAACGTCGTTCGAGGCGGGGTCGGGTGGTGCGCCGTTGACGGCCTCGGACTGATCGCGGCTGGTCGAGGCGAGAGCAAGGGGCGAGCCTGCGAGAGAGAGAGAGAGAGAGAGGGAATGTGATGGTGATGGCGGAGGGTCTTCAGTCAGATTTCCTCGCTGCATCGTGATTTCTCGTTCTTGAAGAAGGAGCGAAGGGGCGAGGTGCAACGTACAATGGGCGGACGAGAAGCCTCAGCCGGCGTCGGAGATGAGGGACGCTTTCGCGGGGTGACGGACGAGCGTCTTGCGAGCGAAAGCTGTATGAACGCGTTAAACCGTCAGGAAGAGAATGATCAGTCAAGAAGTGACACCCGGGTAAGGGAGGGTATGATGGAGGAGGGGGGAACTTACTGAAAACGGACTTCGCACGGTAACTTCCTGGCTCGCAGAACCCTCCCTCTGGACCAACCCCTCTGCCCTGCCTTTCCCCTTCTCCGCCGTCGTCCACCCGCTGCCCCTCGACGGACTCTGCACTGAAGGGAAGACGACAAAGCCGCCGGCGGCTGGCCTCGATGGTCCGGCGGCGGCGAGGGGCAGACTCGAAGGGTGGTAGATCGGTGACGGGAGGGTCTGAGCTGGCAGGAGCGGGAGCGAGGTTGCCTGCGGCGACGAGGGAGAAGGAGGCGGCGGAGCATGGTGAGCCGTCACGGGCGCCGTAGAGGGTGCAGCGAGAGGAGCTGGAGTTGAGATGATGTCGAGCAGAGGGTTGAGGGCGTCGTCGGGCGACGGATCTGTTGGAGACGCGTGCGTGTTGCCGACGGGCGTCGCGAAGGACAGATCGGCCGTCTGCGGAACGACCTCGGAGCCGCTCCTCGAGCTTGGCTGCCTGGGAGAGGGGCTGATGTGCTTGTGCCTGGAGGGCGGCTGGAGGTGGGGCTGGCCTGTGCGTCGGGTGAACGGCGGGAGGAAAGTCGACCTCGGACGCAGGGGTGTGAGTTCGGACGCCTCGTCTGGGTCCGAGGTCGGGACGATGTCGCCCTCCTCTTCGTCCTCCCTCGAGTGGTAGGACGCAAGAAAGTCGAGTGGGTCCATCGCTCGTGAAGCTCGTCTCTCGACAGGACGCGTAGAGTAGTAGAGTCGGAGTTTGGGTTCAAGACGCGTTGCGGCCATGTCCGCTCACAGTCCGCCGGATGAAAGCGACAGCCTCCAGCCAGGCGCGTACTCGACAGCGAGATGACTTCACCACACCCATACCCTTGCAGAAAGACCATGTCGCTCAAGGTCCCCAAGCCCCAGTCCGGCCTCTTCAAGGACGGATTCAAGGTACGGTCTATCTTGTCCCGTGTCTGTTGAGCTTGGACTGACAGGACTCTTTCTCTTTGCTACCTTCCCTTTGACCAACTTGCTCGCGCGCTCCTCGTCCTCGCCAACCCATCGCTTGCCGCAACCAGCATTTGTCGGGACTCGAGGAGGCCGTCCTCCGAAACATCGAGGCCGTCGGAGAGCTGTCCGAGATTGTCCGAACGTCGTTTGGACCCAATGGTGCGTCTTCCCTCTTTCGTCTTGTCGGACTCGAACAAGCTCGGGCTGTTGGAGACTGTTGGAGACTGTGGGAAGGCTACTCAAAGGATGTAAGTGTCCAAGAGAAGTTAGGTGCTGACTGCTGCACTCTCCTGCCTTCTCCTCCCTCTTTCGCTTCCATTCGGGTTTCCTGCTCGACGTTCTGTCCTGCTTTTGGTCCACGACGACTTCCCCGGCCTCCTCTCTTCAGGAAAGAACAAGCTCATCATCAACCACCTCGGCCGTCTGTTCGTCACCTCGGACGCAGCGACCATCATCCGCGAGATCGAGGTCATCCATCCGGCGGCCAAGCTGCTCGTCGGCGCGTCCCAGGCCCAGGAGGCCGAGCACGGCGACGGCACCAACTTTGTCCTCATCTTTGCCGGGGAGCTCCTCAAGCGGGCCGTCAACCTGCTCGTGATGGGCATGCACCCCAGTGAGGTCGTGCTTGGGTTCGAGATGGCGAGCGAGAAGGCGCGGGAGGAGATTGAGAGTAAGTTCTTTAGCCATCGGTGGGCGCAAGAGAGGGTGCTGGAGGGCCCGCTCCGTGACAGAGTCGTCTTTTTGCTGACTGTGTCGAACCTTTACTTGGTACTGCAGAGCTTTCTGTCCTGTCCCTTCCTCTTCCTCCGGCACAAGACACGCTCGCAAAGTCAATTGCGCCCTCAATCGCGTCCAAGCAGCCTGGGTCAGAAGTCTTCCTCTCGTCGCTCGTCGCCGAGGCGTCCCTCGCCGTCATGCCCCGCAACGTCGCCGACTTCAACGTCGACTCTGTCCGGGTCGTCAAGATTCTTGGAGGAGCGCTCAACCACTCGCGTGTCGTGCGGGGTATGGTCTTCGGTCGGGAGCCTGATGGAGTCGTCAAGAAAGGCAGCAAGCTCAAGGTGGCCGTCTACACGTGCGGACTCGACATTTCGCAGACCGAAACTAAGGGTACCGTTCTGCTCAAGAACGCGAGCGAGATGCTCGACTTTACGAAAGGAGAGGAGAAGCAGATGGAGAACGTCAGTCTCCCGCCTCTCCTGACTTGCTCGTCCTTCGCGTGCGCTGACCACCCTGGAGGACGCTTCCCACCGGTCCCGCCTACAGATCTTCAAGGAGATTGCCGACTCTGGCGTCGGGCTCATCATCGCCGGATCGGGTATCGGCGACCTCGCCCTCCACTACCTCAACCGCCAAGGCATCGCCGTCCTCAAGGTCCTCTCCAAGTTTGACCTCCGCCGTCTGTGCCGGGTCTGCTCGGCCACGCCGCTCGCTCGAGTGGGCGCACCGACACCCGAAGAGGCCGGATTCGTCGACGTGTTTGAGACGGTCGAGATCGGTGGTGACCGAGTGACGGTCCTTCGCCAGGAGGCCGACGAGCGCACGCGAACGGCAACGATCGTCCTCCGGGGAGCGACCGCCAACCAGCTGGACGACCTCGAACGCTCGCTCGACGACGGGATCAACACCGTCCGCCAGCTCGTCAAGGACGGTCGACTCATCCCCGGTGCGGGCGCGTCCGAGATGGAGCTCGCCCGGATCGTCGCCGAGTTTGGCGAGAAGACGCCCGGGTTGGCCCAGCATGGAATTCGAAAGTTTGCAGAGGCGCTCGAGGTTGTTCCCCGGACGCTGGCTGAGAACGCTGGACTCGAGGCGACGGCCCTGGTCGGTGCGCTCAGCAAGGCCCACGCAGAGGGTGGAAAGGACGTTGGAGTCGACATCGAGGTGCGTTCCCTCCTCCTCGTTCCCTTCCCGCCCCCACTCTGGAATACTGACAATATCCTCCTCTGTACGTCAGGGCGAGGGCAACGGCACGCTGTCCACGATCCCCGAGTCGATCCTCGACCCGCTTGCGGCAAAGTCATACGCCATCAAGCTCGCGACGGACGCAGCCGTTTCTGTCCTCCGGGTCGACTCCATCATCGTCGCCAAGCAGGCCGGAATTTCTGCCGTGAGTTCGCCCGTTCTCCCTCCTTCCCTCCTTCCCTCCCTTCCTTTCTGCTTCGCAACCCGCAGCCAATGCTGACCCGTTCGACCTCTCATTCCGCGCTCTCTCCAGCCGAAACAAAACCCCAACTGGGACGAGGATTAGTTCTCCTTAGCCCCAAGCAAGAGAGAAAGAAAAACTATCACAACAAAAACGTCGGAGGGGCCTTTCCTCTCCCTTCTGTAACACAACGACCTTTCACGCCGATGAAATCTCTTAGATGCCCCAACCCCCTAAAACCAACCGGACCACGCTGCTCGCTGCTCCTTGTCGCAGGCAAGTGACCGACTCGGTAGAATAGAGACTCTCCACCTCTCCATCCCAGCCGCCACCTCATGAGAGACGTCCGCAGCAGGACTTGAAAAAAGACCGACAACAGCGATCGAGTCGAGTTCGACACTCTATTCCGGGCGTTTTTTTCCTTACGTCAGCGACCGTTTTGGCCCTCCCCGTCCGACCCCATCCTCGCGCCTCCGCTGGGAGCCGCCGACGATAATCTCGTTGATTTGTGGGTTCAACTGCTCCTGCTGATGTTACAGAAAACACCGCTGGGGTTGCTCATTGGTGAACTGCACGGCCGAGGGCTGACTCCCTGTCCCTCTCTGCTGTTCAACTCCATCGAGCCCTTCAAGCAAAACCAACACCTTCGACAGAGCTCTTCCTACACCTGCGACGGATCCGAAAAGCAACAACGAACGCGTCGAGAAGTACGTTCCTTCGCAGACCCGCCTGCCCCGTCCTCCTTCCAACGAGGTCACCTCACAGCTCTCCTCGCCCGGAATGCCTCCCCAACGAGGCTACGTCCAGTCCAACTCGCTCTACTCGATGACGCCAAGCGACGACAGCTACTCGGCCGCTTCCCCCTCGGGGTTTAGCAGTAGACGGGCGAGCTCAAACGAGCTGTACAGCGGCAACCAGGGTGGTCTGGTACGTGCTCCTTCCTCTTCTTTGAGACGTGACCGACGTGTCTTCGACTGAGCACGCTGACAAGACGACTCCACCCCTCTCGAACGACGGTGCGCCCTCTTGTCTGCTCTTCGAGTAGCCTGTCGAGTCGAGAGCATTCCTAGCAAACCCCGCGTCGACCGACTTTGACGATGATGGAGACGACTGGCTCCACGACCCAAAGTCAACACGAGGAGAACAAGTACGCTCCCCTTTTTCTGTACCTTCGCTCAACAGGCGCTGACTGTTGTTCTTTGGGGTTCGGTCAGAGCACGATGTTCTCGATGAGAGGATTCCTCAACTTTGCGACGCTCGGCACACTCCTCGCCGCGCTCCTCATGCTGTTTGCTGGCTACCCGATCCTCGCCTGGGCGAGGGACCACCAGCCCGCCAAATCGGGAGCGTTCAAGTACGTTCCTTGACATGGCTCTTTGGGTTGGGAGAGGGGCTGACCATATCCTCTGCGAATGTACGTCAGTTTGGGAGGAGTGAACTCGTCAGGCCAGGTCGCTGCGGTTGTCGGAAGTAAGTCTCTCTCCACATCTCTGGCCTTGAGATGTGCGGAACCTGACATCATACTGTCTCCTCCAGACTTTGGCTTGATCGACTACGACACGCCGGAGAGTGCTCAGGTGCGTCCCCCAGCGTCGTCTCCTAATGTGAGGGGCTCACAATTTTCTGCGCTTCCTTGATCGGCAGACCATGGTCACGCAAACCGGCGAGACGTGGGAGCTCGTCTTCTCGGACGAGTTTAACACTCCCGGACGGTCGTTCTACCCAGGAGGTGCGCGACGGGCTTTCTTCCTTTCGTCGGAGGTCGTGAGCGCGCCTGCGGACGAGAACTGACCTTTTTTGTCCGTATTCCTCTAGATGACCCCTACTGGGAGTCTCAGGACCTTCACGCCTGGGCGACGTGAGTGTCAAAGCCGTGGCTCCGAGGCCGAGTGTTTGAACCTGACAGCCCTCCGGTCTTCTCTGCCTTTCTTGCCTCCAGAAACGACCTGGAGTACTACTCGCCAACTGCCGTGACGACGGTCGTCGACCCGGACGACGACACAAACGGTTTCTTGCGTCTCACATTGAGTAACATCACCCAACACGACCTCTACTACCAGGGTGCCGAAATTTCCTCGTGGAACAAGGCAAGTTTTTGGTCACTTGAAGGACTGGTCGTTCGTCGCGTTTGAACTGTGAAAGACTGACTTTGTTGATGTGACTCCTCCCTCAGTTCTGCTTCACCGGAGGACGCCTCGAGACCTCTGTTCGTCTGCCCGGACGACCAGACGTCTACGGTCTTTGGCCCGCTGTTTGGGTACGCCCTCCTTGC
This sequence comes from Cystofilobasidium capitatum, assembly GCA_014825545.1. Classification (NCBI taxonomy): domain Eukaryota; kingdom Fungi; phylum Basidiomycota; class Tremellomycetes; order Cystofilobasidiales; family Cystofilobasidiaceae; genus Cystofilobasidium; species Cystofilobasidium capitatum. Next base: position 25,617 of record MVAJ01000076.1, on the reverse strand, counting down.
TTCGACGCGAGACCCCTTTGCGACCTCTACTGACGCCCTTTTTCCTCGCTTTAAAATAGACCATGGGCAACCTCGGTCGAGTTGGGTGAGTCCAGGACGACCAGAAGATCTCCAGCTACAGGTACGGTTGCTGATCTTTGTCTGCGCTCTAGCTACGGAGGAAGTCTCGAGGGCGTTTGGCCATACGTGAGTAAATTGCCTGCGCCTCTCGGACGACTTCGAAGCAGCTGACAAGACTATCCTCCCCATAGACTTACGACTCGTGCGACGCCGGAACCATGCCCAATCAGACCCTGCCAAACGGCACGCCCACCTCTGTCGCCACCGGCAACACGTGGGGCGAGCCGCTGTCGTACCTGGGCGGTCAGCGTCTGTCCGCCTGCACCTGCCCCGACGACGACACACATCCCGGACCCAAGAAGTCGGACGGCACCTGGACTGGACGCTCAGCACCCGAGGTCCTTTGCTTCTTTCTTAAACTGCGCTTAGAGGAATCGACTGACTAAGACGGCGCTTCGCTTTCCATTTGTAGATCGACCTGATTGAGGCACAGGTCGACCACACCACACTCGAAGGTCAGGTCTCGCAAAGTTGCCAGTTTGCGCCCTTCAACCTGGGGTACCTCTGGGACAACGCCACAAACTCTGTGAGGACTTTTCTGCACCAAAAAAAAAGTTCGCCTTGAGACGTGTCGCTGATTCGCTTCTTTCTCGTCGAATGACTTTCGCAGGTCTTCTACGACAAGACAATCACGTCCCTCAACTCGTATTCGGGTGGGCAGTACCAGATGTCGGCCTCGGGTCTCACGACGACCAACCAAACCTGCTACGAGTACGCTGTCGGAGGAGGAAAGCATACAGGTTGCTTTGCCGTCTTTGCGTGAGTCTAGCCTTGTCCTCAAAGAAGCCAAATGGCACAGGCTGATCTGGAACCGCTTTCAACAGATACGAGTACCAGACCGGCTCGGATGGTGAGTCGTGTGTCCCTCTCTCATTTCTGTCGACCGCTTGCTGACTCCCTTGCTCTCCCCCTCCTGCTCTCAAGGTTACATCACCTGGTGCGTCTCATAGCTCGAGCGACGCTCTGCACAGGAAGGTTATGCTGATTTGTCTCTGGCAATTTTCTGCGTGTGTTCTTTTCTGCAGGTTCAGTAACGATAAACCCTCGTGGACGTATAAGCCCGACGGGATGCACGCCGTGAGCGCGATCGACGTCGGAGACCGACCCATCCCTGAAGAGCCTCTCTATCTGATCCTCAACCTCGCCATCTCGACTGCGTTCACCACCATCGACTACGACGGCCTGCGGGACTTGTTCCCCGTCCACATGGACGTCGACTACATTCGGGTTTACCAGGACCCTGACAACAAGGTGCGTCGTTCCGCTGCCGACCCTCCCTCACTCCCACACACCCTCGCACACTGTCTTGCACACTCACTGACGCGTGTGCTTTCTCTTCCCTTCTGAAGAACGTCGGGTGCGATCCCGTTCGTTCCTTTCTTTGACCATTTTTCGTTTGACCTTAACCGCTGACCTCTCGAACCTTCCTTCAGGACGACTACCCAACGGCTGCTTATATCGAGAGGTACATGGACACTCTCTACTCCGACTACAATATCACGACTTGGGCCCAGGGGACCGACTCCGAACCACTGCCCAAGAACCGGCTATCGGACACTGTTCGTTCCTCCCCCTCCCCCTCCTTTCCTTGTGCTCTCCTGGTTCTTCGACCTGAGCAACCAGCACTGACAGCTCCTCTCTATACTCTTCTCATCCAGTGCTAAAGTGCCATCGTCCGGTCGGTCGAGTTCAAACCCTCGATACATGACCCGGAACTCCCTCCCCCCTTGTTACCCGACCCTACATCAACCCCTTTCCCCTTCTTGATGTCGCTATAGAATATACCCCTCTTGTGTCTCTCGCTCGCTCAATTCTTGCATTTCCACTTCGTTCCACTGTCCCACACCTCTCTTTGCATTCTAAATGTATCGTTATCCGGTTTACAGCACGAGTCATGTCAAGAGCGCACGACCGGCAGAGTGTGCGGCAGAGAGAGGAAGGGGGAGAGACGAGGGGAGAGGGTTAAACGGCGACATTGTCCTTGAAGAACGACTCCCAGTCCGACTGCCCAAAGCTCGACGAGATCGAGTTCTCCAGCAGGCCGTCCCAGAGCGCCGTCGGCTGTCAACGGGCGAGCGACACAAAAACTGGTCATGTCAGTATTTTCTTTTGTGAGGTAAGCCCGACGAGGATAGGAAGGACGAACAGTGACGTGAACGCCGTTCTGGCGCCCGAGCTTGACAAAGTACTTGAGGTCGGCCGTGACGTCGACCCCGCCGTTGGGGGACGTCTTGAACGTGATTCCGTTGAGGAGAGAAGCCTTCTGCTCTTGAGTTACCAAAAGCGGGCCGGCGACTGGTTAAAATTGAAGGGTTTCTTGCATAGTCAGGGAAGGGATATCTGAGGGCAAGTAAGGAGAGGAATGGGGACGGACGTTTGACGAGGGCCTGTCGGATCTCGGTCGAAGAGAGGTTTCTGCGAGACGAACAACAAGGATCACCCGGTCAGCCTGTAAGGCTTGGTCACATTTCGGAAGTGGTACAGGAACGCACGCGGCGGGTCGGTCAAAGAACTCCTCCTGGCCTTCCATGAGGACCTTTGTGAACGCCCAGCTGTGCTCGGGTGCGATCCGACCAAATGAGAGGGCCGCCTCGTGCAGCAGAGGCGACGTGGCGTGCCAGGGCTGAGGGTAGAGACGGAGGAGCAGCTGGACTTTGCCCGAGAGAGGGCCACCTTCCGAGATGACTGCGAGTCGAGCAAGGGGTGTGTCAGCGACGAAGGAGGACGACAAGTGGAGGGAGAGACGAACGGGGAACGACGTGCTGGTCGAGGGAGGCCGTGATCTTGCGGGAGAAGGGACACAGGTAGTCGACGCTATAGGGAGACCAGCTTTCAGTGCTAGGAAAGCGCGGGGGGGGGGGGAGGCCAGGGAACTCAACTAGACCTCGAGGGTGTGAGGGGCGGCTGCGGACCCGATGCGGAGGAACGACTGCGAGAGGGAGCAGAGTCAGTTCTTGCGATCTCGCAGAGGGAGAGGACCTTTTGCGTACGAGCGAGGGTTTGAGGGCCATGGTTGAGTCTGGAGAAGGTGGGTGAAGGGAGAGGGAGATGGTGCGAACCAGTCGTCGTCAGTCGTCGTGAGGTCAAGCCTGGGAATCATCTTTCGGATCTGAGCGACAATGCCAGACTCGGGCAACCTCGGACCTCGACCGTCCGCCCCTCCAACCTTCAGCATTGACAGCAATCAACAGCAACGATGGCATCCTCCGACAGACAGGCAACAGGTCAGCACCCAGCACCCATACACGCTCATTGCTCTGCGACTGACGCTCATCTCCCTTTGGCAGCCGATGCGACCGTCCTCATCCTCTGTCCGTCCCTTCCCCAGCCCACTTTCAGCCCTCGCACCCTTGACACTCCAGCTTCTGACGCCATGCCTTCGGCTGTCCCATTTCAGACTCGGGAGGCACCATTGGCATGCTTCCCTCAGCTAACGGGTGCGCACCTGTCCGCCTGCGAACTCCCATGCTCCCCAAGCAATCCTCTCACGAAGAGGCGCAGCGTCTGACTCGGTGATCGATGCCTTTGTTCTGCTCCCTTTCCTCAGGTACGTGCCCGAACCAGGGTTCCTGACGGCCACTCTCAAGGCCCAGTCGAGGTTCCACGATCCCTCAGGAGACTCGGTACGTCCCAGCCCGTGCACCGCAAGAGATCCTCGCTCCTGCTCTCGTGCGAGCTGACTTGGTCTCTTCTCTGCCTGTCATCCCTCTGGCGTTCCCCTCAGCTCCTCTCGCACACGGCGTCGTCGCAGACGTTCATCAACTGGACTACGACGACCTCGTCGCCCTCGGTCTCGCGTCCTTCCTCGCCGCCTCCTGCAGCCCCTTTGCAGACCTTCCTCGTTCGTTCGTCCGTGCCTGATGGCCCCCAGCACGCGGGCGCGACAGAGGAAGACGTCCAGGTCGGAGAGGACGGAGTGCGGTACAGAGAGGTCGAAGTGACGGGCTTGGTGACGCCGCCTGTCGACAAGATGGGCAGGCGGATCAGGTACTGCATCCTGGAGGTACGTCCGCCTCCTCGTTCGCCAGACCGCTGCGCCTCCGGAAGAGCACGCAACTGATGGAAGACCATCTTTACAGTACTCTCCTCTGATCGACTCGTCTAACGTCTCGAGCAAGGACTGGATCCGACTGGCGACCGACATCTCGCTCAACTACGGCACGTTTGACGGGTTTTTGCTGCTGCATGGAACGGACACCATGGCACACTCTGCCTCAGCCCTGAGGTGCGTTCGCTCTTTCAAGCCTTGCTTCACGCCCTGCATGATGGGTCCCTCCCTGCTTCAGACACCGGAGTTTGTGCTGACTCGCTGAACTTCACCTCTCCTTTTCTACTTGCTAGTTTTCTTTTGGAAGACCTTGTCAGTTCATTCCTCCTCCCCTTCCTTGATGTGTCTCTTTCCGACCGCGCAGCCGCGTGGGGCGGACTGGCTGAAGAGACGTTCGTAAACTTGTCTTCTTGCAGGGCAAGCCAGTCATCATCACCGGAGCGCAAAGTGAGTTTGCCTTCTCTGCGAACCCGGTCGCATCGAGTCTGACCTGCTCTTCCTTCTGAATCTTCGACCGACAAGTCCCCATTTCTCAGCTGCGCAACGACGCGTACGAGAACCTCCTAGGAGGACTGATGATCGCCGCCCTGTTCCCCACCCTGCCCGAAGTCGGCCTCTTCTTTTCCGGCCGGGTGTTCCGCGGCAACCGGACGATCAAGAGTTCGAACGACTCGTTCGAGGCGTTTGGGAGCTTTGGCGAACCCGGATGGCTCGTCAGGGTTGGTATTGGGCTTGAGGTCAATTGGGCGCAGGTCAGGAGGTGCAGGAGGGTCAAGGCGTTCCGAGCGCACAGGAGTGGGTCTTCTCATCGAAACCTCCTTCCAGGAACCTTCGTTGGAGGTGAAGCAGGGTCCTTAATACTGACCTGATGGCTCTTCCATCCATTCTTTGATTAGGCATGTGTCCCGACGTCGGTGAGTGGATCTGCGCCTTCCCCTCCCGTTACACGACCTACCACTGACCCGAGCAAGCGACTCTTACACTATTGTGTCACCTTAGCCATCCTTCGCATCTTTCCCGGCATCTCGCCCGCCTTCTTCCGAGCGTTCTTTGCGCAGACAGACGACCGTCCGCTCAAGGGCGTCGTTTTGGAGACGTTTGGAGCTGGCAACGCGCCCGAGAACCCTGGTTCTTCCCTCTTCATTTACCTCCTTCCCACGTTCAGACTTGGACTAGCTGACGTATTATCGACTGCACCGTAGCCATCATGGAGGAACTCCGGATCGCGACCCAGGAGAAGGGCATCGTGATCGTTAACGTGACCCAGTGCCAGCAGGGGAGCGTGTCTAAGATCTACTCTGGAGGTTTTGCGCTCGAGAGGGCGGGCGTTGTTGCAGGTGGAGACATGACGACGGAGGTTCGTGGAGCGCATCTCTTTCTTGCCGAATTGTTCCTCGGACAAGAGATCTGACTTTGTTTAACCTCCCCTCTCGTCTCCCTCTCTCTTCCGCATTTAGTGCGCACTGGCCAAGCTATCGTACTTGCTTTCCAAGCCGCTGTCGACCGATCAGGTCAAGCACCTATTGTCCATCTCGCTCCGAGGAGAGATCTCGACTCCTTCATCGGCGACCGCTCCTCCACCCGCTTCGGGCCTGTCGAGGCTCAACGACCTGGTCGCTCAGGCCGTTGATCTGACCGGCGGCAGACCTCTCGTCCCTGCGGATCGACACCCTGCTCTAGAGGGTGCACCCTTGACGACGGCCTCGGACGGACCTGAGGAAGTGGCCGCCTGGGGTCGGACGGAAAAGGCGTCGCACCTGCTGGAAGCGGCCATTCTCCCAGCGCTCCTCTTCCGGTCGGTCGCGACGCCCTCGTCGCCCGAAACGCTCGAGACGCTGCTCGAGACGTACCACCCGACCGAGCTCGACCCGGACTGCTCCAATGCCGTCGGCGAACTCAACGCGGTCGGCATGAGCCTCCTCCACGTCGCTTGCATCCACGGCTCGGTCGAGTGTGTGCGCATCTTGCTCGAGCGAGGTGGGAGCGTTCACGTGAGGGACATGCTAGGGTCAGTTCGCACCCAGCCGGAATCCTCTCTTTTCTACTGCTCGGGATGGACAGATGTCTGACCCTAGTCTTTGTGACTGTTCTGCTTGCTGGTCTGCAGGCACACCCCGCTGTACTACGCCGCCCGACAAGGGCACGCCGAGGCGGAGAGACTCGTACGCGAGGCCGGAGGACTGTACTCTGGCGCAGACGTCGACAGTCGGCATGTCCAAGAGGGAAGAATCGCAGGACCATGAAATGGCCTTACCCTCCGGCTCGAGTCGCCCGTCTTGCTTTTGCACCTCGAGATGAGCTGACAGCTCTCGCCCGCTGATATTGCTTTTCATTCATTGATTCGTGGGGGGGGGGGAGGTTACTTTCGCTGCCTCGCCTGCAGGTCCTTCAGCCGCTTTCGAGCCTCCTCAATCTGCTCCTTGATGCTCTTCTCCCCCGCAGGCGCCAGCGACGCCTTCTTGGGCTCGACAGCCTTCTTGACGACGGCAGGCGGGATCGTATCCCGACCTTGTAGGGTCTGCGTCGTCTGCGCCTGCTCCTTCTGCTTCCTGAACGTCTCCTTGACCTTCTCGAGGTGGTCCTGCCTCTCAGGCTCCTCCGCCCACAGGTCGTCCATCTCGGCCTCCTTGGCCGGTGCCGTAGGCGCGGGCGTGACAGGCCTAGCAGCGACGGGCGCCCCTCCGGCCAGTCGAGCCTGCTCGAGCGACCGCTCCTTGATCGCCCGCGCCTCCTTCTCCTGCAGCAACCTCAGCTTCGACTCCTTCGCGTCCGCCCCCTGCCGCGCCTTGGCAACGTTCTCGTCCCACTTGACCGACTTTTTGAACGCGTCAACAAACGACCCGGACGGCTTGGCCGCGGGCGCGGTCGGGTCGGCCTCGATGATGGGCAGGTCGAAGTACTTTCGGACGGCCGGTCGGGAAAGCGTGAACGACTGGAGGGCGGTGAAGGTGTTGGACGTCGTCCAGTAGAGCAGCACGGCCTGTTTTTGATGCAGTGAAAGAGGGAAGAGTTCGGGGCGGGTCGGTCAGTCGGTGGATTTGGCTCGAGGGGTGCGCGAGGTGTAGAAAAGAGGGACGCACCGCAGGGAAACCTGAAGGTCCCATACCTCCAACGAGAGGGACCGCTTCGGGCAGCGTGAACCCTCCGAACCAGGGGATCATGACAATTGTGCCGACCTTGAGGACGGACCGCATCTTCTGCATCAGGTCGCCCATGTGGTTGGCCGCTGCCGAAGGAGGCGTGCCGGCCGCTCCGTACTGCAAGGTACCAAATCGAAAAGAAGGTCAGGACGAAAGAAAAAGCAGTCTAACGAAGAGGGAGAGAAACGTACGTGGATGATGCACCAGGTGGCGATTCCGGACGTGATGGGGAGGATAAAGAGCGGGTCGGCGACGGTCAGGTCGGTGCACCAGTCCGGGATGCCCTGGACCTTGAACTGCCAGACGGGGAGCTTGCACATCGACTCGATCCCCCAGAACATGCCGAGGAAGACCGGAATCGAGATCAGCGGCTGCTTGAGCGGGCCGAGCATCGAGATCTTTTCGCGCTTCATCGCCTTCTGGAGAGCCATGGAGAGCTGCATCTTTGTCGGCTGGTCCTGGGCGGCCTCGATCGCGGTTTGGTACTGCTTCATCTCGGGCATGAACTTGGCCATGCGAGCGGAGGATTGGAGACCGGACTTGACGAGCGGGAAGATGGCCATTCGGATGGCGAGCGTGAGGACGACGATCGTGGCCCACCTGGACGAGCAGACCGCAGCGTCGACCGTAGCGTCAGTCTGACAGCCCCCACCCAGAGCGCAGAACAGAAACAGCAAACGCACCAGGGAAGACCGGTTCCGACGTGAATGAGTTCCAAGAGTTGCTGAATGACACCGGACGGCCACCACGAACCGAGGCCTTGAGCCTTGAGGTCGCCCAGGTGTTCGGGCAGGTACCGGAGATCAACGCCGTTCTCGAGGATGCCCGTTTCAGGGTCGACAACGCTTCCGAGGTCGGAGACCGAGTCTACTGGCGGCGGTGCTTGGGAGTAAGGTTGTTGAGGGAGGTTGGGAGTCGACTGGAGGGTCGAGGATGTCGGGGGAGGAGTCGCTGGGAGAGGGTTCGGGTCGACTGGCGGTACCGAAGCTGCTGCCGGTGCGACGTCAATGTCGGAGGGCGCCCGAGGGATGATGGCCTCGACCTCGTCTGAGGCATTCTTGAAGGGCCAGCCGAGCGAGAGGTGTCGAGCCTGCAGTCTGCTGGGTCCAGCAGAAGGAAGTCCGCCGAACCTCGAGCTGGACGGTCGGATGCTCTAAAGGAAGGGAGACGACGAGCCAGTCAGCGGCCACTCTGCGGACCCTCGGCCGAGCGTCAGCAACGTACAGAAAAGGCCTTGGCCGTGTAGACCAGTCGGGAGCTGCAGCACAGGTACGAAAAAGTCGGGTTCAGCCCTCCGAGGTCGGGTCGCAGGGCAGAGCAGGGCAGGCACTCACGACGAAGGGACGGCAGACGACCGGGAGACCGCTCTTGCGCAGAGCGCGAGCGAGAAGGGCGACGCCATGACCAGAGAGGGCTAGCCTAAGGGCTGTCTGTGAACTTCGTTAGGAAGGGATATGAGGGAAGGGTCTGGGGTTCGTCTGTCGCTGTCGGACGATGCGGACTCGCGTCTCCGAGCCCCAAAGCGTTCCTTCAGCCCATCCTTGCTCTTTCGTGCCCTCCCCCCACCCACATATCCTCCCCTTTTCCTCTTAGAGACGAGCCCATACTCCTGCCCTCAGCTCGCTGCCCTGCTCTACCCTCGTCTCCACTCTGTCGAACGCTGCCACTCTCCGCCCGCGTTGATCCTCTCGCTTGCTCCCGATGGCCCGGTCCCCATCAGCCTCCTCGTCCACCCCTCGCCGGCCGTCGACAGACATCGAGCTCAACTCGTCCCTGCCCTCACGCTCGACCACACCCGGCCCGCTCGCCAACAAGGTCTCGTTTAGCACCTTTCCGCAGGACTACGGCGCGACGTCAACGCCGACGAGACTTTCCCTCGACGGGCGTCCGCCCTCACGCACCGCGCAGCAAGAACGGTCCGACGACGAGGACGACACGGAGCTCATGGATGAGCTTGAGCTGCAGGTTATCGCACCACTGCCGCCCAAGAGTGAGCGCTGGGAGCGGGCGTTTGCACTGTTGGTCGCCTGCCTCCTCAGCGTCGGGTCGCACTACGGAAGCTACCTGCTCGGACCACTAAAGGGCGTCATCCATCGCTCGCAGGGAACGAGCAACACCCAATTTTCTCTCCTCCTCGCAGCCCTCTCGTGCGTTCTCGCCACCTCGAGCGCAGTTCTCTAGGAATTTTGAGCTGACTTGGGAGTCTCGTCTGATTGCCAGGCTCAACAACACCTGGACCCCTCTGGTCGGTGGACTCCTGACGGCCAAGCTCGGTACCCCTCGGGCCTCGATCCTCGCCACGAGCATCATCTTCCTCGGCCAGCTCATCGTCCTGCTCTCGGTCGACGGTGGAGAGGACGGCGCTAAGCGAGGTAACCTCAAGGGCATGGCGGCTGGCCTGTTCATATTTGGCATGGGAGTCTCGCCCTTGGCCGTCGTGCAGGAGACCATGTGAGCTTTCCTGCGCTTGTCCCTCGCTTCCTTCGATGAGCACTGACGTGTTCTTCTCGCCTCTCCAGTATCGTCCGCTACTTCTCGAATCACGGGCTGGGTGTCTCGCTCGCCCTAGGTCTCGTTGCGGGCAAGGGTGCCAGCTTCATCTCGTCCATCACCTCGTACCCCCTGGCAGAAAAGTACGGTACGCGAGGACCGTTCGTCGTCAGCACCTCCCTCGCCGGTCTCAGCTTCGCGGTCAACATCCTCTACCTCATCTTCCACGCTCGCCTCCATCCGACCTCCTCCGATTCTTACAAGTCGGATGAGGCGGCTGCAGAGCGCGTCATCCAAAAGCGCAAGGTCAAGCTCATGAATCTATCGAGGCTTGGGGACGTCTTCTGGATCTACATCTTGATGAATGTCTTCTCGGGCGCGATCTGGAGCCCTTTCCTGCACCTCTCCTCGTGCGTCGCCTCCCTGCGCTGCCCTGTCCTCTACGACCTGCTCGCGTCGCGCTGATGATTGATCTTCTTTTCTCCCTCAACCAGCAACATCATTCAGCGCCGCTTCCAGCTTCCCGACTCACGCTCTGCTTCGTATGCATCCCTTCTCCTCGCCGGAGCCATCTTCCTCTACCCTCTCGCTGGGTTCATCCACGACCTCTCGCATCGTCGCCAGGCGGCCGACACTCTCCGCGCCGGCCAACCTCCATCCTCGACGATCGTCTACCGCCTCCTGACAATCGCCTCCTGTCTAACCCTATTCTGCTACGCCTGGCTGGCCGCTCCGGCCGAGTGGACGCAGACGCCCGTGCCGGCGTTGTTGAGCTTCGGGATCGGGCACGGCTTCGCGACGCTCTTGCTTGTGCTGGTCGTCCCCGGCATCGTTGAGCCAGAATGGGTTTCGACCGCTTTAGGCACTCACAAAAGCGTGAGTTCTCCTCCCTCACTCCATCAGCAGAGCGTCCGTACGAGCTAACTTCCCTTCGCCGCTCTCTCTTCTACGACTCGCCAGATGGAAGCCGCCGCTACCACACTCGCGCAGACACTCTCCGGCCTCGTCCTCGACACCAAGTCAAAGGTCAAGACGCCCTCGCCTCCGACTGGTTCCGATCTGTCCGAGGTAGACGACCCGACCATCCCTCCGAGCACGTACGGCACCTGGCTCCTCCTCTTTGCCTTCCTCGTTGTCAACGTCCTCCAGCTCCTCACGATCGTCGCCCTCTGGCGAGCGTTCGCCCGGCGGTGTCGTTCTCGCCAGGCTGAGTACGACGCGCTGCCAAAGGACGACGAGGACGTCGTCGACGTGTCCATCTCGCTCGAAGACGACAGCGGTCGACGGCTGCTCCACCACCCGTCGAGGAGTCTCTCGACGTCGTCCCACCGGCCGCTCTTGTGGTCCGAGACGGGCTCGACCGACTCGTCCGCGGGCTCCTTCGACCTTGAGACCGAAACCGTCAGAGAGGAGCAGGCCGTCAAGGGCCCGGTGCGCGAGCTGTGTTCAGAGGAGGAGCTGCAGCGGGGCAGATGGTTCTTCGGAGCCAGCCTGACGTTCTTGCTTGTCGTTTGGGCGACGTTTGGAGGGGTCAGTCTGTCGAGAGGTTGACCGCGCTGGGTTTTCGCGGCCGCTTGGGCATGACTTATTGATGTACCACTGCTCTCAAAACAGTAGGGTTGTACGATGCATGAGAGATTCAATGGAAAGGGAAGGAGGGCGTGCAGATTAAAAAAGGAGGAGAGGCGAAGTCAAAAGAAGGGGGGTTGCGAGCATAAAGGGAAGAAAAGGGATGTGAAGATGGAGGCGGTCTGGAGGGTTGGGGGAGGGATTTATCGCTTGCCGAGGTCGTTTTCCTTGACGGACCGGAGAAGATCCTTGACGGACTTGAACGCAAGCTGCTCCTTGGCAGACATGGCCGCAGGGGACGCCTCGGGCAAAGGGCGGTCGGCAAACGTGAGGAGCGAGTACAGAGACGCGATTTGGTCGCCCTTGTTGATCAGAACGCAGGAGCCCAGACGTCAGCACACGGGTCGAAGAGCCGATCGGTTGATGAAGCAGAACGCACCTTCTGTTCGAGCGTGTCAATGACCTCGCGCAGGTGTTCTGCCAGCACGTTGCGCTTTGCAACGTTGGACGCGGCGTCGAGGATCTTGTACTGATCGGCGAGCTCAGAGTAGATGCTTGTGGGACAAAGGTTCAATGAGAAGAGTCAGTCGTCCATCAGAGAAAGAGATGTGAGAGCGTCGAAGGACTCACGCTTTGTAATGACTGTACTCATCCTCGAGCTCCCTAAGTACTCGGCTCAGCACCGTCTGGGGCGGCAACCTGTTGTCGATGCCGCCCGAGGCCTGTCTCTCTCTGGCCTTGCCCTTCTCCTGGACAGCGGGACCGCCCGACCTGGTGCGAGTGCGCGCACGAGGAGCGGCAGGCGGCGAGACAGGTCGGATGGTGTCGTCCACGGCTTCGTCCCTGAGGTCGACGAGGTCCTCCTGAGCAATCTCCTCGGTGTGTTCGTCGAGATCGAGGACGGGCTCCTCCTGTTCGAAGCTGGCAGCCCATGCGTTCGGGGAGTGAGGCTGTGCGTTAGGACGAGATGCGGAGGCCGCAGTAGCGAAGCGGGATCGATGTCGGGGGGATGGAGGAGGGAGGACGTCGGCCATGCGAGGCGAGGAAGGGAGAGGAGGAGAGTTGTGAGGAGCGGCGGCCATGCGAAGTCCCTGGTTATCGTGAACAGCAGCCATCAGCACGGTGCATCAGACCGCAGGCCGAAAGGATTGGAGGACTCACGTCGGACAACCGAGAGGCGGGTCTCTCTACGGGCGAACTACGGGCGGACCGTCTTCGCTCGTCCTCCCTGCGCGCCTCATGCCGTTCCCTCTGTGAGTCTCTGTCCTCCCCCTCCTCTCTGAGAACGCTCAGATCCGCCCTGACGTCCCTCACGTCAAGACCAAGACCCTGCGAGCTTCGTGGTCGCTCCTCGCGCTCCCTCGGGCTGGTCTGAACCTGCACCTCCCTCCTCTCCCTCTGGCTGCCCTCAAACGCCTGCCTCAGGCCTCCAACCTCGGCACTGAGCGCACGCACTTCGTCCCGGAGTCGGTCGACCTCCTCACCCCGCCTGGCCAACTCGGCCTGATCCGCCTGGCGTTGCGCCTGAAGCTGACCGATAACGCCTTGCTGAGCCTTGAGGTCGGCCTGGAGCTTCATCACCTGCGAGCGAAGCGTAGCGACCAGTTCCTCCAGTACTGCAGGAAAGCGTCAGATTAGTCCACGGAACGATGAAAGGAAGCGCGCGAGGGGGGAGAATGGAGAAAGACGCACCCTTCTTCTCCTCGAGTACCTCGTAGTACCTCTTCTCCCACATTCCCTCCTCGCCTCGCCGCCGGTTCTGCAAGACCTCCCTCTCGAGAATCCACTCCTCCTTGGCCGCCGCCTCCCGCTCGCGCGTCAGACGGAGTTCGTCCTCCAGCTGGCCGATCCGGCGGCGCGACTGCGAGTTTTCTGTCTCGAGCGACTGGAGGCGGGACTGCAAGGTCTGGAGCTCTTGGAGTGGATAGGCTAGACGGAGGCAAGAAGAGAGACAGTTCCGTGTCAGCAAAACGTGGTGCGCTGTGTGACCTTCGGAGTTGGGGGCAAAACTGACGATGAGGGTCCTCCCTTCCCTCGTGTAGGGTCGTCTGCCTGGGGGCAGCCCTTAACGGCATCTCGCCAACGGCCTCCGTCAAACCCGTCACGTCGGGCAGGTAGATGCTCGTCTGGCCGATCCCACCCCCCGAGACGGCCCGCGACCGGTTCTGGGACGCCCTCCGTCCGAGCTGGGCAGAGACGTCCCTCTTCTTCTTGGTGCCGTTGTTGCCTGCCGAGCTCGACCGTCGAAGATGGCCGCTGGCGTCAACTTGGGAGGGCGACGGGTGGGACTGCAAGGGCGATCGAAGCTGGTCTTCGACCCCTCGAGCGAGCGTGGTGAAAAGCGACTCCTCCGTTGCCGACCGCTGGCCTCGCGACGGGTGACCGCCTGCAGCCAGAGGCGACGGCACGCGCACCGAGTGTCGGGCGGGCGAGAACGACCTGGCGAGTGCGTCGGTGAGCTTCTTCGATTTGGTCGGTCGAGGGATCGGGGCTTCGGCCTTGCCGCCGCTGGGAAAGCCGAGGTCGGACAGGCCAAAGGAGAAGGCGCGTTGTTGAGGGTTGGACCCGCCGAGCATCTTTCCGAGCTCGCGGTCGTCGTCGAATCCTCCCGAGCCCCCTTGCTGGCCTCGGAAGGCAGGCAGACCGGATCCGACGAGTCCGGTGCGGAGCGTGATGGCAGACGCGTGGTGGCCGTTGGTCGAGACGGGCGATGGCGCGTGCTGGTGGGCGGTGTGGGTCGTGTTGAACGACGACTGGCCGAACGAGGACCCTGCTGCTTGACCGGCGGCACCCTGCGCACTGAGGTTGCCTCCGGGCGAAGGGGCGCGGGCAAACTCAACGGACGAGCCAAAATCGTCCTGGCTCGGGTGCGAGGCCGTCTGGGACCGTCCGTCGTCGTCCGGGTGGTTGGACGACCGGGAGAGGAAGGAAGACGACGCCCGGCTGGAAGACATCATCGAAAGCTCGCCCAGCTGGCGCTCCATGTGAAGGCGGTCGAGGTCGGCCTGCGAGTGGGGGATGCGGATGCCGTTTGCTGCTGGGGGGAGGGGCAGGAAGGACGACGAGGCCGACGAGGGTTGTTGGACGAGCGAGTTGTGACGCGAGGACCCGAACCGCATCGAGCGAGGCGAGGGCGAGGGCGAGGGCACGCGGGCAGAGGGTTGGGAGGACGATGCCGAGGACGATCCCATAGCACGCAGGATACGAGAGGGTGTGTGTGTTGTGTGTCACTGCAGGAAGGAAAGGGTGTCGCTATGGGGAAGGGGGTGAAGGGTTGACCCAACAGGGGGCGGGCGGGAAGAGCCAAAGACAAAAACAGGCACGACGCGACCAGCCCGGATTCTCTGGACAATGGTTACGTCAGCATAGTCTAGCTGGCTTGTTCCTCACCTCTCGCTCCCTCCGAGTCAGGACACTCCTTGCTCCTGAACTTGAGCTGCCTTCGTCCCCCTCCACACCCAACTCCCTTACTCCTTACCGACCATGACCAGCCCCAAGCCCCGTCTCTTCCTGCTCGACTACGGCGCCGGTGTGAGTTCAGCTCGTCCGCGCAACCCGTCCCTTTGCCTTCTCGGTAGCTTACATTCAGCCTTGCTCGTTGCCTGCCCTCCCCCAAGAACGTCCGGTCGCTTGCCAACTCGATTAAGAAGCTCGGCTTCGACTTCGAGTGGATCAAAGACGCTTCCGACTTTGACAAGGCCGATGTCAGTCCGCCAGATTGCTCCCTTTCGCTCGCCTTGTGCTGACGCCGCCGCCTCTCCCCCGCCAGAAACTCATCTTCCCCGGAGTTGGTGCCTTCCCCCAGGCCATCGCCTCGCTGCACACCTCTGGCCTGTTCCACCCTCTTCAGGCCTACCTCAAGTCCGGTCGACCGTACTTTGGTATCTGTATCGGCATGCAGGTCCTGTGCGAGTCGTCCGCCGAGGGCGCGCCCATTGCCGGTCTCGGAGTCGTCCCTGCTCGGGTCGAGAAGTTCCTGACGGACGACGTCTTCAACGGCGCAAAGAAGGCGGTCCCTCACATGGGATGGAGCGAGGCCACGCCTTACCCGGGAAGCAAGCAGGAGCAGATCAACCCCTCGAACGGAACGCCCGAGGACCTCTACTTTGTCCACTCGTTCGCCGTCCCGTACGCCAACGCCTCCCCTGCCCTCTCGCGCTGGGCCCACACGACGACCCAGTACGGAAACGAGGTCTTTGTGTCCTCTGTCCGACGCGGCAACATCCTCGGCTGCCAGTTCCACCCCGAAAAGAGTGGCGCGGCCGGGTTGAGGGTCCTCAAGAGGTGGCTCGACGCCCCGATCGAGGAGCTTAGCGGCGACTACGAGGAGGACAGCAAGGACGAGGCAGCGGTCGACATCAAGCTCAGATCGGAGGACGGGTTCACCAAGCGAATCGTTGCCTGCCTGGACGTCCGGGCCAACGATGCGGGTGAGTGGTCTGCTCTGGCACTGGCTCGTCCCTCGAGCACGAGATTCTGACCCTCCCCTCCCCCTCTGCCTTGCCCGATCCGCAGGAGACCTCGTTGTTACCAAGGGCGACCAGTACGACGTTCGAGAGGCAGCCCCCTCGGAATCTGGGTCTGGCCAGGTCCGAAACCTCGGCAAGCCCGTCGACCTCGCCAGGCGCTACTACTCGGCCGGCGCTGACGAGTGCGTGCCCCCAGCCAGGAGGAATCACGCTCTTCTGCCTTTCGTCCGACCACTGACGTTTGCGCTTCCTCATCTTTCTTTGCAGGATCTGCTTCCTCAACATCACCTCGTTCCGACAGTCTGCCTTGCTCGACCAGCCCATGCTCGCCGTCGTTGAGGCCGCCGCAGAGACCATCTTCGTCCCGCTCACCGTTGGAGGTGGCATCAAGGACACGGTCGACCCTGACGGCACGCCCCGCTCTGCTCTCGAGGTGGCTGGTGCTTACTTCCGAGCTGGAGCCGACAAGGTGCGCTTGGTCGCACGCTCTATTGCACCCGTGTCTCGCTGACCCAGCGTGTCATACTTCTTCTCCGATCTTCAGGTCAGCATCGGTTCGGACGCTGCCCACGCCGTGGTCGACATCCTTGCTCGTGAGGCCAAGGGCGAGCCCGGGCTAACTGGCAAGACCGGCATCGAGACCATCTCGACCGCGTACGGCATCCAGGCCGTCGTCGTCTCGGTCGACCCTAAGCGGGTGTACGTCTCGCCCTCGGCGACGCGCGAAGAGCTCGGCCCCCACTTTGACTCGCTCGTGCTCGGCTCCAAGGCGCGCGGGAACGTGACTGAGGAGGAGCGCGGGCAGGCGTGGTGGTACCAGTGCACGATCAACGGCGGGCGGGCTGTCGTCGACCTCGACGTTGTCCAGCTCGCCAAAGGCGTCGAGCGCCTCGGAGCGGGAGAGCTCCTGCTCAACAGCGTCGACCGAGACGGGTCTGGAAGGGGGTTCGACCTCGACCTGATCCAGCTCGTCCGAGACGCCGTCAGCATCCCCGTCGTCGCCAGCTCCGGCGCGGGCAAGGTCGAGGACTTTACAGAGGTGTTCGAGCAGACGGGCGTCGAGGCCGCCCTCGCTGCAGGCATCTTCCACCGGAACGAGGTGCCCATCGAGGCCGTCAAGAGCGAGCTTCGGCAGAAGAGCATACCCGCTCGTCGGGCAAAGGATGTCGCCGGCGAGGACGCCCAGCCATAGTAATCAACAACGGATTTAAATGTGAATAACTACCACTTTGCTTCTCCTCTTTTTGAAAGACGACGTGCACGCGCAGAGCTTAGGTTCAAACAGTTCATCAAGAGAGTTCGTTAAGAGGTCGTGTCCTTCCTTTCCGCGGTTTTGGTCAAGCCCGCGCGTTGCCCAGTAGCCCGTCGAGCACGATGCCCCCGACCCCAGCCAACTCCCCGAGTCGCCGCCCCCCTTCAGCCCATCCCGCGCCGCCGGACGACCGAACAGGCGAGCCCGCCGTCGTGTTGTACATGGCGATCGAGACGGCGCCTGCAAACAGGGCGACAGCAACGACGGCGGACCAGTTGACGGACGGCAGACCAACGACGGACGGTCTGGCCGGTCGACCGCACCGACCCTTCTTCTTTTCCTTGCCGAGGCCCTCGTCGTCATCGTCGTCCGAGAACGGGTCGTCCGTCGGCGGGAGGGCGCAGACCATGGCATCGAGGTCGCCGACGACGTGCTCGGCCTCCTCCTGCGTCATCGGTCGACCTTGCTGCTCCTCCTCGTACGTAAAGACGACCGATCTAGGTCCCATAAAGTCGCTGATCCGGACATCGTTGCTGTTCGGTGGGAAATGCTCGTACAGCGCCTGACTGGCGGCAAACAGGTCCGTCAACACGAGCGGCGGCTGCTCCAGGACCTCGGATGGCAGGTGGTCCTGCGACGACGAGCGCCACGCCTCGGGAGATTGAGCGCCTGGGGATGGGATAAAGACGGGGAGGTAGGAGAGCGTCGAGTGGAGCACGCCGGGGTCGTCTTGCAGGCTGGGTTGGAGTTGTTCGATCACGGGCCGCTTGGCGAGCACAATCTGCGAGGGAGGACGAGATGGACCTGCAGGTCAACACGCGAACGATCACAGGCGACTCAAGGGAAGCGTCCGTACCGAGACAGTCAGGTAGACAGCCATGATGGGGTTGTTAGATAGCAGAAAGTCAAACACCAGCTGGATGATGGGCTCCGAGTCGACGTCGTGCGAGAAGAGTGTTAACAACCACGATAGCGCAAAGAATGGAAGAGGCGAGGCCCTGCGGAGTGGAGGATGAGTAAGTCAGAGGTCGTGCAAAGTGCAAAACGGCAGGGTCTGACTCACTGGTTGACGATCTTGGCCAAGGCAGGGTCGGCCGCTCGCAGGACGCGATTGATCACTCTGCAAAGGATAATGCAGTGATAGTCTTGTGTCAGGTTAACCATAGCTTGGTGCGAAGACAGTCGGACTAACCGGAGAAGACCCATGACCGGCTCCAACCCAATACCCATCCCATCCCGGATCCGGTACAGGCTCATCCTCTCCACACAGGCAGTCAAGACTTCGACTCTTTCCTTCAGCTCTTCCTCCGATAGTTGGTCGGCTGGACCCGTAGAGGTCAGACTGGAGCGGGGTGGACGTCGAACGGAGGGAGACCTGGAGGTGGGGGGCGTCGAGAGGGTTGAGGACGTCGGCGCGGGCGGTGCGGGCCCAGCGAGAAGCACTTGAAGTGGGATGAACGTCAGGAGGAAGACGGAAGCGATGTCGTGATATCCCTACAAGACGGCCAGGGATGCAAGAGGATCAGGTTCAGGGCAAGTATGGCGGCGCGATGGGTCCGGGGCAGAGCGCACCTGGAAGTACCGCAAGGTCGGATAGCGGCGAAAGACTGTAAGCAGCATCGCGTGGAGTTGCAGCTGCAGTCTCTCCCGTTGCGGTTGGCTCACTGTGTAGCACAAAGAGAAAGGAGACCTTGGTCAGCAAGCTTGTAAGAGCGGCAAGTGGGCAGACGACGTACCGGCGGGGTAGACGACGAAACTCCGGCGGGTGTCGAGCTGGATCTGGTTCTCATCGACATGTTTCGGCAGCTGCTCGGCGCCTAGATCCTTGAACAGACCCCAGTCCACTGCAGGCTCCTTTTTTACTTCAGGAGGCGGCAACGCGTCCCAGCCGTCTGTTGACGGAGAGGGAGGGAGCGGCGGGAGAGAGGCGAGGGAGGCAGATGGCGAACCGAAGCCGAGGCTCGTCACAGACTGATCCAGAGAGCTGTTAGCCTGGATGAAGGACTCGTCCAGACCGTGCGGGGTCGAAGGTCGAGTGCTGGCCGGAGAGAGGGTCGGAGGGGTCGGGCTCGGAGTTGTGTCCAGCTGCGAGTACGAGGGAGGAGGGGAGGCGGGAGCAAGGCCGTCGCCGTTCTCCAGCCTTTTCTCCTCTACACCCAGTAGGATCGGCCTGGGAACATACACAGCAGAGAAGTCATCGCGCCTAGATCAGCTCTGGGGGTCTGTCGATGGTGCTGATGGTCGAGACGAGCCGGAGGCAAGACGTACCAGACCCTGCGCCGGAGTGCGCTGTCGCCAAACCCACCCGTGAGTGCGAGGATCCTGAGCTCGTCGATGTCTCTGCGTGCGACTGCGTGTGCGACACTGTTGTCGTGGGACTCTGCCATCGTTTGGATCGGTCGTTTGGTGTGTCTGTGTCGTGGCCTGCTGCGGTCCGTCCTGCTGCTGGCCAGAGTCTGAAATTCCAATAACCCAAACAAAAACTCCGTGGACTCTTGTTGCCCAGATCAACTCCGCCCGTGCGTCGCGCTATGGGCACTTGCCGCGGGAAGCTCCTCCTGTACTCAGCTTCTCTGGACAGACGTGAATCTCGTTGCAGCGTCTGCGCTCGAAGAAAGGGAGACTGCTGCTGAACGTTCTTCCCTTCCCATTCTTAGTTCTTTTCTCTTGCCCAGGCAATCTGCAATCGCAGCGCATGGCAGTAGATCTGAGCGAGCGCGTCTGCGAGACAGCTACTTTCCTGCGTTGCTGTCGTTCTTCGACGACGTCGCGCGCGAGGAAGGTTGCCCGTACCGTGTCGGTCGGGCCTGTTTTCCCGGAGGAGAGTGCGAGAAGCATCGTCGAATTGGTCGGCCGAGAGACGTTGAAATGCAGAGATAAGGCTGCCCTCCGCCCAAAGCGCTCCGCGGGCCCGTTTTCCTTTCTCTCCTTCCCCCCCATCACCCACCCTTCTCACCCAACCTCCCTACTCTCTTCTACTCCTCCTCACACCATGTCCACCGTCTCTGAGCCCGAGTTCGAGCAGGTCAGTCTTCTTGCTTCTGCTCGATGGGAGCAGAGGAGGGCGTCTGCCTGCGACTACCGCATCTCCCATCTCTTTTTTCCCCGCTCCGCCGCTTCGCTCGATGCTGACCCTGCTGTCCTCACCCTCACCCACTTCTTTCAGGCCCTCCACGAGCTTACCTCGACCCTTGCCCCCGTGCGTCTCCAAACCTCTGCATCGTCGTCTCCTTCGCGGCTTGCTGTCATCTCTCGACCCACTGGCTGACTTCCCCCCCCCCTTGCTGCCCTTGCCTTCCCTCAGTTCCTCGAGAAGAACCCCGAGTACAAGAAGGCCCTCGAGATTGTCCAGGTCCCCGAGCGAATCATCCAGTTCCGAGTCGTCTGGGAGGATGACAAGGGAGAGTGCCACGTCCAGCGAGGTTTCCGAGTTCAGGTGCGTTTGCAAACTCCTCCGTCGTCTCCCGGCGGCATCGATTCCTTGGTTTTGCAAATGGTCGACGGTTTTCCTGACTTGCCCGTTCCCCATCTCCCTCTGCGTAGTACAACTCTGCCCTCGGACCCTACAAGGGAGGACTCCGACTCCACCCCACCGTCAACCTCTCCATCCTCAAGTTGTGAGTGCCTTCCTCAACCCGCTCCTTTTTCGCGTTCGCTCTGATCTGACCCGCCGCTCCTTACTCTGCTGCAAAACAGCCTTGGTTTCGAGCAGATCTTCAAGAACGCTCTTACCGGTCTCATGATGGGAGGAGGAAAGGGGTACGTCGCTTTTGCAGCTTCTCGATGTTTTCTTGGCGCAGCAGGACACTGACAAGCCTGTACGTTCCCCTTTATCTTTCGCAGAGGATCCGACTTCGACCCCAAGGGACGATCCGACTCTGAGATCCGACGATTCTGCTACGCCTTCATGGAGGAGCTCTCCCGACACATCGGTGCCGACACCGACGTCCCCGCCGGAGACATCGGAACCGGAGGACGAGAGATCGGCTTCATGTTCGGTGCATACAAGAAGTACCGAAACGAGTTCTCTGGTATCCTTACCGGTAAGGGACAGACCTGGGGAGGATCGTTCATCCGACCTGAGGCCACTGGGTGAGTCGAACTTTTGCCTTGCCTCGATCAGCGAACAAAGACTTACTGTTGCCTTCCCTCGCCCCCATGCAGTTTCGGTCTTGTCTACTACGTCAGCCACATGATTGCCCACGTCGAGGGATCGCCCAACTGGAAGGGCAAGAAGGTTCTCATCTCTGGATCCGGAAACGTCGCCCAGTACGCTGCCCTCAAGGTCATCGAGCTCGGAGGTATCGTCGTCTCGCTCTCCGACTCCAAGGGATCGCTCATCGCTACCACCGACGCCGGTGTCTCCCCCGCCGACATTGAGGCCATCGGTGCCCTCAAGCTCAAGCACAAGACCCTCAACGACTTCGTCTCGTCCTCTGCCGACCTCAAGTCCAAGTTCGCCTACCACGAGGGCAAGCGACCCTGGACCCTCGTCGCCCAGGCCGACGTTGCCCTTCCTTCGGCGACCCAGAACGAGGTCTCGCCCGAGGAGGCCGACGCACTCGTCAAGGCTGGCGTCAAGTACGTTGCCGAGGGATCCAACATGGGTTGCACCCAGGGCGCCATCGACAAGTTCGAGGCCACCCGAGCGTCGTCCGCCAAGGGCGAGGCCACCTGGTATGCCGCCGGAAAGGCCTCCAACGCCGGAGGTGTCGCCGTCTCTGGACTCGAGATGGCCCAGAACTCTGCCCGAATCAAGTGGACGTCCGAGGAGGTCGACGCCAAGCTCGCCGACATCATGGAGAACTGCTACAACGACTGCTTCACCACCGGCCAGAAGTTCGGCGATGCCGGAGCGCTCCCCTCGCTCGTCGCAGGTGCCAACATCGCCGGTTTCATCAAGGTTGCCGACGCCATGAAGGCCCACGGACAGTGGTGGTAAACCGCTGCGATCTCTAAAAACTGTCGAGGTGGGACAGTCTCTCCTATCCTTTACATTTCTTGCCCCCTTGCTTTCCCCCCCTCCCCTCCCTCCTCCTGCACCAACTGTATCCCGGGCTCTCAACGCTATTTGTACCGAGGCAGCGCCGTCCTATCTGGGCGCTTCCAACTCTAATGAGCGTTCCAATCATTCCTTATCGTGCGCGAATTGTGAACCTGAGAGATCGCGAAGCTCGCATGTTGATGGAAACGCATTAGAGCGGACAGGTACAATAAAGGGGGAAGATACAAAGGAGAGGAACTCTACGCCAAGTGAGAAGGGTAGACGAAGGAGCGGACTGCCGAGGGAAGAGAAGTGTGGAAGTTAGCCTAGAGCGAGACTGGGCAGACCGAGAGAGAGTGGTGCGGACGAACTATCGCGCATGACGAGGGCGGCGTAGTGGTTGTTGGCACCCCGGGCGAGTGCTGGGAGTGTGGTCGATCGAGTAAGGTCAGCCGTGAAGCGCTTGAAGCGAGAGAGAGGAACAATCTCACCGAGAAGAGAGTCGTAGTGCGCCATATCTCGATAGGCCTGCAAGAGCACAGAGTTCCGCAAGTCAGTTGCGAGCGTTCAATTGTCTACTGGGAAGATGACGCACCCTCAGCTGAACGTCCTTGAGGCCGACACCGGAGAGCAGCTCGCTCATCATGACGGACGATTGAGGCAAGACGATCTCGTCTTTCCCGCTGGGCACAGAAAAGGGATGGACGGCTTGTTAGAAGAGGATCAAAGCGAGAGTGTGGCAGGGAAGATCGCGCACCCGTGCACAAGCAGCCATCGCTTGATCATCTGAGGGTAGTTGATGTCGATGACGGCCTTCGCGGCGTACAGGCAGAAGCTCGGCGATGCGAGCATGCACTGGACGTGGGCAGGACCGAAGAAGCGACGAGTGTAGGCGAGGTGCTCTATGTAGAGGCTCGCCTCGTGTCGGACTTGAAGAGGGATGTCGGTCGGGGCGCTCAATCTGGCCGAGAAGAGAGAAAGCATCCAGCCCAGCAGGGTCAGCCATGGGTTATTTGTACCATTCTACCTGCCTCCGCAAAATACAACTCACAGGATGACTCCTTCGATCTGAGGGAGAGGTCTCGACGAGTCGCCCCACACCTCAACCATCCTCAACCCGTTAGGAACCTCCTCCACGCCGTCCCCATCCAGCTCAGATAAGTCTGGCGCGCCATCTCTCTCCTCACCAAACTTTTCGTCGTCCTCTCCGTCCGAAGGAGTCATGTTGAGACCCTGCTTTCGTCTCCAGCGCTGGATGAGAAACGACTCCTTGGACTTGACGATGGCGTCGCGAAGCCCTCCCGCCCAAACCGCGACAACACCGGCTGCACCGTGGCCAATGACAAAGATCCGCGACGAGTCTCCTCCGAATGACCCCACGTTTTCCGCGACCCAGTGCAAGAGCTCTCGGGTGTGGGCGACCGACTGTTCAAGTTGGGCAGCAGGGTACGTGGGGAAGGTATGGGCGGACGGGACGACGACGAGAGCCGGAGTCAAGCGTAGCTGGTGGCCAGCAAGGGTCGTGAGGACGTCTCTCGCCCGAGCAGAGAGGGGAGTAGCGACAGGAGGTAGGAGAATAACCACAGGTCGAAGAGTGACGGGATGGGTTTGAGGCGCGTCCGAGGGAGGTCGAAAGAGAGTCAACACGTGTCCTGGCGCGTACGAGATGGGCCCGCTGAGTGCAGAGGAAAGAGCAGCGTCAAGGCGTCGTAGAGAGAAGCAAATTGTAAGAGAAGATGGAACGAACGTGACGATCTCTTCTTTGCTGCGAGATACGACGACTTCTCGGATGCACCACTGCAACCCCAGACGCGCTCCCAGCGTCACAAAGTCGATGCTCCAGCCGATGATCCGAATGGCAAGCGCGAAGTTGCGCGCTGAGCGAATGTCGAAAGGGCAGCCAGGTCAGTGGGCGTCAGCAAGTGTTGAAGGGCGAACGGGACGGGACGCACGCAGGCTGGCGGAGAAGAAGGGTCGTCGAGCTCCGGACGGAGGATCTGCTTGCGCGAGTCGAGCGTACGCCAAGCCCGTAATGGCGTAGCAGAGGGCTGGTAAGCCAGTCGTGTTGTCAGCTCTAGCCAGCCTGAAGAGAGACCGGCACGGGAAGAAGTTGCGGTACCAAGAAAGGAGAGGCCCGCAGCAGGCAACATGACGAGGCCGACCACAGGGACTGCCGTGGGCCAACAACGACGTCCAACATCAGCGTGTACTCAAGAAGGACCACAGAGGAGCACAAGACGTACCAAAGAGGAGCAGACACGAGCAGAGGAGCGCGAGGCCAGCGGCAGGGATGGCCAGCCCAAGCGCGACTGAGAGCACGGAAACGAACGGGTCAACCGGCGACGAGTCGGTCCACAGCGGGTCCGCCGTCGCGTCTGAGATGCCCTTGAGGTGCTGATGAGCAAGGTGCGGGTGCTGCATCGGTCGAGGAGGGTGTTGCTGTTGGCAACTGGAGGTTTGGGGTTAAGAGGTTGGGCGATTGGGCGGGCCATCGGAGGGACGTGAGCCTGCGCGCTTGCTCACGTACGACTCCGAGCATGTGAATGACCATCGCACTCGCCAACACGACGAAAGACTTCGCTCGCCTCGCTGAGGGAGCGCGCACGCTGACAGCCGATTCAGGGTTGTTGCGAGGGGCACGAGGTCAGGTTTATTGCGACACTCAACTGCACAGGCCGTCAAACGGCGCGCACGAAGCTCACTTTGATCCAGGCTCAACCCCATATCGAGCTCGCAATACTCGCAAACCTTCCAGCAGTGCACCATTCGTCTTAGGGTTGAGGGGAGCCGCCGCAGGCGGCGAGACGGACAGGTCGAAGCAAAGAGAGGTCATGAGGATTGCAGAACCCAGAACGCGGCCTGACCCTTCCGTAACAAGGCCCGACCCTCCAGCGTCCAGTGTAGTGGGTCCCGGGGGAGAGAGATTGTGCGACTACTTGAGCTTCTTCTTGGGTCTGCGAATGACAAAGGGATTGGAAGAAGGTATGGTCAATTGAGTTGTTCTGTGCAAGTATAAGAGCCGACCGAGAAAGACTGGAGATGTGAAGCAGACGACGCACCGGAGCTGCGAGGAGTGTCCGCACGATCGCTTTCGGCAGTTGGTAGCACGAGGGGGGAGTCGGGCGTAGCACTTTCGGCAGATCTGCTTGTCGCAGTTCGTCTTGGAGGCAAGGACCTTGAGCGAGGGCTCAATGATACCTCCTGAAAAAACCAACCGCAAAAATAAAATAAAAAGCAAAGCAGCAACATCAGCACACACAAACGGAAACGGGGGGCGACCTGGACGTGCGGGAGAGGGTGCAAGGCGATGAAGCGAAGTCACGGGGGGGGTGGAGGAAGTGGAGTCGCAACAATCGTCCCACGCAACGCCCCCAAGCCCAACTGTCCTTCCAACCCTCCTTCGCCACCCCAAGACAGAAAAAAAACGCACCTCGGAGTCGGAGAACGAGGTGGAGGGTGGACTCCTTCTGGATGTTGTAGTCAGAGAGAGTTCGGCCGTCCTCGAGCTGCTTTCCGGCGAAGATGAGTCGCTGCTGGTCGGGGGG
>MVAJ01000075.1:0-82662 GCA_014825545.1 Cystofilobasidium capitatum | reverse complement strand
TCATATTTACCTAGTGGCCTGCCTGCTCACGCTTCATACCTCTGTAGCTTGCTTGCTGTCCAATAGGTACGATCAATGTAGTCTCCCACGAATCTTCTCAGGGGCTGAGCTTGCTTGCTGTCCAATACGTCCCTGCGTCTCCTCCCCCCTGGCCCGACGACGATCTACGAGGATAACACGGGCGCTCGTGCGTTGGCATCCAACCCGAACTCGCACGCACGCACGAAGCACATCGACATCCGTTACCACTTCACGAGGGATAAGGTCAGCGATGGATCAGTGGTGGTGGTGGGTTTGCGGACCATGGACATGTTGGCAGACCTGGGGACGAAGCTGCTCGCAAGGGTCAAGCACCAATTCTTCTCCTTCGGCGTGGGGATGAGGGGCCGCTGGTTGGCGTCAGCAGACGATATAGGAGGGTCAGAGGGAGATGACGAGGATGCTCGTCGAGAGGGAGTGTTGGAGTTGCGACGAGCGAGGCGCGGAGCGCAGAGGGAGCGCCTCCAGCTGAGGCGCTTGCATTTGCATTTCTCTTCTCTCTTCTTTCCCTCAAGTTTTCTCCCCCCTCCTGTAATAAGCATGCCCGGAACTTAACATGATACCACTGGGCCAAAAGACCATATTGTCGATTTTGGAAGGATTCGACTGTTCCGGACCTATATACCCTTTGGAGTCGGGACTCCTAGACTCGCTTGACCAGAACCATGACACCTCCCCACGTAGCTAGAGACCTCAGTCCACTTCTGGTTGACTGAGGTCAGTCCCATCCTTCACTTGTACAGCCTCCAGAGCACAGTCCTAACACGCCTCTAGGTAGCTTACCTTGTACCGTCTGTCTCGCAACAGGTAGCTACTTGATCACATGTACAGTCCACTTCTGGTTGACTGAGGTAACTTACCTTGCACCGTCTGTCTCGCAACAAAACCCTCTCCTCTTCTCCTCGTAGCTAGAGACCTCAGTCCACTTCTCGTCGGCTAAGGTCAGTCCCAATTTACCTCAGAGCTCGTCACCGTTCCGTCATTGACCTGCTCTCTGTCTCTGTAGCGTTTCTGACTCGTTCGGCTCTCTCAATGAATTGCTCGTGGTATCTGACCTGTAGAAGCAGGGGCAAAGACAAGAGCGACTACAGGAGGAGTGAGCGACTGAGCAGAGTGGTAGCTAGAGAGGGAGCGAGACGTACCTCAGCTTCGGATACACTCCGTGTGGATGGCTGAGGTACAAGCGGAGGTGAGACGAGAGAGCTAACTAAAAGGGAGCGAGCGAGAGAAACGAAAGTGCAAGTGCAGAAGAGAAAGAGACGCGGCCGCCCCTTTGGCTGAAGGCGACCATTCAACAAGGACAGGGGCGGGCGGGAGGTTGCGAAGCAGGCTGTCATCGAGGAGTGCGATTCAAGCGATTCCGAGTACCACAGCGTGTCGCAAGTAGTCACGTCCGTCCTCCAGCTGCCCGCGATCTGGCGACCAGCGTCCGACCGCTAATCACACCTGTACCACCCATCCATCATCTCAACGCCCGCCGACGTCCTAGTAGAAGCCGTCGGGGACGACGGACAAGGGTGGGGAAGGGAGGCCGGATCAGCGCCGGGGAAAGGGGGGGGGGGGGCTGTCGCGTCGGGGTAGTGCGTTGTCTTTGACGACGGGGGGTGGGCTGCTGGGAGTGGGTTGTCTGTGGTCGTGGTCGACGATGAACTTTGCGCAAAGAAGAAGCGCATGCAAGGCGCATGGGCCGCCCGCGAACTCGTTTGGCGACGGGGGCGTAGTGACAGACAAAGGCCATTGAATCAACCAACCCTTTCCTCTCGCCGAGCTCCCGCTGACCACCACCCTGACATCTGATCCTGCCAGCCCGCTCGTCAGGATGGACGGACCGCCTGTGACGCGCCGAACGACAGCCCTCCCTCATCTCCGGCTCCCCCTCCTGCTCCTCCTCCTTGTCGGTCTCCTCCTGCCCTCTGCCGCCTCGGCAACGGCTCACGTCGACCACCTGTCGCCCCTGCACCGTCGCCTCGCCTCGACGCTGGATCGAAGGGACGCTGCCTCTGCGACCGCCCTCCAGCTGTCGCCTCGCCCGACCCCGTCCCCTCCGCTCGACCTCCTCCCTAGCATCATATCCTCCCACAAGGTCAAGCCCAAGCCCAAGCTCTCCTACGTCAGACCGCAGGCTGCTCGGCGTCTCGACGTCCAGCCGCGAGTAGAGGATCCCTCGTGCCTAGCTGCAGGGACGACGGCAGCTCAAATCAACGCCCTCTTTGCCTCTCGGGGCGGCGATGCTGGGGTCCTCAATCTCTGTCCTTCGACTGTCTACTACCTTGAGGACACCATCTACTTCACGGCTGCCAACCAGGGCCTGCAGACCCTCGGGGGTGAGGCAGTCGACCGATCGAAGCGAGCTGAGCTGAGGATCAGCAACCCAAACATCTCCACCGCTCTGATCTCGATGAATTGCGTCTAGTCAGTGCTTTGCGTCTGCTCCTGCCTCCATCGTTGGACCTGACTTTCTTTCGCTTGCTTCTCAGCTGCCACAATCTTTACATTGCCGACCTCCTCATCAACGGGTCGCGTTCGGCCTACGGGTCGCTCGAGGACGGTGGCGGTTTGGTTGAGATGGGAGGAACGTCGCAAGTAAGTCCGCTCCTCCAAGCGTTTCAAATCCAAACCTGGGCGGGCTGGTTGCTCACGGGCGTCTTTCTGGTTCAGAATCACTCTGTGCTGCGCAGCAAGCTCTTTGATACTCGAGGGTGGACGTCGCTGCACTTCATGTTCGTGCTTTCCTCGCGTGCCACTCCCTTGGACTTGCTGATCAATCCTTCCTCTTCAGCGAGGGCTCAGGACTCAGTTGCGCAGAAGCGAAGGTGGTAGGGAACGATATTGGACCCTCGGGGGAGTCTTACGGGACGGGGAAGATTGCGGGTGCGAGCTCCCTCTCCCTCTCCCTTCCTTGCAGCGCCGCGCGCTGACGCTGCCTACTCGCTCAGACGGTGTCTCCCTCTCTTGCGCGAACAGCTACGTGGCTCACAACACCATTCATGATGCAACAGGTACGTCCACGCGTCTTGTACCAGAGCAGCTTGTCCTTGTTGGCTGACCTTTCATGTGTTGGGCTCGACAGACGGTGTAGGCCCCCCTCTCGCCTTCGTTTCTCTCTAGCCCCTCATAGACCTAGTCACTGACTTGATTGGTGCACCCTCGCTGTTTTTCTACAGGCCATCGTCATCTTCTCGTCGCCGGGCTCGCAGATCGTTAACAACACCATCACCGCTTCTGCTTCATTGACTTTGGGTGGAGTGAACATGGTGGATTATGCGCCCTGGAATGGCGACTACTCTGACGTTCTGGTCTCCGGCAACACGTTCACCGCCAGCGGCAACTCCTTCAAGATCGGAATCGCGATTGGACCGGCCGTTTGGGGCGACGATGTGGGTGATGTGAGCATCGCAATCCAACGCTAGTGTTCTGGACGTCCTGTCCTGATTCGATCTTCCTCTTTCAGGTCAACTTTGGGGGTGTGAGTGTCTCTTTGCTCCCTCTCTTGGTCCTAGCTCATGACCCGAACCTTGACCTCCTGCGCAACTCCCTTCTGCAGATTGTGAAGGACAATCTCTTCACCGGACCTGACCTCATCTTCGGTGTCGCTGTCTCGGGTGCGTGATCTTGCTTCTGCCGCTTGCGCAAAGGCTCGAGTGACGTGATCTGATTCTTTCTGTCGTGCGACTTCAGGCGTCGCCAACTTTACCATCAAGAACAATCGAGCAGACTCGACGGCGCGCTTCGGAGGCTCCCAGACAGGAAACTGCCACGGGATCTCCGCCAAGATCAAGCCATCCTTCGCTGTCTTTGATCAGTACAAGACGTCGAGGATCAATTATGGAGCGGACGCCAACTGCTGGGTTGCTGGGACGTTCCAGTATCTTGTGAGTCTCCCGCACGTCTGTCCTGCGCGAAGCGCGTCTAACAACTCTCGCCCTCTGCACAGCTTTGCTACGAACCCTCCACAGTGTCAGGGTCAGCCGTCTCACCTGCTTTCTTGCAAGGCGGTTCGGGCTGCTCTGCCGGTACTCCCTCGCCCGTCCGTCCCCCCGCTTGGAAGGACTCAGGTCTCTGTCTCATGGACTCGGACACGCGCATCTTGGACGGTGCATTCATCCAAACGACGGACAACTCGGTCGACTACTGCCTCGACAGGTGTTACACCCTGCAGTTTTCTTATGCTGGCGTGGAAAATTCAGACCAGGACGTCCGTTTCCAGAGTCGGCCTCTCCTCGCTCCCTTGCTAACCATGCATCCCTCCCTCCTTTCAGATGCTGGTGCGGCAATGCGATTGTGAGTCCCTTGACCTTCAGAGACAATCGGCAGACTGCAGACATTGATGTTCTGCCGACTTTTCCAGGCACGAGGGGATGGGTACGGCGTGGTGCGTTCACCCGCTTCGTGCTTTCTAGGCTGCATCGCCAACTCGACCGAGGTCTGCGGAGGACCTTACTACGGCATGGGCCTCTACGAAGACCGCAACCAGGTCACGGTGGCTTACGATCCTTTCGCCGGTTCGAACTGGAAGGACTCGGGCTACTGCTTGCTGGATTCGGACCCGAGGGTGCTCGTGGGCTGGACGGATGGTGTTGGGTACATGACCCCGCAATATTGCCAGTGTAAGTTTGCTTGTCGCCAGGCTTGTGCGTGCCTTCGAGCCTGAGGCTGACTTGACTCGACTTCCCTCAGCGCAATGTACGAACCTTGGGTACTTCTACGCCGGTCTCGAAGCAGGTTCGTACCTCAGTCGCTTGACGGGTTTCGCCGAACGCTCACTTCCTTCCGTCCGTCTTGCTCTTCTTCAGGAGGACAGTGTTACTGCTCGAACACAATCGCTACGGGCAGAGGGTACGGTTCTCCTTTGGCCAACTCGACATGCAGCACGGCATGCGTGGGAGACTCTGGTCAGACATGCGGAGGAGATGAGGCTCTTCACCTCTACTACGACGCCAGCAAGGTCTCCAAGCCTGTCGCGCCCTTCACCAACTCCACTCGGGTGTCGTCAACTTTCGTCTCCTCGTCGTCTTCTTCCAGCAGTGTCCGGTCATCGTCGACCCCCTCGGCACCCTCGTCATCTAGGTCCGCCTCCCTCTCGGCGTCCTCCTGCAATTCACCCTCTCGTTCTTCCCTTCGCAGCTCAGCTTCGGCTGTCCAGGCGCCGTCTACTCCCAGCACGTACAAGACGTGCCCACTGTCGCCCTCCCAGTCGTCCCTTCGGGGTTCTGCCTCGGCCAGACAACCAATTGTCTCGTCAAGCAAGTCCAAGTTGGTCGCGCGGGCGACAGACCTCTAGCATCTGAAAACTCTCTCCCCTCGTCAACCTTCGACACGCATTTGGGCCTCCTGTGCTTCACATCTTCTCACTGTCTGTACAACTCACACCCTGCCTTCTTGCTTGTCCCCCCGTAGATTTATAGATACACTCTGGCAACCGCTCCCGAATTGACGCTGGAAAGTAAGGAAAGTCATCATCGCAAAGATAAGAGTTGATACAACACCCCCGCGGCAGGATCATAAACCTGGCCCCTGCGTCATCTGGCTCCCGTCGTACTGCCCATCGTCATCTCCGTCCTCCATCAGATGTGCTGTCTGGGCGGCCTTGATCGCGCCGCTCATCTTGGGGTCGATGTCAAGTGCGTACGCAAAGCTCCGCGTGGCGTTGGCAGGATCCCTGAGCAGCGTGTAGATCTTGCCGAGCAGAAAGTGGATGTTGAATTCGTTTGGAGCCTTGAGAACCAGCTGTTGCAGCGCGGGCAAAGCGATCTGTCGGGCGAAGCAGGTTGTCGGTTAGACCACCCACGCCTTGAGACGGAGAGGAGACGGTTGAGTACCCACCTCGATTCTTCCCACCGATGCGAGGGTTTTAGCTCGTCGGAAACCGACCATCGGACTGTCCGGGTTGACGATATAGGCCTGTTCGTAGACGTGTAGTGCTTCGTCTTTCTTGCCTCTTCTCTCAAGGACCTGCAAGAGCAGAGAACAACTGGCTCAGGAGGGAGGCCTGCGCCAGTCGTTGTGACGATGGTGCGACGTACCTGGCCGACGCAGCAGAGAAGCACAGCGTTCTCTTGGTTGATCTCGACCGCACGTCGGAAGCTGTGTTCGGCGTGTCGAAACTTGTTCTTGCGCAGATAGGCCGTCCCGAGACCGTACCTGTCGCAGCAAAGGGGATGATCTGGTCAGACAACGATCATTCTGGCCATATGCGGTAGTGGGGGGCGCACCAAGCGTTGAAGTGACGCTTCTCGATCCGAACGGCAGTCTGGAAGAAGGCAAGCGCCCGGTCGTACTCCTCCATGCTCACCGCCTCGTGTCCGCTGAGCGTGTGCGCGTAGGCGTAGCGAGGGTTCAGCTGACTCGCTCGTCGGAAGCAGCGCATGGCTTCGTCGTGCTCCTTTTGCAGCGAGAAGCAGTTGCCGAGGGCAATCCACGACTCTGGAGCAGTGCGGGAGATGGCGAGGAGATCCTGAGAGAGGTGCGAGAGAGCGACATCGTCGTGCAGGTGCCACAGGAGAGTCGAGAAGATGTCCATGGACTTGAGGCGAAACGGATCGAGAGAGCGTGCTTGAGTGAACGCTCGCTTGGCCTAGGTGACGAGAAATAAGCGTCAGACCAAAGTGATTACGTGAGTACGGCAAGGGACAAACTTTGACGTAGTCGACCATCTCGAACCAGCACTTCCCTACGAGCAAGCATGCCTCGACACTCCCCCTGATCACCTCCTTGGGCAGCAGATCCATCTCGGCGATAGCCTCCTTGCAACGATACCTGCTCAACATGAGTGTCGCACGTCCCCAGATTCTCATGACGCCAAAGATCCAGTTGTCGACCTCCAAAAGCTCGGCCTGAGAGGGAGCGTCGACCGAGAAATGACTCTGCACGGGAGTACCTGTGCGAGACATGTGGACTGATGAGGGTGGAGGGGACATGACCCGGTCCTGGAACGAGGCGTCGGAGGCTGCGGAGGAGGGAGGTTTCGACAACGCGCGGCGTTTGGGGAGGGTCTGCAAAGGACAAAATGCAAATGACTCAGCTCGAAGAGATTCTCCGACGATGGAGGGGTTGCGCACCTTGGAACGTCTCTCTACAGGTGCCTTTGACGCGCCGTTCAAGTGCGTGCTCTGCCGCGTACTCCTCAGGACGCTCGAAGAGTCTGGCGCCTGCGACTTCCTCTCCTCCACCGGCGTGTACGGCGTCACCTGGGCAACTCCACGCAGACGAGGCTTCCCCTTCGTCTCTGCCACTCCAGCCCCGCTGATGCCTCTGGGGCGCTTGGATGCCGGAGGCATGCCCAGACCCTCGAACGGATCCGTCCCGGTCGCAGAGGCAGGCACCTCGAGACCTTCTGCTAAGGAGAGAGACCCGATGGCGAATGTTGTTGAGGAAGAGCTAGTCGGGAGGTCTGCACCCATGGGTAGAGGAACTTGCGTGTGGGAGGATGTTGGGAGAGGAGTTGACAGGGGAAGGAAGAGGTCGGCTGGCACGAAAGGCGCTCCTAGGATATGAACCACACGTCGTCAGGACGGGGTTCAGCGGAATGGCTCTAGAGCAGTCAACGAGACTCACCCAGGTCACACAATCCCTCGAATGCGTCCCAGCAGAGAGGGTCGAGTTGCAGCGCAGCGCGGTAGTGCCCCTCGGCCTTGTTGGGCTCGTTGCCCTTGTGATGCAGCGTAGCCTGGAGGACGTGCTGGCCTGCCGACCTTTCGGACGCAGAGGGCATGGCTCCAGTCAGACGTATCGCTGTGAATGCCGAGTCAGGTCAGCACCAGCCAGGGACCAACAGGAAGGGTTGGGGGACGCACGCGACGGAGAGGAAGGACCTCTCTCAGCCCAAGCCTTCCTGCCGCTGTCGCCCAACCAGGCTCCCTCTCTCCATCGACCCATCTCTGCACATGCCTTCTGAGCCACCTCTACGAGCTCAGGCTCACCGGTCATGACGACGACCTTCTCGAGCAGATGGAGGGCGGAGTGAGGGGAGCCCGACGCGAGGAGGGCTTTAGCGTACAACAGTCGCCCCGTGTGGTCCTGCTTTTCGGCCAGGACCGGATAAGACTGCTGGGACGAGGGACCTGCTGGGTCTGTCGCGTGTGAGAAGGGAAGGAGAAGCGAGTGGAGGAGCGAGGCGAGGAAGAGGGTCGTCCGGGACGAGGGCGCGTGAGACTGGATGAGGTGGGTCAACCGAGTCACGAGCAGCGGCGGAGGCGCCTTCGGGTCGAGCGTGCTGGCGAGCGGGTGGGCGTTGAGAAGGCCAGACATCCTGGCGAGCTCGCAGGGACGGCACTCGAGCTGGAGGACGGTAGTGGTCCGGGGAGGTGAAGGTCGTTGAGTCTTCGCAGTCAGGCGGCAAGGAGACGAACGACTGACTTGTACGAACAGACCAGCTGCACCTCTCGACAGACTCCGCGCAGGTTTGCGAAGAAGAAAACGCGGAAGGTACAAGAGCGTGCGACGTGTCATGAGATCTTGAGAAGCAGCGTGTACAAGTTGGGGGCTGCAGGGCGCGACGAGAACGGTTGGTTGCAGGGGGAGTCGGCGGGCAAGATCCATGTTTCGAAGAATGATGCAAACGAAGGCGTCCGAGACTGATCCTGTTTTACTTGCGAAGGGCGACGAGACCGCAAAGATACCGCAGGATGAGAGAGGGGAGGGCTCTGAACGCAAACGTCGAGGATCGCGCTTGTTGAGGATGTCGTGCTAGTCCTCTTGGCCGGACTTGAGTTCGACCGATGAAGACGAGAGTCGATGCACGACTTGGTGCGACGGTGGAAGAACTGAAGAGCCGTCTCGTCGCTGCTTCCTCATCGGAGGACCTCCATTTCCTCTTCCGGGGCGTCGAACTCCCAGTTCAATCCCCTCCGCTCCCGTCCAACAGACTTAAGGACTTCCTCGATGCACAGCGCAAAGTCTCGGAACAGCTTGTGGTCCTCTGGCGTCAGAACCTCCTCCGTTTCGACGTTCGTCTGCGCGAAGCCGCCTCGTCCTCTCTCTCGTCCCCTGCCGCCTCGACCTCGCGCGCCACGTCCGCGCTGCGCGCTCGCCTGAGAGGTGGAAGATGGGACGCCGAGTAAGGTCTGGATGTACTGCTCTTTGCTGAGGGCCGTGTACGATCGGTTGTTTGAGAGCGTGTTGATCTTCGACAGCAAGGGTGGAAGGTGCGGGTTGGAGAGGAGAGTCCGGACTTGGGTCGAAGTAGCTGTAGATAGACACGACATGGAAGCGAATCAGTCACCAGTGGGAGAAACGGTCAAAGAAGATAACGTGCCAATGGCCAGCAGCTCGTCCCTCCGAAGTGGTTTGGGTTGATCTCGGTCCAGAGGATCGCCGCCTCCGTCGCCGTCCTCAGGCTCAGGCGGCCAAATGAGGGACGACAAGGCTCGAAGCGGGACGTCCTCCTCCTTGAGACTCAGGCCAGTCGGCCGAGAGGCAGTAGCATCGATGTTCGAGCGGTCCTCGTCCTTGTTGGTCGGTGAGAGGACGGGAGGGGCAGATTTGGTAGGGGAGTCGGCTGCGGAAGGTGGGACCGCTGAGCAGGTCTCGGCTGGCAGGCATCAACCGACAGCTTCAGCATCACCTTCGAGCAAACAAGGAGTAAAGATTGAGCCAACCTTTGTGCTTCTTGTAGCAGACGATCGAACAGCTGCAGAGGAAAGAGTAGGGACGCAAGGAGGAAGGGTCAGCTTCCCATCCGTCTAGGCAAGCTTGAGCAGAGCCAGCGTACTAGACGACCTGGCAGCTGGAGCACTTGTACTTGAAGGGGTTTGCCGAGCAGATCTGGCACTTGATGACTTTGGACGGGGCCATGCTGAGTTCGTGGGCGTTGAGGGTCGCGACAGACAAGGCGTCGGAGACGAAAATGAAATCAGCACGCCTGTGCGAATGGGCCATCGGGCACCTTGCGGTTCAAGAAGGATGCCAGGCTCGCAACGCACAGACGATCGAGGACAGAAGCCGAAAGCGTGACAGGTCATGAGATCGTGAGAGGCAAGAGCGGGGGTCTAGGAATGAAGCAGGGATTGCGGGGGGTTGCGTCGAACGATGAGAGGATCAAAAGAGCTTCACAAGATGTAGGGCAATATCAGGTGAAGGACAGACGAATCTCGCATTTAGGGCTCTTCTAAGGTGGTCCTAGAAGGCCGTACGAGGCTGAACGGGGTGCTGGTACGTCCTTTGGGCGATGCGTCTCTACTCCGACTCCTCGCCCGAGTCCACGTAAACGGCAGCTTGAGTACCGGGGTGATGGGCGCGGACCTTGCGGCTGCACCGGGTCCGTCTTCAACCGATGGAAGCTCGACACGAGGCTTTCGAGGAGAGCTGAGAGGGGTGGGAGGTTTGGATGGAGGCAGGGATATCTTCGCGGGGTCGACATCCTCGTCTTCCTCCGGTCGGCGGCGAAGGACTTGGTCGACGATGTTGTGGAAGCGGTGCATTGGCGAGGGTGTCTGTCGAGCCATCTGCGTCAGCTTTCTGAAGCGAGTGAACTAGAATATTGCCGGGCGACTCACGTCTTCGCGACCTGCAGTAGACGAATCCTCCCGACTCTCCGTGTGCTTCATGAGACGTTCGACCAAGTTCTTGAGTCTATGATGTGAAGCGTCATGCTCGGTCTGAAAGAACGCACGGAGTAGATGGGTCAGAAACAGCGTTTGATGAACCAGCGGGGTAGTTGGACGGACTTCGAGAGACTTATCTTCCTCTGGCTCCACAAAAGTCACAGACGCTTTCTTCGACGCCCTCGCCGAATTCACCTCCGATGTCAGCTCCTCGCCCGCCGACATCTCAGCTGGAGAGAGCTGAACAGCCTCGGGTTCTTGAGGACTAGCGACGGAGATGTTGAGCAAGGGTTGTGTCGGTTTGTCCTTGCCGATAGACGACGAACTCCACATCCGGTCGATCAGCTCTTGCACGCCCTTGGGGTACTGGAAGAGCAAGACGAAGCACAATCAGTTTCTTGCAATGCAGGACGTCAGGGAGTTGGATTGACGGAACGCACGAATTGGGGAGGGATGAGTGTTGGTTGGCGCGCCTCCCTGTCTTTGCGGTAGATGAGGAGCGAGTCGGTTCGATAGCACTTTGGCGTGCCCGCCAATGCTCGACCCTCCTTCCAAACGCGCTCGCACAATGTGTTGAAGCGTTGGGCTGGTTAAAGAGAGATGAGCTTCAGCTTGTGGGCATGCGAGCGGGCAGAGGGGAGGCCAGGAGAACGCACGTCGTTGGGAATGGACTGGCAAAGAAGGAAGTGGTCATTTCGAGGAGCGAGGGCGAAAACAGAACGATGTTGGGAGACTCACTAGCGTGTCCAGAATCTTCCCATACCACTAGCTCGGCGTCCGGCATGTGCTTCTTGACTGCTCAAAGATGGTGTCGCTCGTACCTCTCGTCAATACGGTCCTGAGAACATGAAAGCAGCTGGGCTCACGATTTGTAGAAGAATCCGTCGGAATGAGGTGATCGAGGCTCCCAGAGAGGATGACGATCTTGGGTATCGAGTCGTTAATCGTCTGCAGATCAGAGGTGGGGACGTGATGGGTCGTTGCTGCGATGAGTTGAAAGAACTGGCCGAGGGACTGGACCGGGCTGGTAGAAACGGAACCGAGAGGGGAAGGGTCAGGTGTGGGTTACGAAGATATTTCTCGCGGGACATACGTGAGCTCTGCGCGATGCTTGTACTCGGCAACTCTGTTTGAAAGGAGTGGGGGGTCAGGTCGGGCCAATTGTGCTTGAGAGGAAGATGAGACGCACCTCGTCTCTCGATTGGTCCGCTTGGGATCTTGGTCATCGTCCTCGTCGACTTCATCAAGCCATTCTTGAGGGTAGAGCATCCTGAGAAAGGGCGCGGGTCGAGATCAGTCGCCCGCAAAGTGCACATTCGTCTTCGCGCAGGCACGTACAACATGTACCGTTCCAGTTCGTCGTCAAAGAGTGTCCGAGCAGTAATTTCGAGGCCGTCGAGCTGGAGTGGAATGTCATGTCAGATCACAGATCAAGAAAGCGAGTTCTCGAAAGCAAGACGAACCGGAGGGAGCTTTCGACGGATCCCGTGCCCGGCGCTGGTCACTCCCAAAAGCAGAGAAGCGATCCTCGAAGGCACAAAGGCCGCCATCTTGAGCGCAATCATCCCTCCCATGGACACTCCGACCTACAGCAAGGGTCAGAACCGCTCTCCCTTCGACCAGAATCAGAAGAGAACGTACGACGTGCACTTCGTTCTCCTCCGTCCATCCCACGTAGTCTAGCAACTCGATCGCCTCGCGGGCCATCCCACCTGTCGTGTACGGTCCCCGAGGCGTTTCCGAGTTTCCGCTGCCGGCGTTATCGAATACCTGTCGAAGATGGTCAAGGCAGCTTCAGCACTAGCAGTCTCGAGAGGATGCAATGGGAGGAAAGCGACGAACGAGGATGGAGTATCGAGGGTCTCGACCGAAATGTTCAACCTTCAACGTCAGAGGCCAGGTCAGCTAAGCGAGATCTTTAGGGCTGGCGAAGGGGG
Source organism: Cystofilobasidium capitatum (assembly GCA_014825545.1). NCBI lineage: Eukaryota > Fungi > Basidiomycota > Tremellomycetes > Cystofilobasidiales > Cystofilobasidiaceae > Cystofilobasidium > Cystofilobasidium capitatum. Next base: position 70,145 of record MVAJ01000075.1, on the reverse strand, counting down.
CGGACCTGTCTCTGCCAGCTGAACGAGCAGTTCTTCATCCTGAGCGAGGGCACGCGAGCGTCAAAAGTCAGTGCGCAGATAACCCCTGCCGGAGGAGCAGCAGAGCATGAACGCACCCCATGACCATGAGGACGTGTTCGGGGCCATCTCCGTGCACCTCGTAGTACAGCTTGTGCGCCGATAGGTCTCCTTCGACCTTAACGAACCTGTTCGAAAGGGCTGAGGGTCGTGAGCCAGATGCGTGCACGCGAGCGCGGGCTGAGAGGAGGGGCCGGGACTGACCCGCGTCGGTTGCATGAAGCGCTGTCAAAGACGGTGCCGGGTAGAGGTTCGTCCTGCTGTTTTGCTGAGCTGTCGCTACTGCTGGCCTGGACCATGGCCGATGGGAGGGAGAAAGAGAGTAGGACGATATCGAAGGCCTGATCCGACGAGGGCAAGAGGCTCCCACGCTCGCCGACCCAAGCCAGCACGACCTCGAGCTCCCTTCCTGCCCTCCAACCCTCATCCACTGTCGCCATGTCCAGCTACGAGAGTCAGTAGGACATAGGTCCAGTCTCCTCTGCCGTGTCGTGTCGCTCAGGTGCTGATTGGCCGCCTCCGCAGACGACCACCCAACCTCCAACGAGCCGGACGCGGTTGAAGCCGGCCACTCTCTGGATGAGATCCTCGACGAGCTGTTCGAGACAGGAGGAGACGGGATGGTGCTGATTGACTCTCAAGGTCGAAGGATCCTGGGCGAGGGTGTTGTTGAGCTCATGGCCGGTACGATGGGTCGGTGCGTCCTTCCCACACGTCTGCTCCCTGTCGCAGCTGCGGACTCTAGCTGACGGGCGTGAATTGCTTTGCGGTACTCGAATGGAAAGGATCAAAGCGGGCGCATCAGAGTCGTACATTACGTCTCTGCCTTCCGCGCGATCAGCAGATGTCGCAAAGTCTGGAGGTACGTCGTCCCTCCCCTTGACGCTGCGCCTTCCCTCCACGTTGGCACTCGACTGACAACGCGCGTCGCCGTCCATTCGCTCCCCTTGCTCTGGTTCGCAGAGGACTCATGTTCGATCTGTCAGACCACGTTCCAGATCTTGCTGGACGAGGAGGAGCACTACCTCGCGCTGGACTCGCCGGCCATCGCAACTGAGAATCTCGGAGTCGTACGCATCGGAACAGGCTGCGAACACTTCTTTTGTCGCAGAGACGCCTCGCGCTGGCTGTCAAAGGTACGCTTCTCTTGCGCTTGAGTCTGCCGAAGGTGTCGCTGACCCTCTGAAGTTGCCTCTCGTAGTCCAATTCCTGCCCTCTGTGTCGGTCGGTGTGCGACCCATCCGTCTCGACCACCGCCTCCTCATCTTCCACTCCCTCGACAGATCCTCCCCAAGCATCCATCGGCGAAGGGGAAACATCGCAAGATCAAGACCCTAGACAGATGATGAACGTCCTGCAGACGCTGCTGTTCGGAGGGGACCTGCCGCCAGGGTTCGGAGTAGGCAGAGACCAGAGGCCGGACGAACGCGGAGACTACTCGTCCATGTACTCCTAAACGAGCAGGATCGATCTTCATGACTCTTGGTAAACGTTGCGCTCTTTGTCTGTTGATCAGACGACGAGTGCCCTCTGCCCAAACGTCGACGCTTCTCCGGCTGCCCTTCGCACTGCCCCTTTTTCTGCGTCCTCCGCCACCTGTCACCCCTTCCGCTCTGACCCGACCTGATCAACCTCAACCACGACTCCCTCAGAGACGCGCTCGGATCACGTCGACAGCCACTCGTTCATGGACACCCTCCATCCGGCCTCGGCCTCGCGGTCGGTCTATCCCATCCGACAGTCTCGTCGTCAGGGGGCAACTCTCGCCCGCCCGCAGCGGCCAGCTTCCACCGACAGCCCATTGACCAGCTCAGCCCCCTCCTCGACCCAGAGTGATAGAACCTTTATCGTCTCCTCCGGCTCCTCCTCCTCTGCTACGTCAACGAGCACGCCTACGATCAGCGACCTGTTCTCCATCCGCAGTACCCCTTCTCCGCAGAGTTCCATCTCCGCCTCAGGCTCGACGTCCTCCGCCTCCTCCCTCTCCGTTGCCTTCTCCAGCAGTCACTCGGCCGGAGCCCATTTGACAACATCAACGATCTGGTTGTCTTATCCGGCAGTTGCTACTTCTGACGCGGTGTGAGTCGCGTCAATCATTCGAGCCAACCCCCTCGCTGACACCTGTACTGTTGGACGTGTTGTCAGACCAACCTCGACCCCAACTCCCTTCGTGGACTTCTCCACCGCCTCTGCCGCCTCCTCACACAAAACATTAGCCATTCTTCTAGAAATCCTCCTCCCGCTTCTACTGGTCGCACTCCTCGCGGGCCTTTGGTTCGGATGCAGGCGACGGCGCATGAAACGGCATGATCGGTCTCGGTCGGGCGAGGAGAGACTGTGGAATGCGAGTAAGGGAGGGAGTACTGGGACAGATGAGGACGGAGGGGGAGAGGATTTTGAGTTTGAGGGGATGAGGAGGACGAGAGGGATCAACGGTCATCGAATTGTCAGTAGTCGCGCACCACCCCTTCCCCTTCAAGCCGACAAAAGCGAAGCTGATCATTGTAGTGGTGGGCGTCAGGAGAGTGAGATGGAGTCGAGGGGGACTGCAAACTCTCCTTTGCCCATGATCTCTGAACTCTCACACGCCTCGACCTTCGACCCCTTCCGAGGCGGATTCCCTCACACTTCGAACGACTCGCTTCCTCCCCCATCCTCTTCAACCCCACCACCTCTCATATCGAGCACGTCCACCGCATCCCCTTCTCGGCGTCTCACGCCCCTCTCCCTCAGCCTATCCTTCCTGGCCAAGGCGAGATCGCCACTGACCGTCATCTCGGCCGCGCTCGGTCGACTGTCGCCGTCCAGCTCGTTCCGGTCAAGCACCAACAACTCGCACTCGCGCGTACCGTCCCAGTCAGACGGGCACGGCAATCGCAACGTCCGACGACCTCTCATAGCGCCCGACAGTCCCGAACGACCGTCGGTGCCAGCTGTAGGGAGGGATGCTCCCGATGTCGGCGACGAGGGGGGAGGGAGACCGTCCATGTCGATCAAGACGGCCGTCACGCCCCAGACTGCCCGACATGACAAGGTCAGTAGAGAGGTGAGCGAAGGGATGAGTGAGGTTGAGATAGTCTGGGATGAGTCGGGAGCCTTGGGCTCAGACGGTCAGCGCAGAAATCACAAAGGCGACGGATCAGGGTCTTGAGTTTTCGAGGCATGAGATGAGGTTCGAGCGGACAATACAAGCAACAGAGAACGGAGAGAGAGAATAATGAGTTCGAAGCGCCAGGCTTGCGAAGAAGGAAAGAGGCGGAGAAGAAGGGGGAAGAGAATTTGTTCAGACCCAGTTGCGAGGGTCTCAAAGTCGGAGAGGGACAGCAGACATCGCCAAGGGAATGAGGTCGACGAGGCGGGCTCGAGGAGCGGTAGGACCCCGTCGGATGGCCTTGGTGAAAGGGACGGGAACCACGGTAGGGGGAGGGCGAGCGGGAGAGGTCGGGTGGAAGAGGGCATCGATGTCGGCCTTTGCAGGGAGATAGAAGATCCTGCCAGACCTCCAGTCTCTGTTGACAGTCTGAGGAGGGACCGCCGGAACAGATGGAACTCGAGCTCGGCAGAGGACGGAAGTTCGAGGAGTGAGGGCCGGTCGGACAGGCCTGAACTCCGGAGTGGGCTTGGGAGCAGGAGTAGGAGCAGGAGGCGCGAGAATCGAGGTGGGCGAACCAGAGACGGAAGCCCGAAGTCGAGCCCGGGCTTGACCGGAATGGGAGGCGGCGTCTTCTTGATCGGTCGGAGGGCGAGGAGAGACTTGAGAAACGCCTCCTGTCGGTCGAAGAGCTCGGTGTCAAACTCGAAGTCCAGTTGTCGAGGGAAGCGTCGACGCATGCGATCTGCTTCTGGAGGTAGGCGATCTGAGCGGTCTGTCGGTCTTCGGAAGACATGTCGGCCGGGCAGAGGTTGTCCGGGAAGAGGTGGTGGGGACAGTCCCAGGAATTGGCTTCTCGTCGGGCGTCGGCCAGGGCAGGAGAGAAGAACTCCTGGTAGAGGTCGACTACTTACTCTCGGATGCCGATTCGTACGGACTCGGGGTCGATTTTTTCCTCGCGCTGTTAAGTTGAGAGAAGAGAAAGGGCGTCAATCGCCCCGATCAAGAGAAAGGAGGAGGACAGAGGAAGAGAAGACTTGCGAAAGCCAGGATGATCTCGGCGTGGAGGGCAACTTGAGCTCCGAGGGTGAGGAGGATACCAAGGTCTTTGTCGGTCTCATCGGCAGCGGCGTAGACGGCTCGGATGTCTTCGCCAGTGAGCTGTACCTCATCCTGCAGCAGACAATGAAGGTAGGGTCAGTCTGAGTCTGGCCGAGAGAGTGAAGGGGATAGAAAACTCACAGCGTGGTCGCAGATGGCGTCGAACCAGTAGGGCTTAGGACCCCAAGGGCAAGCGGAGCCGGCAAAGTTGCCGTCGATCGACTGGAGGTAGGTGACGGTCGGGACCTCGAGAGTGGGGTAAGCGAAGGTGGCCTGGTTGTGAAGGCTGCTTGAAAGAGCTGAGAGGGGTGGGAGAGCATGCGAGTGTATGTGATGGTAGTTGGTGAGAAGAGCAGCTCCCTCCATCGCACCCCGCTCTTGACCACCTGCGGGACGGGTAGGCAAGGCGACGGCTCGTTGGAGGGGCTGATCGAACAACTTCCCGTCCGACGTCGACGCGTCCAATTTGAGACCGGAACCCATCAAAGCCTGACCGTTTTCCGTCCTTCGACGGCGAAAGCGGGCTAAAACAGAGGTCAGCTTCGCCCAAAGCGGTCCAGCTGAGAGGGTGGCGGGTCTGAAGGAGCGGGAGGACTAGGGTTGGACCATTTGATGAGGACTGAGTGAGGGAGATGACAAGCAACAGGAGAGGATTGTGTTTGCGAGTTGTAAGCGACGTGCAAAGATCGGATCAGCCAGGGAGGAGAAAGTCGTTGCATGTCAAATGGCGAGAGCAACCATCAAGATGGGGGAGGGATGGGAAGGCTGCAAGGCTGGTCCGCGGACTGGTCATCTGGCGACCTAGTGTTTCAAGTAGAATTCATCTGTTGCTGTCTAAGGGAGAAGGCCATTCGCTGAGCTCCGCCCGTCCGACCTTCTCTGCCCTGAACCAGCAACCAGCCATGTTCCCGTCCCAAGCCCGTCTAGGAGGCCTCCTCTGGTACAGTCCCCTGGTCAACTCTCCCTTGCTCTTCCTGATCGCTGACTCTCCTCTGACCGCCCGTAGGAAGCGTAACCGTGTCATGTCCGAGGCCCAGAAGGCCAACGCCCGCAAGCGGCTCAAGGACGTCGACGCCGTCATCGAGGCCGTCCGCCTATCTGGCGTCAGCTGCAAGGCCCTCGTGCGTTTCCTGCTTCTCTCATCTGGTAGAGCTCGGGACAAGGAACGGGGCCGTGGGGACAAGGGAGGGATGAACCTCGTCGCCTGGCGAGCACCTTTGGGCTGACACCCCGTACCTTCCGATCCTTTGCTGCTCTCTCTACCAGGACGTGGCGCTCCGACTACCAAAAGAGAACGAGATGCCCGCAAAGGGTGCGTCAAACTGCCTGTCATGGGAAGGTGGAGGAGGAGGAGGTCCACCCGCCTGCGGACGTCGTACTGACGTCCTCAATCTCCGTGCCCTTCCTCATTCTCCCCCTTCCCGTCTTCCCCTTGCCCTTCACTGCCTTTTCAGACAAGTACACGATCTTCTCGCGCAAGCACGCGTACTACCGCAAACCCATGCATTTTGTTCCCAAGTTCACAAAGGTGCGACTCCCCCCCCCCCCCCTCCATCTTCTTCATTCCCCTTCGCCTCGGGTCGTCTTTGATGCTGATGAGAAAACTTCGTCCCCGTCCGCCTAGATCACTCACCGAGTCAACCCTCTCGGTTTCTGAAAAGGGAGTTTGGCGTGTCTTGGAGGCAGCCCTCCTTGCACCCTTCGCACTTTCCCTCCTCCCCTTTGCCTTCCTTCTTGCTTTGTACTCTTTCCAGCGCGTCTCCGCACAATTTCACGATTTCCCCTCTCCTTCGTCCGTTCTTGCGCACTCGTCAACTTCTGGTCAACAGAAGGGGTCATCGTGGTGGGGGTGTCGGGCAGCAGGATCTGGAGGAGCGACGAGTGCTGCGCTTATGGCGGGAACGCGAAGGACCAGTGAAGACGGAAGGCGACAACGGACGAAGGCAGAGAGACCTCTTCAACACTCTCGTCGAGTACACCCTTTGGAGTCTCTGAGAGGGCAAGGGCCCGGGAACCAAAGGCAAACGATCGGGCGCAGGGTCGGTTCCTTGCGCAGACGAGGGCTTCGAGATCAAGAAGTGTTGTTCGAGCAGTGGAAGTTTCTTTTTCTTTCGATACACAAGGGTGAGGGGGGGGGGGGGGAAGGGGTTGGAAGGTGTGGGGGGGTTCCTACGTTGGTACAGGATGAGCTCGTTTTTCGTTCCTCCACTTCTTCTTCTCTCCTCTGCGACACCCCGAACGCTCTAAGCAGATACTTGCCTCCGAGGGCCCTTCGATACTCAAGCACATACCATCCAATCTGAATGAAAGGCTTTACATGGGGACCATGCCCATCTCCTCCGGTCTGATAGCAAGATGTCGCTCGTCGTCAGTGAAAGAAGAGAGGGAGAGAAAATCGAGAGACTCACGTGAGAGTGGTTGACTCGATCATGACACCGAGACCAAGCTTGGCAGCACCAGCCTGCATTGAAGAGGATGAGACGAGGGTCAGACGGAGGTGTTGGTGAAGGGGTATCATGCATGTGGCGCACCTTCATGTGGTCAATCTCTCCGGTAACGAGGAACGAGAAAGTGGGCGCGAACCGCTGCTCGAGGAGCATCGACGTCTTTCCAGTCGAGTCCACTTGACCCCTGAACGTGGCCATCCTGAAGTCGTACTTGGCTCCCACGGTCGCCGTCGCCTCGCGCCGTCCGCCGTTGACGACAACGTTGAGGTCGGCCCCAACGTCCACCTTGTCCGACAATCGGTGGTGGTAGGTAGCGGCGAGGATACCGGCCCGCTGAGCCTGGAGGGTGGCGGTCCACTCGTGGAAGGAAGGCGTGCCGTTGGGGGCCATGGGGGTGGGGACGAGCGAGCCGGGGGTCAAGGGCGAGGTCCACTTAGCGAGGAGGGAGGTGACGGACTGCGAGATCTCGGGCGTGGGCTTCTGGAGGACGTTCTCGAAACCGACCGAGAACCGAGGAGTGAGGGCAATGAGGGCCGAGGTGAGGTAGATACCGGTACCGTCGGTGAGGGAGGGGTTGATGGCCTTGAGGTTGATGGTCTCTCCCGGCAGGGTGAACTCCTGCTCAAACTGGCACATCGAGTGTCCGGGAATGGGAGAGAGCTGACAGAGCACAGGAAAGAGAGCGGTCAGACGACTGGCCAAGTCCGACCAGGTAGAAATGGTTGCGCACCTGAGCCTGGATCTTGGAAGTGGTCCAGTCGCCCCAGGGCTTGTTGAGCCGCGCCGACGAGTTGAAATCGTTGTCGATGCTTCCTTGGAGGAAAAGCTGGAGATGTAAAGCAAAGCAGAGCCACAGGATCAGCCATCGTCACAAACCGGTCGTCCGAAAGAGCGGGAGAAGGGCTACGCACGTCCTTCTTCGCGAAAACGGCGCCGAAGTTGTAGCTCGGGGGCTCCTGAGCCTTTGCGAGCGAGAACGAGTGCTGGACCTGGAAGGCAGGGTCCATCGAGAGTGACTTGCTGAGGTCGGCCTTGGCTCCATCGAAGGTAAAGTTGGTGAGGTGGGTCACTGCGAGGCGGAAAGGAAGGAAGAGGTCCAGCGCAACGGTCGGTCAGCCCTCCGCACTCGTCGTCTGCTCCGTCCTCCGTTTCAAAGAGCTCTATCTACCCCTTCCGCCGATCCCTTTGAACCAGACTCACTCTTGACGTCCTTGCCGAGGGACTCTACGCTTCCGGGGTTGCCAACCTCTCCAAAGAGCTCGTTTCGCTTTCCGTGCAGCTTGGTGTACTGGCCGAGAATAGGGTCGGCAAAGCCAGAGAGGAGCGAGGTGACGCCCGACAGGTACGACGCCTGGGGGACCTTGTCGGCCATGGGCGAGTAAGGGGTGGGCTGGAGAGGAACCGACATGGTTTTCTGGGTGTTGGGTAGGGATTCAGGGCGAGGGTACGGTCGTTGGCTCGTCCGTTCCGATGGAGAGAGGGCAAAAGCCCTATCGGAGTTTGAATTTTGTTTCCTGCCGCCTGCAACGACTCCGCCCATGACGAACTTCAGCCCACAGCTCTCCCTATTTCCGAACCCTCCCTCTCCCTTCTTCTTCTCGCTAACGTCCATCTACTCAATCCGTCAATATGAGCTCTCGGTCGCAGCTGAAACGACACCCGACCTTGCATCCGCTCTCGACGGCTGCCCTGTCCAAGCGAGTCTTCAAGCCAACCCGGCACGAGTTCGAACTCGACGACCATGATCGCCGGTACAGGGCAACCTTTGACTCTCGCAAGGCAAGGAAGGGTGGGTTAGATCTGCAGCAGACTACCAGGCTCGCTTCGGGGCTGACTTTATCGGCTTGCTCGTTCGTTGATCGACCCAGGACGCTTCCCACTGCGAAGCCATCGCCACGCGCAGCTGCCGTCATCGCACAAGCGTCCCCTGCCTCTCCGCCTCGAGTACAAGGACGACAAGCACAAGATCAAGCCGCACTTTCGTCCGGACGTGACCTTTTGGGTCGCCTTCTTCTTTGAGCTCGGATCGCTCGTCTGGGTCGCAAACGGTGCGTCGCGCCAACCTTCTCTCGACCATGCAATTCGCTGACCCTTTCACTCTTCACACCAGGCTTCTGCGTTTGGCTCCCTTTACAGCGACCAGAGTACGATTCGGAGGCAGTGATTCGAGCAGCAGACGCGTTGGCCTTCGTGGGAGGGACTTTGTTTGAGATCGGGGCGTACTTGGGTTTGCTGGAGGCGGGCAACCGGGGAAAGGAGCTGGACAGTGAGTTCGATCTCGCGGCTGTGCGCAGAAAGGAGCAGAATCTGACTCTCTGCCCTTACAGTTGGAGAAGAGGCCGAGCGACTGCTGTGGGGTCGACCGTCCAAAACGTCGACGGCCATCACGGACGACCCCGAACGACAGTCGGCGCACCCGCCCCAGTGGGAATGGCTGTCAGTCTCGCCATCCCTTGTTCTCTTAACCCGCAGATACTGATTCTGCTTCCTTCTCGCACGGCAGGCCATCGCCGAGGTGGAGGGAGCTAGGATACTTGAGCGCGGCCGTCCAGATGTTCGCTGCCACCATCGTTCGTCGTATTTCTCCTTTGACCCGCCCACGATGACTGACCTGCCATCTCTGTGTACTTTCTAGTTCTGGGTGTCGACTCTGACGGGACTTCCAGGAGTCATTCCAGGGTACTTCGAGGGCTCGGGAAGCAAAGCCATCATGTCAGTCCACATTCCCACACTCTGATTTCCTCCAGACCAAGACTGACCTCTGTATCTCTCACTTTGCACAGTGACGTCTTTTTCTGGACTCCGCAAGTCATCGGAGGTGTTGGGTTTGTGATCGCCTCGACGATCCTCTGCATCGAGGTCCAGCCGGATAACGTGTGGTGGAAGATCAGGCCCCTCTCGCTCGGCTGGCAGATTGGGTACGATCCTCTTATCTTGTCTACCTCTCAAGCCAAGCTGACAATTTCGCGCGACTCTCTAGTTTCTGGAACATCGTAGGGAGTGCTGGGTTTTTGCTCTGCGGAGCGTTGGGTTATTCCTCCGCAACGGGAGCGGTCTACGAGAGCGGGCTCGCCACGTTCTGGGGTACGTACCCGTGTCTCCCCCCTTGCCTGATCTCTCGACTGTACTGACCTTTTCTGTCCGTCTCTTCAGGCTCGTTTGGCTTCCTGATTGGGTCTACATTACAATTCGGCGAAGCGCTCTGGCGCGACCCCTCCTTTGAGAACGAGTGAGCAGGAAGTCAGCCCGGACTCCCATAGCCCCTGATGTAAGCTGCAAAGCAAATATCATGTCCCTTGTATCCATCTCATCGATCTTGCAAGATGGGAGAGTTGAAAGGGATCGAGAAAGGAAAGTGAACTCGTGCGTCCTGGAATGAAAGAAAGCAGTCGCCTCCGTCTGACGCTCGTCTTCCAACGCTGTCGACGATCACCCCCCCCCCCTCCCCTCACGACTCACAGCCTTCTCTTCGCTTTTCGGTCTCTCGTTCGAGCAGGAGAGCAGACCCTCATGCCTCCAAAGGACGCGTCCCGGGCGAGCTCGACCGACCAGCCTCTGCCACCCGCTCGCTTGCACCGGCTCTTCCGACCGTACTTCACGAAGCTGTCGACCCTCCAGGCCCTCTTTCCCTCATCTCCAGCACCCCCAGACCGCCCTCTGCCAGATCCGTCAAAGGTCTCCGACGGTCAGGTCCTGGGCAAGTGGCCTCGAGGTCGGCCACCTCGAGGCATGGCGAGGCCGAAGACCTACGCCCGCCCAGCTCCGTCGCGACCTGAGGCCGACTGGACGGGCACAGCGCAAGGGCTGCCTGTCTTTGCTCGAGGGAAGCAGATGGAAAGAGCGGAGCCAGTGCCTATCCCTAGGAACCTTATGCGGATCCCGGGTCTGAGCAGGGTCAAGGGGAAGGGGAAGGAGAGGGAGGTGACAGGTGGCCATCCCAGTTTGCCTGGCATCGAGATGGACGAGATCTCGTGAGTCTCCATCCCTTCCAGCTCACTACCGCCTGTCGATCTTTCCACCAGGTACTGACAGCCTGCTATTATCCTTGCGATAGGAAGCGAGTCAAGGGCGTCGTCGATGCCTTCCGGAACATCCTCGCCGTCGCCTACCCGCTCCCAAACTCCGACAGTCCCGTCCCGTCGCTCGCCGTCGCCTGCGCTCGCCGAGTAGGGATCGGAATGGAAGGCTGGATCGACGATCAGCTCGATGAAGAGTTTGGTCCTGTGAACCCTACCTTGAGCGATGAGGTTGGGTCAAAGAGGGAGTCCAGAAGGGTCGAGTTGAGAGACGAGTGGTGGGAGGGTGTGCCTCATCACACTCTACGGTAAGTCAAGCCCCTTCCCTCTTCAAGGCATGGCATTTGACCAGAACTTGTTTGTCTCCCTCAGGTACGCGGTACCAGTCCAGGCTCTGTCCATCGTCCTTGCGCTCGACTTGCCGCTCCACGGCCTGTACGAGGGTCTTCTGGACGCTTGCCTCCAAATGGGCGCTGCTCATGAGGTTCGTCTGTACCAACTGCTTCCCGTTCGGTAGACACTGATGAGCTACGTCTCTCTACACGCAGGCCATGCTTTTGCTGCAGCACATGCTGCTCTACGCTTTCAACAACCTGGAGTCGGCCGGTCCCTCATACCTCCCCACCCTTTTCGCCACTCGACCGTCGACTCATTCGTCGATGCTGCCCTCCTGGCCAGCGTTCACCAAGGATGCTCTCTTTAGAGTGAATCGTTGGATGTCGAGGGACGCACCGCAACAAGCTTGGGTCAACGACGCTGTCGATGGTCTGGTTCGGGAGGCAACTTCGGACGAAGATCAACTCGCGCTCATTCTCGAGACTATCAAGGAGCTTTTCTCGCATTCGGCCACCCAAGCCACAACAGCAAACCAGGCAGCACAAAGGATCTCCTCATGGACCCTGTACATGCTCTTCCTCCTCAACTCTGGACATTCCAGCGGCTCACCAACCCGCAATCGCATTTGGATCGCCCTTTTGACCCTCCAAACCCTCCTTTCATCAGCCGACCATCTCCAACCACTCTTGCATCGGTGTACTTCTGTCCTCAATCTGCACCTCCTGACCGACGGACAAGCACCACATCGTGACCCTCCTCTGACGGACACTTCCAGCGTCCAACTCTGCGAGCTCGCCATCCAACCCCACACCACACTCTCCACCATCAAGACCATCATCCACAACGTCCGAATCCGCGCGCTCTTCAACCTAGAGGCAGGCCTCCTTCGAAGGACCATACTGGAGTACGATCGCCTGTCACCCTTCACCCAGAAACGGAAACCCGACGACAAACAGCGTCAAGCACACATCGCCGGCCTGGAGCGTTTGGAGGTGCGGCTCAAGGAAGCCAACGCTCACGCAGCGGAGGCCGCCGCGCAAGGGCAGCTGTCGTCTCCGCGACGCTCGGACGACGACGTCGAAGGATCTGCTGCTTCATGCGTTGAAAGCTCGCCAGAGTATCGACCAGCCCTTTGGCCTCGACGAGCATCTTCACCTCAAGTCGAGTCGACATCCAATTTCGAAGACACAGCGGTCGAGGACGCAGAGCAACAACCCACGACGGGCGACGACGGCTCGGGTAATTCCTCCACTGCTCAGGAGGACTCGGATTCGGACTCGGACTCGTCCGCATCGACCCATTCATTCGATGGGTCCACGCCTTCCTCCACGGTCCACAGCAGCGCTGCAATCTTCCGCAGACGACCACCTGGACCTCGATACGTCGTCCAAGGTCTCGACTTTGCGTCTTCAACTCGGCACGCCACTTCCCTTCGACCTCCAGCCTCGCGTGCGCCCCTGTGCTCCGCAACCCACTCCTCGTCTCCCAGCTCGTCGGGCGTCCAACCCTTCATGACATCTTCGATCAACCCAACGTCAAGCTCTCCTCAGTCAGACGACACTGTTCGCCAATCCAGCGCTCGGGTCCGGTCACCCATGACGCCCTTGAACCTCAACCCGAGAGCAGCCAAACGCAGTCGCCTGTCGTCCTCCACGTCCAAGGATGTCGCTCAGTCTGACGATTTCGGGCCCTCGTCCGACGATCTCGACCTGTTTGCAGCCTCCTCGCCTGCCGGCCAAGCGCGCGAGGCTAGGCTTGCATCTCGAGAAGGCGGCAGTTTGCGAGCGTCGCTGGGCAGAAGAGCGCTTGGGATGTGAAGGAGGAAATGACATGGTCTCTGCTACAACCAGCTACGCCTAACGACCACCAAAAGTACAGGAACTGGAGGATCTCCGCGACAGTGTGTCCCCGTCCGAAGCACTCATGCCCACGAGTCCATGACGAGCTCATCGCCCGTTGAGCCCGTCGACTTATGCGAGCGTCCACCGAGCGACTTTGTCGGGGACGGCGGGAGGTACACAATCCCGTCGTCGTCGTCCGACTCGACCTGCAGGCCGACGATCTCGTGTCGTCGGAGCGGACGGGCGGGCGGAGGGCTGTCCGGAGCGGGAGGGAGGGCAAGGTCGGATGCCGGGATGGGTGAGAACTTGAATTCGATCTGCTTGTACGCTTGGACAGTCGCGTAGGGCTGACCGGTCTTGGGGTCCTTGTACTTGGCCGGGAGACCGGTGATGACGCAGAGTTCATGCTTGACGGCTGCAGAAAGTTTCAAAGCGAAGAGACCGACAATCTGATCAGTTCTCCGCCTCGGCAGCGACGTGAGAAGAAGGGACAAACAGGTTGGGCGTTGTTCACTCCAGTCGACATGGTCCCCGAACAAGAGAGCCATCTTCTCGCGTCTTGAGCTGGGCGGGTGCGACAGGTGGAGGTACGTCCGAGCGCAGCGATCCGAGTTTCTCGAGTCGCCCGCCGCAGATGCGACCGACGGGTCGATCGCCATCTCGACCAGATCCATAGCGTGGTCGTCCGCCAGCCTGCTGATACATCGCCGCGTCGACTCGCCCGAGAGGAAGACGAGCTTGGGTCCCTTGACGTCCTTTGGCGGCGGGCGGCGGTCCTGGCGCTTCTTCTCCTCGTCCGCGAGCCAGTCGCGCAGCTTCTCCTCGTTCTCGATCTCCATTTCGAGCGCTTGGTCCATGCGTTCCTGCTGCGTCATGCGAGTTGGGGCGACGACTTTCTTGACCGGCTTCAAGTGCCGCAGGTTAAGCAAGTGCTGTGTCGGTCAGTCCTGCGTTCGCTCGACGTGAGACCCACAGCTTGCCCGAAGGACGTACCTTCTGAGAGGCAGGTGCTCGAGTGGCAGAAGGTGCAGTGCGGACGTCATTGGGGTTCTGACGGTACGTTGACCGGACCTTCCTAGCCTCCCTGCGCATCAATACCCCGACACCCGCCCTTGTCCCAGGCCCCGTACTACTGCCAGCGACGGACGAAGCGGGTACAGCAGACTGTCGAGAACGCTTTGGACTTCGTTCGAGGCCGCCGTCCTTCAGTAGGTCGTCGGGCGAAGGCTGCTCGGAGGGCGGACTGGGACTTTCCGGTTTGTCGAGGTCGAACGTCGAGCGCAGCGGCTTCCTGGTCGTCCAAGCGCGCTTCTTGAGGTAGAAGAGCGAGGAGTCCTTGCCGGGACCAGCAGGCTGTAGCAAGAAGAGAGAAGATCTTGAGCACGTCAGCACGTTAGGGCCAAGCTAGCCATGCCAGAGGTACGTACTCGGGCGGCGGCGCGTTCCTCCCTCTCCAGCTGGCGGTCCTCGTCCTTCTCTGTGTCCGAGGCCACAGAGTCTCCGCTCGATTCGGAGACGTCGGTCTCCATGTGTTCAGGGTTGTCTAACAAGCAGTGATTTGAAGACCGTCAGCAGTCCTCCTAGGCGTTTGAAGAGACAGCAGGCCTACGTACCGGGCTCGATGTCGAACTGACCGCCATCGTCCTCGTCCCCTTCCTCGTCTCCGTCCTCCTCGCAGAGAGCTCTGCCCTCCCGGTTGTCCTGTCTCTGGAGCTCGGCAGCCAGCAGTGCGGCGTACTAGGGGAGGTTGAGATGGATCGCAAGCTGTCGGTCAGGACGGGACTGAGCGGCGCGTCGCGAGAGAAGAGGAGGAGCAGAAGCGCACCTTGTTGGCTCGACCGGCCCGCCTGCTGCCCTCTGGCAGGATCTCTCCTGGCTCCTTCTCGATCTCGAATGCCGACTGCATCGAGTGGGGGGTGGGAATCTGGGGTTCGAGTTGGTCAATCTGGCTGCTGCTCGCTCTGAGCTCGAAAGTCCGACGGGCATAAATCGATTCAGCCTTACCTCTCGAACCCCCACCCCGAACTCCCTCTACCTCCCTTTCCTCAAGGCCCCTGCTCGCAGCGATGGCAGCCCCAGCATTCGACCGACGACGTGTGAACGGTCCCGAGACGTCGTATCCGCCCTTGTTTGAGGACGAGCTGCCCTCGACCACGGCCACCCCCTTCGAGACACTCGCACAGGCAGCGAGCAAGTACCAACGGACGACCCGCACGAAGGACGACCTCAGGCCCATCTGTACGTGGGAAGCTGACGTCTCTGAGCTGTCCCCAGCAACTCCACTTGCGGGCGTCCGGTACTGAGTCTGGCTTCTGACCTCTGTCCTGACGCACCCTAGTCCTAAAGACTGGATTGATCAACCAAGCCAACGGATCCGCCTACATCGAGATGGAGAACACCAAGATCGCTTGCGCCATGTACGCTCAGCTCATCGTATTGACTTGAGTGCCATGTCGGACTGACGAGTGAGCTCTCGATTGACAGCTACGGACCTCGTCCTCGCCCGCCGCCGTACGCCGCCGAGGGCACGCTCAACATCGAGGTCAAGTACGCCCCGTTCGCCTCGAACCCGCGGCGTTTCCCTCTGCGTGTGAGTGTCCCAATCCTCACAAGCTTCATCACGGTTCTGAGGCTGACGCTTGTTTCCTCTTGGGTCGTCGTCAGGACACGGAACCCCCACTGCCGGCCTCCCTCCTCGCTCAGTCCCTCATCCCCGCCCTCCGCCTCCACCTCCTCCCGAAATCCCAGCTTGACGTTTTTCTACTCGTGCTCGAGTCGGACGGTGTGGAGGGTGTCGTTGCGGCCGGTACGACGGTGGCTGGAGCAGCCCTAGCAGGAGTTGGAGGAGGGGTGGAAATGATGGGTCTCGTCGTGGGAGTCGGATCGGTTCGTTCTGCCCTCACTTGTCTTCTCTGCGTGAGAGCTGTAATCTGACCGCAAGAGGATCTGTTCTTGCAGGCCAAGATCAACGGCCAGCTCTTCCTCGACCCGACGTCGCGCGAGTCGCAGCTGGCAACGTCGCGCCTGACGCTGGCCTGCCTGCCCTCGCTCGGTGTGGTCACCAACGTTTGGTCTACGGGCCAGGCCTCGCCCGAGTCGGTCATCATTGTCAGTCCTCCCTCCCTTTCAGCGCCCTCTGCTGCCTACCTGGCGCTAACTTGAACTTGCAACGGGATTTCGCCTTTGCAGGACATGGAGACGCTCATGGAGCGCGCAAAGGACGTGCACGCCGTCGTCGCGAGGGCCGTCATTGAGGGTGTTGAAGAGCGCGAGGCCAAGGAGTTCAGAGAGGCCAAAGCCATGGAGGGGGGCGTGTAAATGGTCATGTTCTTCGTCAAATATGTCTGCTGTTGGTGCGAGGTGAGGGAAGGTTACTGCTCCCATCCTCGAAACCTGGCGTCCAAGCTGCAAAGCACAGGACACGAGAATAAAGTCGTCAGATCGCAGAACCTCTGAGTGTGCACAAACGAAAAGAAAGGCTGACGTGGAGCAATCGTCGACCAGCTGCTTGAGCTGCTCCCACTGGGTTGTGATCCACCGATTCTTGTTGAGCCACTCAATCACCGTGTCAGGCTCGTTCTTGCTCGGCAGTGTCGCGATCTTGTGCATTTGGCCGGCGACGCGGACGGTCGTGTTCAAGGGGCGGTCATCGTCGTCCTCAGGCAGGTCCTCGATGATCTCGCTGCAGGAACAGATGGCAACTGTTGGTCAGTGAGATTCCAGGCAGTGGTGGACAGGGTAGAGAGACGGACATCAACTCCTCATGAAGGCGATCCTCTTCAAAGCATATTCGTTTGGCAGTTAGTAAAGGGGCCTTCTTACTGTTACTAGGGCGTTGCGACTGACCAAAGTGCGTCATGCGGTGGTACACTAGTGCGAGTAGGTAGGGATAGGAGAGTCAGTCGACAATCTGGAGATTAGATCAGAGGCCGATGGACCTACCGTGCGCTCGAGCGAAGCAGTATCGACCGACGTTGAAGTCCGAGTCCATGCCCTTGAGCTCCTCGTCCTCCGACTCCTCGGAGTCGTACGAGATGCGCTCAAAGGTGACAGGGTCGTAGCGCTTGCCCGAGAGCTCGATGATTTTTGTCGCCGGTCGACTCGAGATGCGACACTGGAGGGAGGACAGGCATCAGCGTTTGTACGGTCCCCAGAACGAGTGCAGAGGACGAACAGCATCACACGGAGTTCCCTCTCCCTTGATCGTGACCCCCTGGAACTCTGGATAGCGGCCGAGCGCCTTCTTGAAGTGGGAAGGCCAGATTTGACTCGTGACTCCCCTGCGAAGCGAAACAGTGTGAGAAAGTCAGCAGCCGCCGCCTGTCACCCTAAAAGAATGCGATACCCACGAGTTGCGAGTGCTGATGACAAAGTCTCGAAGTCTCGACAAAGGGGTCTTGAAGTAGGGGTCGCGTGAAGACTTCTTCGCCCACTGTCGGCCCTTGATGATGGCGTGAACCTGACGAAACAGGAAGCAAGACCGGGTCAGCATCCGGTAAGATAACTGAAAGGAAGGTCAGACTCACATGCCACTGGCAGGCGATGGCGTAGTTTGCATCCATGGGTTGCGAGGCGTCTGAGCGGAAGGCAGCTGTGGATGGAAGCAGATGAAGTCAGCTTCTTTGCTGGCGGTTCAAGTGCGGAAATCATACCCACCAGGCAGGTCCAGCTTATCGACGTCCTGGTCGTCCGACTCGATGAACTCTCGTTCAAAGTCGGAGTCGTGTTCTCGGGCGTAGCGACCGTTCGCGTCTCGTCCCCAGATGTCGACCGCACCCTCCTCCTCACTCGACTCCTCCTCGGTGTCGACGACGTCCTTCCCCTGCTTCTTCTCTGTTTCAGCAGCAATGCGAAAGACAGGACGTCAGTGTCGAGGATGATCTGAAGCAGAAGTGCGGTCAGACCCACTCTTGAGTTTCTCCAACAGCTTGCGACGGGTCACCTCCTTCTCACTCGCTCGCTCCTTGTCCGACCTCATGCGGTTTTGAAGCGTGGCTGTGGAAATGAGACGAGAGCTCGGAGTCAGGATTGCGTCGGCGCTTTACACCAGTGTGATAGAACGCACCCAGTCGTCCATGCTCGTCCTCCAAGTCGTCGGGTGCGTCGTCAGTCACATCCGAGCTCACGTCGTCCCTCCGGTGACGCAGTTTTTTTTTGGTCTTCTTCTGTTTCGAGCGCGGCGCTTCGTCTGAATCCTCCTCCTCTGTCGAGTCGAGAGGTCGTCGGCGTCGACCGGACTGCGAGGCCTTTTCCCAACCATTGCCTGCCTGCGAGGACTTCCTAGCTGGCCGGTCCTCCTCGTCCTTGCTGGCAGCCTCCTCTTCCTCGTCCTCGTCAGCACTCACGGGAGACTGGCGACTGAACCTGTTGCGACCCTTGCGAGGTGCCGGCTTCTTCTTGGCGGCCGGTCGACGGGGCGAGTCGCCTTGGAAGTCGTCCTCGTCTGTCGAATCTAAAGGCCTCTTGCGCCGCTTAGAGGGGAGACCGCGCTTCACCACCTCCTTCCCCTTCCCCTTAGCCCTGCTCTTATTGATCGGCGCCTCCTCCTCCTCAGCCGTGCTCATGGCCTCCTCCTCCTCAGTGTCCGCCGTCGCAGGCGCAGCCTTACTCTTGCCTGACCGATTCCTCTGCGATGATGTGACGACAGGCTGAGGCGAGAGGGATGGAGAGGGAGAGGCGACCGGAGGAGCCAGTCTCTTCTTGGGAGGAGCCCTTCTGACGACGCTCTTGCCCGGTGTCGGTCGAGAAGGAGTGGGTGCCTTGCGAGCAGCGACGGGCGGGATGGGTTCCGGAGTGGGCGTCTCCATGATCAGGACGCTGCCGTCCGAGTCATCGTCGAGCTCCACTGGGGCCTGTTGGCTTCCGACGGCAGCGTCGAGTAAATCCTCAATGTTGGATCGATTGCCGGGGGCGACCGATGCGGAGGAAGTGCGGGCGGTCGGGGATGGTCGAGCGGCCGATGCTGGTGCCTTGCCCTTGCCCTTGGACGCCGGCTTTCGAGTCACGTCCTTCTCCTCGTCCTCGTCCTGGACCAGCCAGTCCTGGTCATCCTCGTCTAGCACGTCCAGGGTGTCCTTCTCGTCCTCATCCTCACTCCACTTGCCCTCCTTGGCGAGACTCTTCGAGATGTCCTTCTCCTTGCCGACCGCCTTACGGTCCTTGCCCTCCCACTTGACCCGAGTAACACTCTTGACCGGGCTACTTTTCGGCAGCTTCGATCCAGAGGCCGCCTGATGAGAAGAGCTGGCCTCAGATCGTCGAATGAGCTTTCGAACCGGTCGAGATGTGGAGGAAGGGCCGGCAGCGTCGGAGTCGTCTGAGGAGAGGATGTAGCGAGGTGGGCTCTGTGGCAAGTTGAGCATCTCTGTAATGACCAGCCACCGCACGCGATTCACAACCTCAGCGACTGCAGCCTGGCGAGAAGCGGAGGGAAGACGTACGCGACTTGGCTTCGAGCTTGAAGCGAGCGAGGGCGTCGTCGCCGGAAGAGGACGCGCTGAAGTCGGGGTCCTCGTCGTAGTCAGGACCCTTGAGCCTCCTGTCGACCCTCGGACTCTTGCGGTACTTGGGCGAGAAGAAGGTGTCGACCGCGCGCTGCTTGAGCTTGGCCATGCTTGCGAGTGGATCGGGCGGGATCTCTGGTAGTCGGAGGAGAAGCAGCTTCTGGGGTCTCGGAGAAACGTCTTTCTGATCTCGCTCCAGTCGGCAGGACGCAAGGACTCAAGGCACATTAGATCGGTACAACTTTTAGGCTCTCTCGCTCGTCTTCTCCTCAACCGTAGCGGACGTCCTTATTGAACTCTGAGAACCAGTCGTCGTTGACGCGCGACGTCTCCTCGGTCGCCGTGTTGATGATGATCGACTTGGACTGCGAGTACGCCCTGTACGCCTCCATCCCGTTCTCCCGCCCGATGCCCGAGTCTTTCATCCCTCCCCAGGGCGACGACGGGTCGTTGCGATGGTGGGAGTTGACCCAGACGAGACCAGATTCGAGACTGTTTGCAACTCGGATGCCTCGCGCGCCGTTCTTGGTCCAGATGGCCGCTGCGGGAGGAAAGACGCGTCAGTTTAAGGCCGTCAGAGGAGAGGTGATGAAGGCGACTGACCTCCGAGACCAAAGTCGCAGTCGTTGGCGAGAGCGATCGCCTCTGCTTCGTCCTGCAGAGCGAAAGCAAGCTTCATCAGCGACCACAGCGACGGACAGGAAGCAGGCGCTGTCCACTCACTGCAAAGGAAGCAACGCAGATGACAGGTCCGAATACCTCCTCCCTCCAAAGCCGACTCTTCGTCACGCCCGGACCACTCAAGATGGTCGGCGGGAAGAAGTAGCCTTGTCCGAGATCGAACCCGTCCAATGCGCTCGGACCCGACATGCGTTCGCCGCCGCACTCGACCTTCAGGCTGTCCTCTTCGAGGGAGTGCTTGACGATATCGATCGACTTCGTCAGCTGGGGAGCCGAAATCAAGGGTCCCATCATGGACTCCGGGTTGAGCGCTGCAAAATAGGAGTGTGTGCTCGTCAGCCATCTAGACTTTCGGATTTTGGCAGAAGAATGAGAAGACTCACGATCACCCATCCTGCGCTCAATGCTGGCGACCTTGATCTTAAGCTGATCGGAGAGAAGAGGAGGATAAATGTTAGCTGGTAGAGATTGTGACTGTAGGTGAGGCTGGGACATACCAATCGCACGAATTCCGAGTAAATGCTCTCCTGGATGATGACTCGCGTTCCCGAAACGCAACTAAGTGGTAAGAAAGAGTCAGTGCGCGAAGGGACACACTGGAAGAGCACTGCGAACACGTACGTCTGTCCTGAAGCGATGAACGAAGCGAAAGCGACACCGTTGACAGCGTTCTGCAGCTCAGCGTCGTCGAAGACAACGATGGGAGCCTGATAGAGTCGTCCAAGTCAGTATATGGAGCGACACCAAGGATAGGCGAAAAGGATAGCTACCTTGCCTCCCAACTCTGCGGTGTACGACGCCAAGTTCCGACCTGCGATCTCTCCGATCTTCCTTCCCGTCTCGGCTGGACGACAAACCACAACAGGCACAGTCAGTCACACGAGAGAGGGTAGGGGGGAGAGGAGAGAACGGCCGTGTACTCACTTCCCCCCTAATGACGGCGTGGGACGATGGGAAGGTCAGTTGGTGTCGCTCAAGGTCTGTTTATTTGACGTCCACGTACCGTCAGGTCAATCTTTTTGATTCTCCTGTTCTCGATAAGCTCCTTTCCAACTGTTCGACCGTCGCCGGGCAGGATGCAGAGCACGCCGTCGGGCACGCCGGCTTCGGTCGCGAGGAGACCAAACTCGAGTAGCGTGAGAGGCGTCAACCTGATCAAACCGCGAGAACGTCAGCGAAGACTCGAATAAGCGTGAGAACGAGACGTACTCAGAGGGCTTGACGAGGACACTGTTTCCGGCAGCCTGGAGACCACGCAACGCACCTCAAGGCCAGGATCAGCGCATGAGCCGGTTGAATTCGAAGGGGCAGACGTACGAGAGCTGGTGCGATCTTCTTGACGGCGATCAGCAGAGGGTGATTGAACGGCGCGATCTACAGAAAAAGCGAGATCAGGTGACGGCGACGACATTGCGACTGGACAAGGAGGGAGACGTACCTGAGCGACAACTCCGAGCGGAACTCTCTTGACCACGTTCAGGATCTCTCCCTCTGTCGGCATGACGGCCCCCTCCGACGTCCTCAGCACAGCGGCGTAGTATCCCAGCCAATCCGGCAGTCTCCCGAGCTGAGCCTTGAGCTCCCTGACGGCCCTCCCGGTTTGCAAGCTCTCCATCTCCGCTAACTCGGGCACCTTCTTCGCGAGCAGATCGCCCAGTCGGCATAGAACTTTGGACCGATAGAGTGCAGACGACCTGGACCAGACGCCAGAGTCGAAAATCTGCTGGGCGAGATCAATGCTGGCGACAATCTGAGCAGAGCTTGGCGTCGAGACAGTGGTGATGGTCGTGCAGGTCGACGGAGACTCGACCGGCAGGCTGTCGGGCAGGACAAGACCATGTCAGCGTTCACTCTTATTGCCGCACAAAGGGCTGGCACTCACGCCGGTCCCTCTCCCTTCAGGAAGCTTCCTCCTCCGATGTAGGGTCCGTAGTCGGAACGCTGAAGGAGGGAGGAGGAGGAGGAAGTCGTCAGGTCCGACATCCCCCTAATCTTCACCGTCGCAGGACGTACCATCGCTCGCATCGCTCGGGTAGCCTGGAAGAGTAGAGGCCTGGACCTGAGCATGACCGTCAAATTGTCGAGGGTTCTTGAAGTTGGGAGTGCTGGCGAGCGAGTTCAGGTATCTCGTCAAGGTCGAGGAGCTTTCGGGCGAGCGTCGCGGGCTCCTCCGGGACGAGGCGTACGACCAGGCCCACAATCTCGAACCGGTCCAAACAAGCCTCGTGCGCTCAGCTGCAGAAGCTGAAGAGGGACGAGTCGGTCTACTCCTCGTGCCTCGACGCAGCTTTGCATGGGCAGAGGCAGACGCTGCTCAGGCAGGGTGTGCGCAGTACGGCGGTCGGTTTGTCCCCTGCTTCTGGGAATCGACCTTGCATCAAAGCTCATTCCACGAACGGACCACGAAGGGAGCAAGATCTCCCAGACGGTACCCAGACCGACCGTAGGAAATCTGGAGATGTGGCAGGATTATCTGCTGGGCCGCCTTCTGCCCGAAGTCCGCTGCTGTCGCGAGGTCGCCTCCGACCAACACAAGCCTCCAGCCCCTTCGACCACAACCCAGACCCTGCTTCTCGACAACGCATGAACATGTCAGTCCTCCTTGCGCGTCGTTCAATATAGACTGCGTTTGCACAAATGCGTTCGGGAGGCAGTCGCAACAGTCGGGTCGATGGGCAGTCTGGGCTGAACCCGAGACAGAAGCTGACCGACCCTCTCCTTCTCCTGCTTTCTCCAGGGCGAAGAAGGCCGGTGCAGCTCGACAGGCATTCTATGCAGTAGCCAGAGGACACCGACCAGGAATCTACGCGACCTGGTGAGCTCTCTGCTGTCGGGCGACCCGACCTCGCCAGAGTGGTCGGACCGCCCTCACCTCTGCTCGCTCTTGAACTGACTCTCGCCCTTTCCCTTCTGCCAGGGATGAATGCCAACGACAGGTCAACGGTTACCCAGCAGCCAAGTTCAAGAAGTTCGACACCGTTACGGAGGCGGAGCAATTTGCCGGTCTCAAGTCTTGTGCGTCCTCTCCTCTCGCAGCTGTCTTGACCTCAGCCCGAGGACCATCCGTCTGATTGCCATCTCTACCTTCCTGCTTCAAAGACCTACCCCCAATCCAAACTTCCTCGGGACGGTCTCAGCTTCAGCAAGCCGTCGCAGGTCCATCGGGTTCGCGAGTGTCCGCCTTCGCAGATGCAGCGGCCGGCAGCTCGAGCTCAGGGGGTGGTCCCAAAGGCAAAAAGAGGATGAACAACCTCAGAGGGACGGCGCTGCTGCCTGTCCGAGAAGGCGAGGATGGGTTCATGCGGACGTTGGAGGGTCGACTGGTCGTTTACACAGGTACGTCCTTCGATAGAACGAGGCACTTCTGCTCTCCCTCCTGCTGCTGCGCTCCCGCCGCGCGTGAGGCTGAGAAGGCCGTCTCCCTCTTCGTTTTTCTTCAGATGGAGGTTGCACTGGGAACGGACGGTCCAATGCTAAGGCAGGTCTCGGGGTGTACTGGGGTGCGAGGTCTGGCAAGAACCTGTCGGAACCTGTCCCTGGCGCGATGCAGACGAACAACCGAGGAGAGCTGCTTGTACGTTCAGCTTCGAACGCGTTGAGTGCTGTCCGATGGACCCTGACTTCCATTGTCCTGCACCGACCTTAAGGCCATCTTGAGAGCGCTCGAGACTGCTCCAGAACCCAAAGGACCTCTGGAGATCAGGACCGACTCTCGAGTGCGTCGTCTTCCTTCGGCTGGTTGTTTGATTTTGATACTGATGTCGACTTCCCCCCCTGATCCAGTACTGCATCGACTCGATGACGACCTGGCTTCCCGGCTGGAGGCGGAACAACTTCAAGAGCTCGTCCGGCGGTGACGTCGTCAACCTCGACCTCGTCCTCCACATCGAACGCCTGCTCATCGCCCGAGCCTTCGGCGCGCCGTCAATGGACCAGATCACCACCCGAGACGTCACGCAGGAACCCGAGATCGGGGACGTCAACTTCGTGTGGGTCAAGGGCCATGCGGGCGAGGACGGCAACACGATGGCCGACCGGCTGGCCTCGGCTGGGTGTGCGTTCCCCACTCCCAGAGAGACGGCCGTGTACGGCCAGGAGGAGATCCTGTACCTCTACGGCCTGCGGTCGGCAGCCAAGAAGAAGGCCAAACCTCCCGCTAAGGGCGCGGCGGAGCCCACGACGTCCGGCTACTTCAAGCCTCCGCCAGTGCGGGAAACAGCGACGACAGCGGCAATGACAACGCCCTCGTCTTCAAACGCGTTTGCCCGGCCGAACGCAACGGCCTCGTCCTCCACTGCATCCTCATCAACACCCGTCGCTTCCTCCAGTCGACCTACTGTACCGGCCAAGCGCAAGCAGACCGAGCAGCGCGACGCTGAAGTGGATGAGTTGAGCGACGGCGGGTCCGACATCGTCTTCGTCGGCAGCAAGGTACGCCTCTTCCGCCTTGCATCTTCTTGTCGATGCAATTCTAATGCAGTCCCCTTTCCCCCAATCAACAGAAGCGACCTCGGCAGGCGGACGACGACCGCGAGTTTGACGAGCTCGACGCCTCGTGGATCCTCACTGTCGGCCCTCAGAAGGCGTACACTGGACCTTGACGACCTAGACGCACCCTTCTTCTTTCCTTTCCAACTCGAGACGATCTTGTTGTCTCCAGCCTTTGTTTAATTTGCCTTCTCCCGACACTGTGCAAAGTGGAGGGCATTCCTTTTCAAGTCGCATCTAGAAGATCAAAGCTCGTCCCTTCTTCGCCCTCCCCGGGCTTTTGAGAACGCCTCCTCCAGATCTGCAAGCGGCCAGCAAGAGTAAAGTGCGTCAGTTACGGCAAGAGGGGGAAAAAGGGGAACGCCATGCAGAAAACGCACCATGGCGCAGAGCGTGCGTCATCGACGACGGCAAGACGACGTCGTAGTGCACAAACAGGTCGCCGGCTGGCGAATCGCCGTAGGAGGGCATGCCCTCGCCGACGATCTGGTGGACGTGGCCGGGCTGGGTGACACCCGACCGGGAGAGGTCGACGATGTGCCCGTCGAGGTGGGGTACCGAGGCGTTCAGGCCGAGGAGAGCCTGAAGGAGACGCAAAGGGAGGTCAGTCAAAACGACGGGCAAGGCTGCAGAGAGAAGAAAACGCACATCCTCGATCCCAATTGTCTTCCTCCAGACCAACGACTGCCCCTTCCTGCCCCAAGCGCCGTTGCTCTCCGCCCTCCGGCTCCTCGTGCGCACGATGACGTCCCCAGCCTCCCACTCGGGACTCTCATCAGCGTCACCGTCAAAGACGATCTCGAACCCTTCCGGTGCGCCTGCAGGAAGGTGGAAGGACAGCTGAATCTTGGAGGGGAGAATCTTCTGGGCTTGACAGTGCGGGCAGGGTCTGTCAAAGGGGAAAGGATAAGGGTCAGTCTTCGAAGGCAGGGTAGCAGAAGAGGCGACACCCACCGTCTGATCTGAGTACCCTTTCCGGCGCACTCGTTACAGGTGACCTGCATCTGCGTGTACCTGAAAGGGAAAGGGAGTCAGGGGAACGGTTTCAGTGAAGGCCTTCCTGCTGAGGCGCTGGGGGAGACACACATGCCAGGAAAGACCTGCGTCTTCTGCATCTTGACTCCATGTCCTCCGCACCCTCCACACTTGACCACATCGCCATCCGAGGCCGCTCCGGACCCTCGGCAGTGGTCGCACAGGATCATCTTGTCCAACTCGAACTACGCGACGCCAACCAAAAGGAGCTGTCAGTCGTCGGCGAAAGGAGCAAGACAAGTTGAGAACCCTTTCGTACCTCAACTTCTCGACCGCGGTAGAAGTCGGCCAGATCGACCTCGATCTCGGTGAGCTTGGACGGACCACGCCTCTCTTCTTGACCACCTGCAGTACCGAACAAATGCCAGGTCAGCAAGTCGTCTCTTCCTTCAAGCGCGCCAGTAGAAAAGACGCACCTCCTCCTCCGCCAAAGAAGCGCGAGAAGATGTCTCGCGGGTCGTGGCCACCTTGGTTCTGACGTTGCTTGAGTCCGTCCTCTCCATAGTGGTCGTAGATTTGTCGCTTCTGTGAGACGGGAATGCAGGAGGTGGCCGAGGGGAGTACGCGCGCAGGGGGTCAGCACGCGCCGGACTTGAGCAGCGCAAGCAAGGTGAGCGCAGACGGACCTCAGAGTCCATCAGGACCTCATAGGCTGCGAAAATCCCAGTCCAAAAAGACCACAAAGGTCAGCGATCAGGGAGCAACGGCAGGGAAGAGGAGGTAGTCGACGCGCGTACCGTTTGAAGCGTCCGCAAACTTCTGCTGGGCTGCCGGGTCCTTGTTCTTGTCCGGGTGGTTGGCTTTGGCGATCTTGCGGTAGGCCTTCTTGATCGTTGCATCGTTGGCCTGCCTGTCGACTGGGGGGGCCAAAGAGGAAGTACGCTGGTCAGCCAAAGATGGGAGGAGCTGTCTGGAGGGAGGAAGCGGGCTGACCTCCGAGGACCTTGTAAAAGTCTGAGGCCGCGAGGACTGCTGTTGCGAGTAGCAAAAGGCTGAAGAGGGCCCTGCAGAGCATGCCGAGAGAGTGTAGAGGTAGGTCGAACGGCGCGAGAAAAGGTCTGGAGGGTTCAATAGGGAGATCAAGGGGTCGCGCCCTCGATGCCAGCTCAAAGACCCGAGCCTGCCACTGAAAAACGTCGATGCCAGCCTCCGAAGATACATGAGCCACTCGCACCCAAGTCTGCAAACGAGCAACACAGCGCCAGTAGGCGGGGTGCAGAGTACAGAAAATGATCTTCATTTATCAGCAGGCGCCTCGACCTGTTGAACGGGCTCCTTCCCCTGCCGCCAGACGTCGAGCGGCATGAGCAGACCCAGACACCGCGCCTCCGCATCCTCAACCGACGCCTGCCACCTGTCCCGCTGTCCAGTCTCCCACGCGCGGATGGCCTCGAGCACGGGACCTTGTGTGCTGGGCTTGGGGTGCGAGATGGGGAACGAAGGGTCGGAGGAGGCGCCGGTCGTCGTGAACGCCTTGGAGAGCGAGCGGGCGAGGAGAACACCGTCGAGAATTGAATGGGACGCAGATTCTCCAGCGACTAGAGAAGAGGAGAGAGGTACCGCGTGACAGTCAGAGGGGCGAAGTTGTGGAGGGGTGATTCGGCTCCAGGATCGGGCAGGACGTACGGATCGGTGCGCCATGGGCTGCGTCTCCAATCACGATGACCCTGTCGGCACCCTCCGCGACACTCGGTGCCTTGGGCAGCGACACCGTCCGCATCAGCCAGTTTTTGAGACCGGTCGCCTCGTTCTTCTTGAGTCCTCCGACAAAGAGCTTGAGGTCGTTTTTCATCTTGCCCGCGAGCTCGGCCAGCTCGTCAAACAGCGCGTCCGGGATCGAGTCGGCTCCTGCCAGATCACGGTTCGGTCGCCAGAGGGGGTCATCTTTGCCGTCCGAAAAAGGCGAGCGGTAGTACATCCACTGAAGCGTCATCTTGACGCTATCGAGCTTATTGAACGAGTATGTGAAAGCCGACCGGTCCGCCACGTCGAGCCGGAAGGTGTCGTTGTCCTTGCGGTGGGCGTATGCGATTGGGTTGACCTTCGGGTCGAGCTGGAGGGCGACTGTCGAGTCGTTGGTCCACTTACCAGTGTACGCGACGACGGGAAGGACTTTGGGCACGCAGTCGGGGTAGAGCTGAGCGCGGACTGGCGAGACGAAAACCCATCGGGAGAGATCGTGAGCTTCGAGAGTCCTACTCGAGAAAGCGTATGAAAGCAGGATGTACCGGTACTGTGGACTCCATCCCCTCCTACGATGGCGCAGCCCACGACCTCCGTTCCGTCATCGAAGACGGCCTTGACAGCCTCCCGTCCTTGCTTGTCCCGGACCATCTCCCACCGCTGGAACTTCTTTCCGTGCTCGATCTGGACGCTGCCACCAGCGAGAACCTCTGCCACCTTGGCCCGATTGACCCTGACGGTCCGTCCGGACGGCAGGTCGAGCGGTGCGAGCCTGTCGCCCGTCTCTATGTCGAACACGCTCGACTCGATCTTGCCCCGTCCGCCGAGCGAAACGTCGACCGTCGCCTGGTCGATCAGACCGGGGATCTTGACCGCCCGTTCGAGAGGGCCGACGGCGTACTGGTGCAGGTTGAGCGAGTAGTGGGCCTTGGATGAGGCGGGGAATTGGTCAAAGAGGCGGACATAGTTACTCGACCCGTGCGAGTTCTCGGCCAGGACGCGGGCGAGGGTCAGGTTGGCGAGGCCGCCGCCGATGAGGAGGAGCGGGAGCTCGTTGGGCAGGGCCGACACGAGCCGGGCGGTTGAAGGAGAGGCGGCCATGTTCTGGTTGGGGTTTGGAGGTCGATGGAATAGGTCAAAGGTCCGATCAAGTGGAGTGAGCTTGCGCAAAAGTACGCATCTAAAATGCATGTGCAGTTTGACGGGCGAGAATGTCAGACCCAACCTCAACTCCTCCAGACGACAGTGCCAGCCTTTCAACCCCATATCCATCCCACAGGAAACCATGTCTGGCCTCGTAGACCCCGAAGAGACCGTCCCGGTCGCACTCTCTCCTTACGACAAGGAGAAGATCACCATCGTCCGTACCTCCCACTCATCCCCTCGACGCCAGACGCTCAACCAGCCAGCCTCATGAGCTGACCTCGGACTTTCCCGGACGCCCTGCTTTCGCCCTACATACAGCTGCCTGGAGCAAGCCCGAACCTCGACGCCGCTACGTTCAACGTGAAGGACGAGGATCACACGCTCGGAAACGCGCTTCGGTGGATGGTGATGAAGGAGTGAGTCGGAACCGTCTGCTTGATGTCTTTGGGGAGGGTGCAGGCGTCCGGGAGGAGACCGGGGCCGATATCTGGGACGCAGCGGCGGATGCAGAACTGGGGATCCTTCTTTGACGTACCACTGGTCACTGACTCCGACTCCCCGCTTGCGACGACAGCCCGGACGTTGAGTTCTGCGGATACAGGTGAGTCCGAAGTTCGCCAGGCGCAGTTCTGCTTCAGGACCCTGACGTCTCCTCATACCTCACTTCTTCCCTACCCAGCATGCCGCATCCGTCAGAAGCCAAGTT
The DNA here is from genome assembly GCA_014825545.1 of Cystofilobasidium capitatum. Classification (NCBI taxonomy): domain Eukaryota; kingdom Fungi; phylum Basidiomycota; class Tremellomycetes; order Cystofilobasidiales; family Cystofilobasidiaceae; genus Cystofilobasidium; species Cystofilobasidium capitatum. The sequence goes on along the minus strand of MVAJ01000075.1, from coordinate 40,993 downwards.
CCACATCCGAATTCAGATGTATAGTGCGTCCTCTCTTCCTGTCGCATCGAGTAACCCATCCTGTGACTGAAGGCGAGCCTCCTTTCCCTCCCGCCCCTCTTCAGACGGAAAGTCGTCTCTTACGTGTCTGCTCAAGGCGCTCGCCAACCTTCGCGCACTCTTGCTCTGTCTGAAGGACGGTTACCAGGAGGCTCTCTCGTGCGTCTGCTTCGCCTTCTCTCTGGCTCTTCAGCCCTTTTGCGCTGGCTTCCCCTCGAGCGCTTGACTGACACCCTCTGATCTCCTTTGCTTCCCTATGATGACAGGGCGGGGGCGTACGAGAAAGTGCAGGACGTGGATGTGCAGGCGGACGTGCAGCGGATCTTGGAGGCACGGCGGGTAGCGCAGGGAGGAGCTGACGAGCCCATGGAGTTATGATTTCCTTTTTTCCTTTCCACTTTCGAACACCGTCGCGCACGTCTATCCTTCCTTTGTGCAAGCTCCAGAGACGACGGGGTCTGCTCTTGTCGATGGCGGGCCGTGACCAGAGAAAGTGTTGGGCGAGCCGTCTGTCTGAAAGTCCGCCCTGCCGCCTCTGCGCTCGCGACCCTCATCCCCGTCCATCTCGCACCGACAAGAACCCCACCCTTCTACTCGAAGACCAACGACTATTCAAGCAGACACACCATGCCCTCCAATGGACCCCTCAGCACCAGGCAGGCCAGCGCCGTCGGCTCGCAGGACTCGCTCCTGACGCTCCCGCCGCCCCTGCCCGCTCAACCCCCTCGGCTGGGCACGCTCTCGCTCCACCCGGCCGCGTCGTCCTCCTCGAGCTCGGCCAGCGCGGCGGACGAGTGGGGATCGGTCTTTGAGGTGCTCGAGTCGTCCAGGTCGACGACGTCTGCCGAGGAAGGCGAAGTCAATGCACTCGAGGACGGTCTGACCAAGAGGTGCGTTTTCGAGCTGCTGCCCCCCTTGGACCCCTCACCTCGGCCCTTTCACGCTAAATCGTCCTCCGTCTTGAGCACTCAAGCTGACCAGCTAGCTCGCTTGCCCGAATGTGTTACAGACGGTCGGTCGCGTCCAAGATGACTCAGGAGCTCGTCGACCTTCAAAAGCGACTTCAGGCGGCGGAGGAGAGGGAGCGGGAGCTCGAGCGCGCAGCAAGGCAGAAGCAGCAAGGCGAGTACCCTACACAAGCTTTCTCCTCTCTCTCTCTCTCTCTCCCTCTTCTCTTGTAAGATGCTGACCTTGGGGACGCGTGTTTCCTTCTCCCTTCGAAAGCGGACGTCAAGACGGCCACCGCCTGAGAGTCTATCCGTTTCTTCGGCCACCACCCCAGACTCAGCAAACACGCGTAGCGCAAGTCCCCCCCCCCCCACCTTCCACTTCAAGCAAGAACCCCTGCCCACTTTTGTTCGCGTCGCAAAAGGCTGACCATCTCCCTCTCTCCCTCTTTCTTTTGATGCAAATATAGGAGCCTCACACTGTCCTCCCTTTTCCTTTCCTCAAAACTTGCTTCCATTCTGTATCCATCCCCCCCCTCTACTTTCGCCCCCCGCTCCTTAGTCTTCGAACACGTCCCACCGCTCCCCTTTCTCGACCTTGCTCTCTGTGATACACCTGTCCTCCCTTTCCCAACCCGAATCACTGTCGCCTTCCGGCGCCCTAGCTCAATGAGAGAGACGGAAACGTTCAATTAATACGGGCGTTCGGAGAGACCGTGAGGAGACTAAGTTTTAAGAAAGGACTGTACGTCCGGAATCGAGAGGTGTGGCAGGGCAAGCGGATGGAGGAGGAGAGGGATGATCTACATTAGTGGAAGAGGAGGAGAGGGGGGTTCGTGAGGATTGAAAGAGAGAGAGAGGGAGGAGTGGCATGAGCAGAAGGAGAGACAGAGGACGTCCCGTAAGGGAGAGAGAGATGAGAAATGTACAAACGACAGAAGGAAAACAACCGGGATCTGGGCAAAGCAAGTGAAAAGCAGATGGGGGGAGCCGAGACAAGCGAGAGTGAAAGAGAGACAGAGAGCGAGAACGAGATGAATGGTCAGGAGAGCGCTTGACAACTCCCAAACCCTCCCTCCCAACTCAGCGCATGTGGTTTTGGGTCTGGCTCTTGCCGGTCAGGTTCCCGTGAGCGTCGACCATGCTCGCGCGCTCGATCAGGCCGGCGAGGATGCTCATCGGGACGAGCACCATCGGGACCGCGTTCGTCTGTTCCTCCTGCGGTCGGGGGTCCCACGTCAGGTAGGGAAGCGGCATCGCCAGCGGCGGAAGGTGGTTGACCTGGCCGTTGGCGGCGGCGGCGGCGGACGGGTGGGGCTGGCCGTGCTGCTGTTGCTGGGCCGACGACGAGGACGGTCCGTGCGACGAGTGGGTCGGCAACGGAGGGGGAGCCATCGTGCCCGTCGTCGGGAGGGGCGACCGCTCGCGTCGAGGCGATGCCAGCTGGGGATGAGGTCGACTGAAGGACGACGACAGCGGCTGGCCGTTGGTGTTCTGGCCTGGTGAGCTGGACGAGGGGATCGGAAGCGGAGGAGGGTAGGGCGACAGGGTATGGGACGACGATCCTGCTGGCAGCTGCGGAGGCTGGGGCGACCGCTGCTGATGAAGACTCGCCTGCAGGCTGTTGGTCTGCTGGTGAGGCGAGCGCAGGAACTGCTGCTGCAGGAGGTTGGCCGTCTGGGGTTGATTCGACTGCAAGCCCTTGTTGTCGTGCGAGGCAGTTGGCGCAATCGGTGCCAGGGGTACAGGCGCGGAGACGACAGCAGGCGGCAGGGGCGACAGGTCGTCGGCCTCGAGCATCGGAGGGAGGTGCATGAACAGGTGCTTCTGCGGGCTCGGAGGAGCGGAGAAGAGCCCAGAATCCCAAGCGCCGGTGAAGACGGGCGAGTTGAGCGCGGTCGGAGGGAGGGAGGCGGACGGGTGGTGGAGAGAGGCGAGGAAGGACGTGACCCAGGTCGGGTTGTCGTTCTGGTCGAGCTCCTCGTGCGGGTGGTCGGGGAAGTGGACGTGGTAGGATGGAGGCTTAATGCTGCTCGCCGCGCCGCCGCCAAGGTGCAATCCGCCGTTCAGATTGTTACTGCCTCCGTGCACACTGTTGGTCGTCGACGGGTGGTGGGACGAGTTGCTGTGGTGGTGGTGATCCGACGCAGGCGTAGCGAACGACTCGCCCGACAGGGACGAGGGCGAGATGCCTGACGGCGAAGAACCAGTCGCAAAGGCAGGAGACGAGCCGAGACTCGACGCACTGGCGAGCGAACTGGGCGTTCCGTTATGTTGCGGGTCTTCGGCGAGCAGACGAGCGATGGGGTCGTTCGGGTTGTCCCTGTGGAGCGCGTTCAGTCCTGCCGGAGGTCCGTTCGACGTCGTCGAGTCCTGGTGGACAAGGTTGAAGAGGCCATTCTTGTTGTTGTTGCCCTGGCCGCCCTGGCTACTGCCGCTGCCGTTGCGCTGATGTTCGACGGCGCTGAGGCGGGCACCGAGATCCTGGGAGAAAAGCATGCCGGCGTGGTCCTGCCTGCTCATCGAAGCCGGGCCGCCAAAGAGCGAGTCGTTGTTGACCTGCTGGTGAAGGTGCTGGTTGCCGGCGGGGATGGAGAACTGGTCGGCGTAGGAAGGCTGGAGGCCACCTCCGTTGCCGAGCGAGTTGGACTGCTGGACGAGGCTCTGCAGCGCCGGGTGGTGCGGACTGCGAAGGAGGCCGTTGCTCGAGGACGGCGGGTCGAGCGCGCTGCGGTCGTGGTTGCCATGCGGTCGCATGAGCAGGTCGAAGCCGGTCGTGGCGGGCGACTGGAAGGGCAGGCTCGTGGCCGTGCCGTAGGGCGTCTGGATCTCGCCAAAGTTCTGGCCGTTGAGACCTGATCCACCGCCAAGCGTGTTCGAGGACGAGGGTGTACCACTGTCGACGTCCATGTCGTCGAAGCCAGACGGCTGACCACCTTCGGTCTGAAAGCTGACGCTCCGCCTGCCTCGTCCGCCCTGGGGGTGCGATCTCGTCCCTCCGGCGTTGCCGCCCGTCTTCTTCTGTCGCTCCTCGAGGTCGAGCAGCGAGTTGGTCACCTTCTCGTCTCCCTTGAACTTTCGCCACCGGTTCCGGCAGCAGAGTCCAGTTCGTCCGGGGATCGACTTGGCGATGTGCTGCCACTTAGGTCCGTTCGTTTCGAAGAGCGAGAGGAGTAGGTCGTCTTCGTCCTGGGACCAGGCCTTGCCCTGAAAAGAGAAAAGAGAGGATGAGGTGGGTAAGTCACTGTCGAACCGCTGAGGAGGGACGAGCTAGGCGTCAAACCTTTGACAGACTCGGATCGAGCACCTCCTTCCACCGCTTTGCACACTGGTCATCCTTCCGCCCTGGAATCATCTGAGCGATCTGTGGAGACGAAAAAGATGTGGGATGCCAACATCAGCATTCTCGGCCGATAGTCGACGACTGCTCCTCCGTCGCGCAAACGCGTCGACGAGATCTCTGTGGGATGGGACGCACCTTGTACCAGATTGGGCCCATCTCTTCTAGACCCTTCAGCAGGAGCGCATCCTCCTCCTTCGACCACCGACCCTTCTTGAGATCCGGCGCGAGCGAGTGAAAGAAGCGCTTTCGACAGTCCTGGAGCAGGTCGCCGTTCGAACGTGCACAGGAGTCGGAGAGAGAAAGGCAGAGAGTCAGCATAGACGAACGCGAGGCCAAATACGAGAGGCAGTCGAGACACGAACCTTGATGTTGCGGCCTTCGAGAGCAGCGGCGACGATGGGCCATCTGAGACGCGCGCGCGAGGAGGTTGGTGGAAGGACCAAGGTAAGGAGGTTTGTCAGCCCCACAACGCTGCGTCGGAGGGAGCGCGAAGAAAGGGGGAAAGTCCGTACTTCGAGTCCTTCCCTCGTTTGCTACCTGCCAAAGAAGAAGAGCAGAGCAGCAAGGAAAGATCAGCACTGGATCGTTTGCCACTACGTCCCCTTGCGCGCGTCCGATGCCGAACCCCTCTAGGGAGGCCCCATTCCCCCCCCCCCCTCCCCCCAAGCCACTATGGGCGCAGCTCAGACACACAAGCCCGACCTGACCGAGGCGAGCAGCGATGCAAGCTGAGCAGATTGGACAGGGAAGGTCCGTCCGCCTGGAGTCTCCTTAGGCTGGATGGGCGACTTTGTTCGCTCTCCTTCCCGACAGGTCTCTCTCAGGCCCTCCCCCCGCAGCAGCAGCAGCAGCAGCACCCCCACCGCACGACGCCGAACAAGCAGAAAACGAGGACGCACCGTGGATGGCGACGAGCTTGAGCAGAAGGGAATCCTCCTCGGGCGTCCAGAAGACACGCTCCCGGTAGGGCTGGCTGGCCTTTGTGAGCGGCGGAGGGTGCGACGACGACGAGGCGGCAGTCGCTGAGCTCGAGCTCGCAGCGCTGTGGTCGGCGGGCATCGGTCCGATGACAGGAGGAGGAGTGAGTGGCGAAGGAGAGGCGAAGGAAAAGAAAGCTGGATGTCCTCCTCCTGGAGGGCTAGTAGGGTGTGTAGGGATAGGTGAGATGAAGCGTAGGAAGAGAGGTCCGTATGGTCGGCGGCTTGGAGGGAGGGGCGAGGTGGGGGAATGGGGTCTGGAGGGACCCAGTTCTCGAGAAGAAACCGGGCGCACGAGAAAAATTAAAACTCCGCATCCAATCCATACTCCTTGCTATTCACTTTCATGGTCAATTCAACAGGGGAGAGGGAGAGGGAGAGGGGGCGCGAGAGGACAGAAAAAAACATTTAGAATCCCTTTGCGTAGCTGCGACAGACGGCGAAGGGGAGAGGGTCAGCATGCAGAACTGTCGGACCTTGTCCTCACGTCGAAACGACTCACTTTCCAGCGGTGTAGAAGTCCTCGATTTGCTTGATGATGGCCTCGAGGGACGTGAGCCAGTTTCCGAGCTCGTTGGCAACTATCAAAGATTGACGAGGAATGGGTGGCGAGGTGAACAGAGCGTCAGATTTATCCACCTTTTCCAAAACTGCGCTGCGACGCCAGAGACCAAAACTCACCGACGTCGGGAGGAGATCCGAGCTTGGCGTAGAAGTCTGCTCGGTACGGGCAGGCCTTCATGGCGAGCTGTGAGTCCGATCGGGAGTGAACGCAGGGAGGTCAGGGATCGATCGTCTACGTGCACCGCTGACACAGAGGTTGAGAGAGACGCACCAGAAAGACGGGCTTGACAAACATGCTGTGGTACTGCTTGAGTGTGCCCTCGTAGGCCTTGGTGAACGAGACCGAGAGCTCCTCGGACGGGTTTGAGAGCGAGTGTCGGAGACCCATCGCGGTGAACTTGAGACCACTGCAAACGCGTCCACGACCACAGTCGAGCGGCAAAGGGGAGTCAGAGAAAAAGTACTCGGGTGGAAGCGCAAGGCCTTTGGAAGGAGTGTGGGAAGGGGCCGTACCGAGTGAGCCAGAGGAGACCCTGAGTGGCAGTCCGCGACTTGTCCCCGGGCTTGCCCTCGTTCTCGACCAGCGACTGGAGCGTAGCCGACGAGCCAGCGTGCGCCTTGAGACGCTCGTTGACTTTCTGCGAAGGGTCGGGGAATGATGGAATGGAAAGTCAGGGTGTCGCGCTCTCTTCGACGTCAACCTCTGGGACAAGACTAGACGCACGGCGATGTTGCCCGTCAGGTCAGCCTTGACCGGGGTGAAAGCAGCGTTTCCAAGAACGTCTGGTGCAAGGGACAATGCGCGTTCGTCAGTCTCGAGCTCAAGAGGGAAGAGATCTCCTCTCTTGCTGGCTTCTCCTGTGTTGAGCCAGGTCCTCGAGCCCGTCCATCTCCCTCCCCAACCTCAGACCTGCGGCAGAGCAGAACCCTGCGTCCTCGACCCTCCTTCTTCCCTCGCTCACCCTGTTCCCAGCGAGAGCTTTGTATGTTTGGGGGACGCTGGCACGCACCAAAGATCTTGACGAGCCCCTCCGAGGCCTGGAGGAAGGTGGCCGTGTCGATCCCGGGCGAGGTCGAAACGTCTTGGAATTTCTACGTGGCGGAGAGGCGGTGAGGAGCAGAGGCCAGTACGAAGTGCGCGATGGTAGGAGTGGCAGAGTAGGGTGAAAGGGAAAGCAGTCTCGAATGTTGAGCCCTGGGCTGAAACGACGGGTAGGGTTTGCGCGCGGAGTCGAACGACCAGGCTCCTCGTCGCTCCTCCTCCCACTCCCCTACAGTCCACCGCACGCCAGCAGAGTAAGGCGGAAGGAGACTCACGACGGGGATGGTCTCGAAGAAGTTGGGCATGGTGAGGGGCGTGGGGAAACAGGCAGAAGATGGGTGTTGGACAGGGGCCCCCGACCATCTCGTCGTCGCTGGCGTTTCACGAGACTCTCCTGGCAAAACTTGCACCTGCACTTTTGTTTCTCAGGTCGATCAAAGTACGCATGTGACATGTCGCATAGCAGATGGCGAGGAGATTAAGAAAAAAAAATGGGGGTAGATCGAGAGGAAGGGAAGAACAGTTTGACAGGAAATTGCAATGAGATAGGTGGGAGGGGGAGGATGGACCTGGTTGGGTCTCAGGGGCAGGGGACGGACGAAACACGCCTGCAATGAAAGTCGATCGTAGCCCAAAGTATCATCAGCAACACGTCGACGTAGGAGAAGCGAAGGGTGCTGACGAGGACTGGCTTGATGTTGACAACCTTCGAGGATTTGCGCCTTCACTGGCCAAACCAGCTGCTGTGGACCCAGAGCGACACCTTTGAACACGCGTACTCCATCCACGACCGACCGCTCTCCGGCTGGACGTACCTGCCAGTCCACACCAAGCAGGTAATCTGGAACAGATCCTGTCCGTCCCTCTCCTTGTCCAGCGTACCCCCGTAGACACAGCCCTGACAGTCAGATCGGTAAAAGATCCTCTTGCCAGCGTCCGAGTCGAGCATGGTCTTCGTCGCGTCGATAACCTCCTCGACCGAGACGCCTTCCGGGTTGTCAATCATGCGTTCTTCCTGGATGCCTTCCATGTCGACCAGAAGGACGACTTGGAGTCGGACGAGGGCTGGGGACGTGGCAAACTCCCTTCCCGCTCGTATTGGAAACGACACGCCCAAACCGACACGGCGAACAAGAGCGGGATGAAGGGTGAACGACGAGCCCTTTGCGAGATGTCGAGCGAGCTGGTCCTTCTCGGGGGGTTGCTTGAAGAGTCGACGGGCGAGCGCCGGGAGGGCGAGAAGGGCTTGGACGGACTTGCTGACGCGCTCGAGGATCTTGAGGGTCGAGTACGGCAGAAGGTCAAAGATGACGAAAAGGAGGTCATTGGGGAGCGAGAGAAGGGTTTTTGAGGACATCGTTGTGAGTTGTGTTTGTCAGACGTCAGGGTAAGGGAGACGAGAAGCAGAAGATGGGGCTGAGGGTCAAAAACGAAAGACGCGGCGTTTGCAAGCGACACCGCCAGGACAGACAACGGCGACCGACGACTGATGTGCCGCACTCCTCGCACTACGAGACAGGTTAGCATGTGGAAACAAGCGACCGTAGCAGGCTAGGCTCTGAGCCTCGCCTTCCGCCAAGAACCTGGCTTGCCTGCCCTGAGCGCGACTGTGTAATGGGCACTCATGGATCGTGCATGAAGAGGAAGAGAGAGGAGATGAACGGCAACGGATGAGATGAAATGAAGGAGCAACAAGGAGATCAAGATGTAGCCCGAGAGCCCGAGATTGGGTTGCAAGATTTGTCGTAGAGCGGGCGACGGAAGACCTGGAGGAAACAGACAGTGCCGTCGTCAGATCTACGCAAACGCGACGAACGCTCCGACACGAAAATACAAACTCACGCTACGCTCCCAGCAGAACTACTGATCAAGACAGATATGGACGTACTTTGGTCAATCAGAGTCGTTGCGTATATTGTGGGATTGGACGAGACGTTTACGCACTCTTCAGGAAACCTCCTTTGGCGGGACGGCCATCATCACGACCATCACCGACAACCCCCATCGTCCGTCGTCCTTACCGCCGGCGGCCAGAAATCGAGTCCCCTCAGCCTGTACTGACCGAGAAGATCGAGCATGGGGGAGGAGATGGCCTTCCAGAACGCCTTCTGGAGGACCTGTCCCAGACGGCGCACAGGCGCCTGACGGTTATTCTTTCGGACTCGACGACGTCCTGGCTGACGAACAGCTTGCCGACGTGCAGCTGGGCTTGGAGTCGGTCGACAGTGGGGAGGGTAGCGTAGTCGTCCGCCGTCGCCTGCTTCGACCCGGCCATCCCATCGTAGAAGCCAAAGACTGGATGAAGCACAAACCTCCTTCCCTCGACGGTACTCCTTGAGAGAGCGGACGATCTCGCCCTCGTTCGGCGGGGCGCGGAAGAAGCGTCGAGCGAGACAGGGCTGGGAGAGGACGAGCTGGCGGAACGACCGGCTGAGCTGCTGAACTCGCTTGAGGGACGCAAACCCGAGCTGGTCGAACACTTGGGTCCAGATCTCGACGGGCAGGTGGGGCGGGTGTAGGGGAGTGAGCGTCGAGGTCGAGGCCAAAGTCATGGAGGGCTGGTAAGGGTGATGGGTGGAAGGTTGGGAGTATCGAGCTGAAGGCAAAAGGCGGCATTTCCCATGGCTGGCGAGTACATCGACCACATCAGCACATCACAGGACGCAGCCCGTCAGCACAGAGACCGCGAGAACTAGTCCAGCAGAAGAGCATGTCTAAGGTGTCTTTGATTCATTCATTGAGCGTTTGTTTTACAGACTGGAGACGCTTTCCTTTCGATCGGGAAGCCCTCTAGTGACCGTGACCGTCGTCCCCTCCTCCTCCCCTCTGCTCGGGTGCGACTTGGATTGCTGCAAGAGCGATAGAAAGGAACATTGTCAGCGCTAGGACCTCAGCTTCCCTCGAATGAGGAGAGCAAGGGGGGGGGGGGTGCGCACCGTCGTCGATTCGGAGCAGACTGGTCGCGGCCTCGAGCGCACTCTTCAAACTCTTGACCTTGCTGACAGTTGGCTCGAGGATGCCTGCCTTGAGGTTGTCCCTGACCTCGCCCTTGAGCAGGTCGAGACCGTAGTTCATGAGCGCCTTCTTTGGGTCGCCGGCCGACGCCGTCTGGGCCGCGTGGTGGTACGCCCTCAGCTTTGCGACGAGGTCGGTCGAGTCCTTGGCCGCGTTGGCAGAGAGCGTCTTGGGGATGATGAGCAGCGCAGCGGCAAACTCTGCGATCGCGAGCTGCTCGCGCGAGCCGAGCGTCGTCGCAAAGTTTTCGAGGTATATCGACAGGGCGGCCTCGACGGCGGCACCTCCAGGGACGACGGCGCCGCTCTCGAGCGTCCGCTTGATGATCGACAGCGAGTCGTGCAGGGCCCGCTCCATCTCGTCCAGCATGTAGTCTGCGTAGACAAGAGGAAGACGTTTCGTCAGCAACCAGGCAGGAGCGGGAGGGTCAAGAAGGGGGAGGGAAGCGAACGCACCGTTGGCTCCTCGGAGAATAATGCTGCTCGAGTTGACGACCTTGGTGCCCTTAACGAGGATCAACTCGTCGTCGCTGATGCGCTCCTGCACGACCTCCTCGGCGTAACCAAGGTACTCCTTCTCAAACGTCTCCTCGCCCTCGAGGTTGGCCATCGACGAGATGAGCTGCGCACCCGAGGCCTTTGCGATCCGTCGCAGGTCCTCCTTGCGGCACCTCCGAACGGCCATGGCGCCGGCCTCAATGAACTCCTTGAGGCAGAGGTCGTCGATCCCCTTCGTCGTAAGGATGACGTTGGCGCCCGATGCGAGGATCTTGCGCACCTTTTCGAGCGTGATCTCGGACTCGCGGCGGCGGATCTCCTCGAGCTGGGCCGGATCGTCAATCGTGATGTGCACTCCAAGGTGCATCCGCTGCTTGGTCAGGTTCATGTCGAGGCAGGCAATCTTGGCGCCGACGATGCGGGTCTTCATGGCTGCGAGTTTCGGACGGACGAGAGGAGGCGTCAGTGCTGAAGCAGAGAAGACGTGCAAGAGCAGAAGACGCACCTTGCGAGGCGACGGTGCAGTTAAGGGCGTAACCCCTGACAAATAGGGACTCTCGCGCCGACTTTCCGTGGGCCTTGAGCACGTTGACTGCCTTGACGGGGTACTTGATCTCTCCTCGCGGATTGATGGTCTTGACGGCGAGAAGGGCGTCGACGGCCATGGGCGCAAAGAAGTCGTCGTCGCTGCGATCGTCGTGGGCCGAGGAGGACAAGGCCGGTCAGTGATAGCGCCAGGGGAGACCTCGGACAAGAGAGGAAACGCACGCAGAGATGATCTTGGACGACATGGACGTCTTTGCGATGTTCACGAGGCAGTCCTTGCCGAGCTTGGCGACAGGTGTCGACATTTGCTCGAGCATGAACTTGCACGCCTCCTTGCAGGCCAATCTGAAAGGGTCGTCGTTTGAAGCACACGGTCAGCTTTGAACGTTTTGCGAGTGACAGCGCGACACCAGGCGAACGCACCGGTAACCAGTGATGACGGTCGTGGGGTGGATCTTGTTCTGGACGAGGTCGTTGGCTCGCCTGAGCAGCTCGGCGGCCAAGAGGACGACCGACGTCGTTCCGTCTCCAACCTCTTTGTCCTGCTGCTGAGCAAGCGAGACGAGGATTCGACCCTAGCAAGGCCACGGACCAGGGTCAAGGTCGTCAGTACACTGTAGGCTTGACTCTGAGCACCGGAGCGTGGACTCACAGCCGGGTGGGTCACCTCGAGGAGCTTGAGGATGGTTGCTCCGTCGTTGGTGATCGTCACGTCCTGCGAAGAGGGAATCAAAGGGCGCACGACGGCCAGTCGGTCAGAGCTTTTCGCAAACCCCCTTTCGCTCGAGAACGCTTACTCCGATGTTGTCGACCATCATCTGCAGGAGAGGCGGAGTTGATCCTGGTCAGTCAGCCAGGACCACATGCGGGAGGGGAGGGGAGTGGACGCACCTTGTCGAGTCCGACAGGTCCCAGCGAGCTCTTGACGACGTTGGCGATGGTCTGCGCCGCGAGGACTGGTTGGTTCGAAGGCCAGAGTCAGACGCCAGGCTGCTCGAACGAGTTCGGAGGAGGCAGACGTACCGTTCTGGTTCCGGACTTCAGCGCCGGATACTCGGTCTCCTCCCAAGAAAAGACCTAATGCGAGCAGAGGAAGACGCGGACGAGGGAGGTGATGAAGGGCGCAAAGCGACACCAAGACGAAGTCTCCTTCGTCAGCGGCGTGTCTTCCAACAGAAGAGCGAGATACGTACCTGCTCTCGGGTCGCGTTGGAACATGCCTGCCATGGTGTGGTAGATTGGAGGAGGGGTATGAGGGTGTCGGTCAGTCTGGTCCAGGGAATCGACCTCGCTGGACGTGTGCCCAGCGTGAATTTCAAACTCCGACGCGCGCTGCTGCCACTCCCTCCGAACGCTTACCCTTACCTGCTTTCCTCCTCAACCCAGGACCATCGGATCGTCAACAGTTCGTACAGAGGTCAGTCACTTTTACCTTGCCTCTTGCCCTCGTACCATAGGCTCTGTTGCGGACGCGGAGCTGACGGAAATGCGCCTCGCACGCTGCAGCCCCCCCCGCGCACGTCGAGTTCTCCGCCCCGTCGACCTGTCCCGTCCCGCCCATCTCAAACAGAACACCCGACCGCCCAGACCATCGAGCCCTCGGATACGTTCCATCGTCTGCTTCAGCAGGAGGAGGAGATGCAGGCAGGTCCGAACCGTGCCTAACAGTCGTCCCTTTCCGCCCTTCACTCGCCCGCTCGTCCCGCTGCCTGCTTCCCCTCCGAGCCCGGACTTCAACCTCCTCCCTCAGGGCTCGCCGCCGCACAATGCCCTCCGCCTTCTTCCTGTCCCTCCTCCCCTTACCCTTTGCCTCCTCACTCTCCGGCGTCCACCTCGCTTCAACAGCCAGTACAAGTCATGAGCCGCTCACGGTCCGGTCCCTGCTCGCCCGCGCGTTCGCCATCCATGGCCAGCACGTAGCGTCCAACCAGATCCGGGTCCTGCTCATCTGCAGCGTCTTCATGACCACGCTCCTCTACCCTGCCCTCGCTATCCACTACCAGACGGTCAGCGCTCCCGGGGGCAACCCGAGCGCGATCCAGCGTCCAGGGAGTCTGGCAGGCACGCCCCTGCTAAGACCGCTCTTCTCGTCCTCCTCGACGACGGACGCTCGTGTCAACGAGTTCCCCTGGGCTGGAAGGGAGGGTGCGTCAGGGATGGAGAGTCTGGAAGGATGGTCGTTCACCAACGAGGTTGGCGAAGGAGGGGCTGGCGTCCGGCTCGAGACGGTTTGGCTCGGCGAGGTCGCCCACCTGCGCAACGCAGACGAATTCGACCTTGCTCTGGACGGAACCTTCGACTCGGACACCTTCGTGAGGGCTCTCGCAACCCATAACGCAACGCTGCCTGACCTCATCCAGTGCTTCAGTCCTCCGCCGTTGGTGAGCCTCACCTCTCCCTGGACCGCCGTCACCTGCGCCTTCGCGGCCGCCGGAGACCAAAGCTGGGACGAATCTCACTGGATTCGATCGGTTCACGACGCCCTGCACACCATGGATACCCTTCACGCAACCTATGGTCGATCCTCCTCTTCAACCTCTCGCTTCCGGTCCACCATGTCCTTCTCGTCTGAGTCGAGCGTCTCGTCCAGTCAACAGCCGTCGACGTACTCGAGCAACCAGCCGTCGTCGTCTCAGTCTCCCGCCCACCCGGTCCTCTTTCTCGCAAAGTCGCTCTTGCCCATTCCCATTCTCGCCCTCTACACATTTCTGTTCGCCTGGACATTTCGCTCGCTGCAAAAGTTTACGCAGATCCACAACCGGGTCGGAATCGCGTTCACGTACGTCGTTGAGCTGGCGGCCAGTACCGTACGTAAACACTCGTCCTTTTCACGCCCTCTCGCCCGCTTCGTTCAGGGTGCTGACCAAGGACGACTGGCTTTTTACTTTGCCTTTCGGCAGACGTGCTCTGGGAGTTTGTGCGTCATGCTCGGGTGGAAGCTCGAGGGCGTGCCCTGGTTCCTCCTCCCGTTCGTGATCACCGTCGTCGGGGTCGAGAACATGGTCCACGTCGTGCGTAACCACCGAGGCGACCTTCCGCTTATTACCCCTTTGCCGGCTCTCCTTTCTGACACGCCCTCCGTTTCCCTCATCGTTGTGCCAGACCAACGCCATCGTCACGACGCCGGTGCACATGACGGTCCGCGAGCGGCTTGGACTGGGCTTGTCGCTCGCTGGCCCTCGGATCACCTTTACCACGCTGGCCGACATCCTGATCCTCAGCTTGGTCGGCATGGTCCTCGGCGAAAAGGCTGGCGTCATCAAAGTACATGCCTCCACTTCCCTCGTCTTGTGAAGAACAGATCTGACTAGCATTCCTTACTGTCCACAGGAGTTCTGTCGGTTCGGTATCATCGTCCTCGTCGCCGACTGGTTTCTGCTCTTTACATTCTTCACGACGGTCATCTCGATCGACATGCAGCGGCTGGAGGTGCGTTCTCACGTCTTGCCGAAACGTCACCTGCCAAGGGGCATAAAGTTGACATCTCTTGCTTTTGGGATCCCTTTCGTCTCGCAGCTCGCCGAGGTCCTTCAACAAGGTACTCCCGCTACTCCTCTCGTACCGGCAGACAGCACGTTCCCCTCGTCGACGCCGAGTCCGCCTGCCAACCAGCCCCGCCGTCGACGGAGGACAAAGGACAGTCGAGCGGGCAGTAAGACGTCGTCTGAGGTGCTCGTCTCTGGCTTCCAGGCGATCCTGCGCGCGCGGACGGCGAGGAACGGCAGCCTGCTCGCTTTGATGGGAGGGCTGGTCGGGTTGTGGTACTACCACGGGGGATTGCGAGAGGTCCCGCTTGCAACTATGAGAACGGCATCTCAGGCCCTACCTCTGCCTGGACCGTTCGACCCGGCACGCCTGTGGGAGTACGTCAACCCCGCTCGACTTCCTTCCATCCTACTCACCGTTCCCTCGCCTCTCGCCGTCATCATCTCGACCGTCCCCTCGCAGCCCTCGCCAGCCTCCTATCTGGCTTCGCTCAACGCCCTGTCTACACAGCGGAGCTTAACAATCTTCAGCGTCGACCGAAGTGCGCCTCTCACCTGGTTCTGCCAGATCTTCCTCCCCGTCCCGGCCACGACCTTCATCGTCTACCTCATCCTCCGCTTCCTGCTCAAGGACGCCGACCTGCTCGACGCACAGCAGGACCGACTCGAGATCGGCGAAGAGTGGGACGAGGACGACCTCGAGGGCACGCACGCCATGCCGTCCACCGCCGAACCTACCATCAGCACGCTCCCAACCCGACACCAGGCCGACGTCTCGCTCATCGCGACGTCGACCACGCGACTGCTCTCGATAGGCTTCGACGGGATCGCGTTGCTCTGGAGCACATCCGATCCGACCGAGGAGCCTACCCCGCTCGCGCTCGAGCTCCTCGCCGGCGACCGGGTCACCCACGCCGTGCTGGACCAGGCCGGCCGGCACTGCGCGGTCGCGACCGTCAAGGGCGGCGTTCGCGTCTGGTCGCTCGGCGCAAAGTTCGCCTTGCCCGTCCCTGTCGTCTTTGCGGCCGCTGCCTCGCGAGCGAGCCTGTCGCCCGTCTCGACCATCAAGTTTCTGCCCTTCGATCCGATCACGTCGCAAGATCACGCGAACCCTCCCGCCATCCTTGTCGTTGTTCGGGAGGACGGAGAGGTCGTCGAGCTGGACTGCCGGAAGGCTGTAGTGGACACCAAGCTGGCCTCGTCCATGCACTCGATCAGGGCGACGCCGCTCTGGAAGTTCCGGACGCTCGACAGGTCCGTCGACCTCGCGCTCGTCGACGAAGGCGGCCTAGTGCGCATCCTCCGTCGCGACGCACCTTCATTTTCCTGGTCGGAACGCCTGTCGGTCCAGCTCGAGGCGGGTCAGCGGGTGTCAAAGGTGGCGTTGTCCCCCATCGCCCGACAGGGAGCGTCCGACGACGTCCTCGCCATCACGACCACCTCTGGCCTCATCACCCTCTGGGACTCGACCGGCAAGCAGCTCATCTCCGTCAACCCCAACCTCCGCCGGCTCCAACGCGTGCGCCTGGTCGATCCCGTCGTGCAAGAGTGTGCCGACTGCAACCAGAAGACGGACGGCTTCCTGCTGCTGGCCTCCAACCCGGAGGAACTCGCCTTCTATCGCGTCACGAGCGAGGCCGCCGGCGGTCCTCCGTGCGCCTGTCCGGCGACCAAGCGAAGCTTGAGCACGTCGACCCAGCGGACGTCGCTCGACCGGATGAGCTTCGACTCGTCCCCGCTCCGCGCGCGCGGGCCGAGTTTCTCGACATTTGTCCCGCCCATCTCGCCCTCGCTCCATCGGCGGATGCCAACGAGCATGTCGACCGCGTCCAACCTCTCTGCCGATTACCCGATGGCCGGCCACGGCGTGCACAGTCGTCGCCTGTCGACGCGTGACAAGAGGGCCGACGCCGCAGAGGAGATCCTGGTCGACCCGGAGGACAAGAAGCTCGTCAGTGCCGACGACCCGTTCACCGCTCGGAGCTCGCCAGACAACACGACGGCGCCGGCGCTGCGGTCGGTCCTGCTCGGCTCGGTCTCGGTCCGCAAGGGTGCCTGGGACCTGCTCGAGTCGGGTCAGGTCGTCGGCGTGGGACGAGCTAGCCGGTCGGGAGGGCGCACGTCGCTGGACAGCTCGTCGAGCATCTTTTCGGGCTTCGCGTCCAACCCCTCGTCGGGCAAGTGGAAGGTGTGGCACGTCGACACCCGTCGACCGTCACGAGGCCATGATCTGGCGCTGTCGATCTTTGACTTGCAGGCGCTCAAGGAGGATCCTCGCGGCGGCTGCAGCTCGACACCGGACGACAAGACGGAAGAGGGCCTCACGGCCGGTGGGGAGGCGTCGGCTCTCCGGCGCAGAAGGGCAGCGCGCGTCAAGGCCTACAGCCAGTCGCAAGCTGTCTCTAGTACTCGGACGGTCGCCCCCAAGGTCGCCCACACGGTCGTCTCTCCTTTGGTCGCTGCCGGTCCGAACGTCGTCTACGCCGGGACGGGAAATGCCCTTCGTCGACTGGCGTTCCCGTCTGCCTCCACGCCCCTTGGGCATCGAATCAACAGCATGGTTACCCCACCGACGTCCCCTCCTCGCGTGCCCAGCCCTTCGGACTCGCTACAGAGGCGCCAGCAGTAGAGGGATCAGGGTGGTCGGGAAGGGAGTGACGTTGATCCATGCTCCTCTTGCTTTCCTCTTTGCAGGCCAATTCTTTGCGAGATCGGTCGCTGGAAAAGAAATAAATACCGTAAAGAAGCCTATAATCCGTTCTCAGTCTCTATGTGGAAGGGAACCATTTCCCAAAGGGATGCTTGAGCGACCGTCTAAGCTCCGGCTTGCTCTTCCTCGACGTCCACCTCTCGATCCCAAGCTCGTACTCTCGCACTCGATCCGCAGAGCCCGACCCTGTCCAACGCAAGGTCAACCACTGACCGATCACCTTGGCTTCGACCTCAAGGTGATCGCCGGATGCCGGCTGGCCGCTTTTGAGGTGGATCGAGAGGTTGATGTCGATTCGAGGGGCGGTGGGCTGGGTAGGCGACCACGCCTTGATCCCGAGTTCGGGGTTAGGGTCGGGACGACCTGTCGAGGAGAACAAAAAGAAGGACGTGCGAGTCAGTAGACCATCCCAGGAAGGAAAAAGCTCCGCGTAAAGTGTGCAAGAGGTGTACCAGTAAGGTGAACGGTGTGCTTCTGCGAGTGGGGAGCGATGCGGTTGGGTGAAAAGTGTAGGGTCCGAGCGTGGAAGCCGTGCCCCGGTGGCTTGGACGTGAGGCCGTCCTCATCCTTGCTGGGCTGCTCGATGGCATAGTGGAGGAATCTGGGAACGTCACACAGATGGTCAGCTTGCAAACAACTGGCGGCGGGTTCGAACTCTTGAATTCACGGCAGATAGATCCTGGACTCGGGTTCTTGCCTCCCGGATGGATTTTCAGACAAATCTTGACGGACGACCAGCTCGGCCTCGGCAGTGTCGATGTCAAAGTTGAGCTTTTCGACGATGCCGACGAGAGACTGTCGGAAAGGGGAGGGGAGGACATTAGTCGTTTACTCCGCGAGCACGAAAGCAGGATGACCTACCTCAGGATACGGCCGGTTGTAAGCTGCCCACGCGCGACACCCGACGGTGAGGAGATCGTAGCCGTAGTTGGGACGTGGGTCTGGGTATCTGTCCCTTTCCCAGTCGTCCTTGCAGATGATGGACAAGTCCTCGCCATTCTGTAGGTCACAGAGAAGCAAGCGGAGTCAGAAGGATAGAGCAAACCAGTCCAAGGCAGAAAAGAGGGACGTACCCAGTTGTCTCCTAACTTGTGCGTGTTGTTGCACGAATATTCCCATAGAAACCACCCCACACACTTGCCGCCCTCGCATCCGGAGAGGTTCTGGTCGAGCGCCTTCGTCTGAGCGGCGTACGACTCGTCCGTGTCCCCGTTCGCGAGCAGGCCAAAGAGCGTGTTCTTGCGCGTGAAGTCAAACGGGACGCCTGTCTCGCCGATGACGGCCGGGTACGAGAGGATGGCGTCCGAGCTGTAGCCCTTGTCCGGGTGGGTGTCGCCCAGGGTGAGAACGGCGAGTTGTTGACGTACAGACTCTCGGATGGAGGCGTGGCCGAACTTGGGAATGTCGATTTTATCGACGTTCTTTCTCTGATGATCGGTAGTGACGTTCAGTTGTCAGTAGATGGGTGTCTGTCGTGACTGTTGCGCAAAGAACGCACCAGTAGACCGACCGAGTCGCCGTTGAAGGCGTGCAGCTGCTTGTTTCTGCGGAGAAGAAGCAATTCAGGATTCCGCGGCAAGATCAAGTGTACCAGCGAGTTGGGGAATTTACAGCAACGTCAAGCCATCGTAGTAGTGGGGGGCGAGGCAACACCGGCCGCCTTGGTCGCTCTCGTCCAGCTGCGGTGGCATCTCAAAGACGGGCGGGTTGACAAACGCGATAGCCTGGGTGACAAAGTCGATCTCGAGACGTGTCAGACTTTGGCGTCCGTCGAGACAAGGGGATGAATGGGAAGAGGGAGAGAAGACGTACCTTCGGCTGGTACTTGCGGATCGTCGCATTGAACGACTTCCAGTGCGGCACCCAGTAGTCCTGCAGAAAGTTGATCCCGCCCGAATCTCCGTCGCCCGAGTGCGGTCGGCGGGTGAAGTAGTTGGGCTTGAGGATCTGTGACGTGCGAGAGTTCCATCTGTTCCACAGGGCAACGCGTCTTCGTCAGCCTTCAGTCCCTTTACCTCTCCGAAAAAAGACTGGGAGACTCACACTCCGTGCTCCTCCCAAAGACACGCTCCCAACTTCCAACTCACGTCCCGCTTCCAGCCCCAAGGCGACACGCCCTCCGGCTCCTGCTCGACACTCATCCAGCACGACACGCCCTCCGGGTCGACCTTCGCCTGCCCATCCTTGTGCGAGCCGAGCTTGCCAAACCGGTAGTTCTGAATCGTGACCGGTTGACCGAGACCGAGCTGGAACGACTCGAGAGGCGTCGGCGTCGGTCCGAGCTTGAGCGACTGCTTGTCCGACAGCTTCGACAGGTCCTCAAACTCGATATACCCGTGCAGAGGCTCGTTCCTGATGGAAAGGAGCAGAGGGAAGCATCAGATCTCTTGGATCGCGAGTGAAAAGAGGGACAGTTCCCAGACGCACATCGAGTCCCAGCCCATCACGCAGACATCATTGAGATCACCCGCCTCAGCGATACGTTTGGCCCTGACAACCATATCAGACACTTGTAATGTTGTCAGTAAAGCAGAGAGAGGGAAGAAGGCGAAGAGTCAGAGGTGGGGAGCGGACGTACAGCGCACCAAAGGCTCCGAGGTAGTGCTCTTGCAGCCAGTCCTGGATGTTCTTGCCGTCGATCAACGCCTTGGGCGCAAAGTCCCTCCCTGCCCAGAAGAGCGTGAAGGCCGTGCTGCAGGCGAGCTTGAACGCGTTCGTCTGCCAGATCTGCAGTAAGAAAGAAGCAGCAACGAGACGCACATCAGTTGATAGTTTTGATGTGGGCGGTACCCAAAGAGGAATGGCAAGGACAAACCATTGCTGGCCACGGTTCATCCGACTTTCCGTCCTTGCCCTTCCAGCTCCCGTGAGCGAGCGCCGCCTGAGTCGCCTGGAACTTGGCCGGATCGAGTCCGCAAGCGTTCAGCGTCCAGTAGGGCGCACCCGACCCGCCCGTCGCTCGAGACCACTGAACGAACAAAGGCGCAGACGACGGTCAAAACCGCCAGCTTCAAGATCAACAGTGATGAAAGGCGTACACAGTCTTGGTGAGGATCGATGACTTTGAAAGCAAAGAGTTTCACCCTCAGCATTGGGGAGCGACGTCGAACTGCGAGAGAGGGCAGACTCACAAACGCGCAACGAAGCCTCCTTCAGGACGCGCAACAGGCGCACAACGTAGTCGAGGTAAGCCTGGTCATACTTGCCCCTAAGCAGTCAGAGCAACAGAGGGAGAGACAGTTCCATGCTTTAGCAACACAAGCTGTGAGGGCTAGGTGCGCAGCAAGGTGAGAAGGCAAGCAACTCACGGTCCCTCATGCTCGATGGCCTCCCAAGCGACCGTCAACCTGACCGCGTTGAACCCCCACCCTTTCAGACGTGCTACGTGCACCTCCCATTCGCGCGTGGTGTCGTCCAGGTCGAGGGGCGTGTTGACGAACGAGATCGCGCCTGCTGTGGACGGGTGCGAGGGCTGGCCGAGGTGGTGCGACGGGTCGTGCGTTGCTGGGTTTTCCATGCAGAAGTGCATCACATGCGCTTGTCAGCCTTCTCCCCTACAGATACGTGAGCTAACAAGCTCGACTTGAGAGACGTACGAGAGTTCAGGGGGATCTTGGCCGAGAGGTTGACGCCTCGGAGGATGACCGTCCTGCCCTGCTGGTCCCTGGACGTGCGTTGAACAACCGATAAGACAGTCAGCCCAAAGCCCTCCTTTGCCATCCGTCCGCTCTTTGACAGGTCAGCCCGACCTCTAATCGAGGCCCATCGATGCTCTTTGCTTGCGCAAAGGAAGCAGAGAGGCAAGGGAGGGAGGCGTGAAGCTGGTCGATCGGACGCGAGAGAGCTAATGTACTGACTTGAACGCCCGCTTGTTGGTGTCGAGCCATCCTAGCTCGTCCTCTGCTTGGCCGTCTGAGCTGTCGTCCGGCATCGTGTCGAGAGTAGTTGTAGTGGGTAGGATGGATGTGGTCGTTTGGAAGGATTCCAACGCTAGAAGCTGATCCGCCTGTCAACGGCAAGCAAGATACGATCGTCATCAAACTCCGACAATGCTGGAGACCTCGCCCTCGCCGGTCTCCAACTCTCTATCAACAAGCTAAAATTCAGGGTTCGGAGGATTTAACTCTGGGCGCAACCAGATCAGAGGAGGGGCGACAGGTCGAGAAACAGGGTTGCAGTCGCATCGAGATCATCTGTTCCACTCACCCCACTCGCACGACGATCAACCGACCCCCGTCCAACCCGACCGCCTCGCGCAACTCGCCAATCTGACCAAGACTCGTCCCCCCGCTGACCTCGACGTCTACCCTCTCGAGCCGACTGGCCCGTTCGACCAGACCGCACAGCGTCGGGCAGAGCATTGCGAGAGGTATCGCCCTGTCAAACGAACTCAGCTTGAGCGACTCGAGGGGCCACCTCTCCTCGCGCGAGTGGACCGAAGACAGGAGGGAGTCGAGAAAGGAGAGGTACGGCGTAGGGGAGGAAGTTGACCCTCGGAGAGCAACGTGTTCAAGCGAGGCCAGGTCGAACGCCGACGAGAGAGGACGGAGGGGCGCGTCGTCGTCCGCCGAGGCGAGCGATCTCTCAAGACGGAGGCACAGTCGAGTGATCCTTGGTCGGACGCGCCAACCAAGGGAGGAGGTCTCTTTACCGTCGCCCGTTGTCGTCGTCGTCGGTTTCTCGCGTTCGCGCCAGACCAACCCCTCCACCTCCCTCACCCCACCCAGCCACTCCAACCCACCCAAAAAGACCTCCCCAGCCTCCCTGTTGTCGGCCAAGTGCAAACTCCCCACCGCTGGTCTCTCCTCCTTGGGCGAGGCGCGCAGGCGGACGAGGAGGAGACGGAGGGTGTCGACTTCTGCTTGACGGCGGAAGAATGCGTCTGCTATTGTGATCCTTTCGTACAGGAGTTTGGTGGCGACGATCTGCCCCCCCCCCCCCGAACAAACAGGCGGGTCAGCAAGGGACGCTACTTCACTCGCTGGAAAGAGATTGAAGGCTGACACTGCAATAAGGAGGATAAGGGGGAGAAGACGTACGTTCCAATCCCTACACACGCCCGCGCAAACGACCAAGAACCGTCTGCGAGGTACGCCCTCTTGACCGTCCTCTTCGTCCGGCTCGGACGAGCTCCAGTCGGCGGGCTGAGCGCCGGCGTGCAGAATTGAGTGTTGAATGTCCCATGGCAGGAGGGGAGGGCGTGCAGTCGTTGGCATCTTCGTTGATGGAGAGTTCAGATGTAGTGGCGGGAGAGGGATAGGAGTTCGAGCGGAATGTGAGCGAGTTTGTCCCTTATGAGCGTGTGCGGGTGAGCCAGGGCTGTTAGAGGCAAGGTTATGAAAGCTCGCAGGCCGAAACGAGCGAGGACGGAGGAGTCGGCGCTTGCCCTCTTTCAGCCCAGTCGCCGTTCTCTGGCATAGCTCGCACGCTTCTTTTGCGCTCTATATTTGGGTTACGATGCAGGCGTCGGATCGGTCAGCGAAGATGGGTCGGGGCTGGGGGTGGAAAGAGAAGAGCAGAGCCTGGCGAAGATTCAGCACAGGTTCACATTTGGACAGAGTTAGATGAATTCGTACTTGAAACACTACACCGCGAGAGCCCGACTGAACGCCAGACGTCCAGTCGGATCCTCTACACGCCCATCCGCCATGTCGCTCGTCTTGCCCGCACCCGTCAACACGCACGAGCACGCAGACGCACTCCCAGCAGGATCATCGCCCGCCGGTGAGGAGGTCGACGACAGCAGCCTGCCCGAGAGCGAGCGCCTCAAGAAGAAGCTCATCTACCCCCCGCCAGAGATCAGGAGTCAGTCCCACACTTCCGTTCCATCTTGTCTGCTCTCCGTTCCTCCCAACTGACCCTCTTCTCTTCCTCTTGTCCCTGCCGACCCCCCCTGCCACTCCTATCCTCCGCCGCTCGAACTCGCAAACAACCTCTGTGCCGCTCTCCCTCTGTCCCAATCTTGGCCCACCCCCTCGTTCCTCGTTCCCTCCCTCAGCCCTCATCGACCGCACGGCCTCCGCCCTCCACCGGTCGCTCAACCCTCAGTCGCTCGAGTCCAAGATCCGAGAAGGTCAAAAATCCGACCCAAAGTTCTCGTTCCTCAACTCTTCAGACCCATACTCGACCTACTACCGGTACGCGCAGGCTCGGCTCAAGGAGGGCGTTGTGGACGCTGCTCCTCCTCCAGGAGCGGCCGCTGGCGGAGAGGAGAGTGCTTTGACGGGAGAGCAGGGTCAGAAGGAGGAGATGCGACCTAAGGATCCGAGGGAGCTTGAGTTTGTGCTCCAGCGACCGGGCATGCCTGCCATTGACCTGTTCGTTCCCCTGCCCCCTTCCCTCCTTTCACCCACTCCCTTCTCGATGGCTAACTCAGAGCGCTCGCTGCGTGCCTTTACAGGGACATCCTCAAGCTGACAGCGCTCTTCACCGCTCGGAGGGGCCGGGCGTTCCTCGCTTCGCTCTCCCAGCGAGAAGGCCGCAACGCCCAATTCGACTTTCTCCGCCCCACGCACTCTCTCTACCCTCTCTACGCGCGCTTGGTCGACCAGTACTCGCGCGTGATGACGCCCCCTGAGGAGCTGGTCGCGGCGGTCGAGGTGGGTAAGCATAGGAGAGAGGGGAGGGAGTTGGCGTTGGTTGCTGCCAGGGAGAGGGCAGAGTTTGAAAAGTGGAAGCGCGAGAGGGACAGGAAGCGCGAGGACGAGCTCGAGGCGAGAGAGAGTACGTACACGATTCCCTTCTATCCTATAACCGGTCCTTCCCCGTTTCAGTGATCTCGCAAAACTGACAATCGTGCCGTCCCCCCCCCCTCTCTCTGACAGTCGCGTTCGCCCAGATCGACTGGCAAGACTTCGTCCTGGTCGAAACGATCGACTTTACCTCAGCCGACCAGGCGCTTGCCCTCCCCGGTCCGACGTCGGTGCGCGAGCTCGAGGCAAGGACGTTGACCGAGAAGCGCATGTCGTCCTTGATCATGGAGGAGGCTGCTCCCGCCGCCGAGGACGAGCCGTTTGCGGTCGAGTTGGCGCCTATGGTGGAGGAGACGGAGCAGGATGTGGAGAGGAGGAGGAAGGAGGAGGAGGCCGAGCGGGCGAGGGAGATCCAGAGGAAGTATGCCGAGAGTCAGGGTACGATGAAGATCCGAAAGGACTACGTTCCCAAATGTGAGTTACCCCCCACTCCCGTCCCCCCCGACGTTCAGCTTTCAATCTGACACGGTCGGTTCTGTCGTTTTCCCTGTAGCGAAACAAACCCAGGCACAGGTGCCGACCATCATGCACAACGGCCAGGCGATCCCGGTCGACGAGATTGCCGAGCACCTGCGGATCGAGCTCCTCGACCCCAAGTGGAAGGAGAACAAGGAGAAGCTCGACCATCGTCGCACGCAGGCCTCGCTGCTCCAACAGGGTGCGGACGTGTCTGCCTCTCTGCGGGATCTCGCGAACGCTCGAACGGACATGTTCGGAAGCGAGCTCGACGAGGACGCGCGCAAGCTTCAAGAGGACGCTGAGCGTGCGAGGAGAAAGGAGAAGGAGAGGGTCATCTGGGATGGACACACGGCGAGCAAGGAGACGACGCTCAACAAGTTCCAGGCCGGCGCCAACTTTGACGAGCAGATTGCGGCCATCCACCGGGCAAAGGGCCTCGCAGGGTGCGTTTCTTTTTGCCATCTCGCCTCTTTCCGCAAAGACTGACCCAATCTACATTCCTTTCTTCGTGCCTGCCAGCCTGCCCGAGGGTGCTGGACCGATCGGCCCTGGACCGGCCGCGTTCCCCCAAGCACCAGCCGCGTCGAGCTCGGCCACCATCTCGTCCCTGCCCCAACCTCCGTCGTCGCTCCCCCCGATCCCCCAGTCGAGCTACGCCTCCTCGCCTATGCCTCCTTCCGCACCTTCTGCTGCGCTTCCCCCCGGTATGCACCCGAGTAGGATGGCAGCCTTGCAGGACCAGCCCGATCTGGCAGCGGCGTACATGACTGCTCCTTCATACGCCTCTCCCCTCCCTCCCTCCTCCGCCGGTCAAGCAGCAGGGTCCGTCTCTCCCCTTCCTCCTCCATCGGGGGCGAGCGCAACTCGTCCAAGAGAGGAGGACGCGGCCGACGAGACTGGCCCGCCGGACGCCAAGCGGACGAAGGTCGACGGGCAGGTGTTTAGCGAGGAGGAGTGGATGGCGAGGAACCCGTACCCGATCACGCTCAATGTACAGCTGCCTACCGTTGCTGGAAAGCCGGAGTTGGACGGATCTATGTACGTCCCCCCCCCTCCTTTCCTCCTTCCCCCTCTCCCATCTCGCATTATTTGGTCTTTCCCACTTCGTTCTCGACCCTGACCCTGTTCCTCTCCTCTCTCTCTTGCGCAGGCTAACGCTCAACGCAATCGGGCTCAACATGACGGTCGGCGTCCTCCGCGAGCGGATCCAGGAAGCGACCAAGACGACCCTCCCTCTGTCCAAGATGAGGCTCGACACAGCTGTCGGCAAGGTGCTCAACAACAAGAGCTCGTTGGCGAGTGTTAATTTGGCTAGTGGGGATACGGTCTCGCTCAATATTAGGAAGTGAGCGGGGCTAGGGTTGGGAAGAGTGTGTGGGAGGAAGGGGGAATGACATTGTGTATGATCACTTTCTCCTTGAACTTTTGGAGGATACGACCCTGAGAGCCGAGCGCTTCTGCAGTGCACCAAGCGCAGACCGATGAGTTACCTGTAACGAGTTCCTCTGCTGCTGTCTGACGAGCAAGTGGAGTCGGGCGAGGTTGATCTGCGGGAGAGTGGACGAGCCGCTCGCTTGGGTCGTCCGGCCTTGCCCCCCTCGAGCCCCTCTCTATTCCCTACTAGCTTCCCCATTTCGTCTTGCATCTCTCAGAAAACCAACCAGTGTCTCCTTCTCGGACGCCAGCGACATCGACAACTTCTGAAGGAGGAGTTGCGTCTTCGTCTGACTCTTCTTGCCCGCTCTCGCCGCTCATTCGACGCGCATCATCGACCCGACCCCCTTCAGCCATCAGAACCAGGACCCCCCTCGTTGCCCCCCCCCCTCTCCAACAGAGCCCTCACCTCTTAGCAGCAAGTTACTACACGCTCCACCTCGCTCGGCCAACTCGGGCCTTCGTTCGCTAGCCCTAGTGTCTGCAGTCCCGCCTCATACCCCTCGCTCCTCCTCCTGCCCCCCTGGTTCAGCCCTCTACTACGCTTTCAAGGGGCTCGCGCGACATGCAGACTCCTCGCCCACTGCCCGTTCAGGCAACGAGCCTGATGACTGCCGAGCGTGCGTGTCTCCTCTCCCTCCCGACCTCCGTGCTTTTTGCTCGAGCCAAAGATATCGCCAGCTGACGGACCTGTTCGTCACGCTCCTCCCTCTTCGCACTGCGCCTCGCCTCGGAGCAGCAGCACCGTCGACGGACGCCTCGACCTCCGCACCCAGCCCGCCTCGTCTCCCTCCGCTCTTTTCTCGCTTCCAGAACCTCCTCCACCCCGAGCTGCATCCCGACCCGTCCCCGACGCGAGCGCACAACGACTGGGTCACCAACGAAGGGATCTCGTCCGAGGAGCTCAACCCCGAAGGACGTGAGTTCCTCAAGGTCCGCTTCCTCACATGGAACATGCACGAGTCGCTGCCGAAAGGCGACCTGACGCCGCTGCTGGGTAGGGTGCCGTCGTACGCGCCTCCGTCGAGGGAGGTGCTCGAGAGCGGTCGCCTGCCGCCGGTCCCGCTCGCAGAGTCCGACTCGGCGACGTACCACATCATCGTCGTCTCGGGGCAGGAGACGCCGACGCCGTCTGGCATCCCGCTCGGACTGGCAGCCGTCAAGTGGGGGGCGGGACACTCGCACACGTCGACCCCTTCGACGGCCGTCAAGCCGTTCTCGCCCCTTGCGCAGCCGAGCTCGCCCCAACTCCCGGCGGGAGGACGTCAGGCGTCGTCGGCGGCTGCCCATGCCAATCACCACCCTTCTCCGCTGTCAACGTCTGCGTCTGCCGCCGGGTCGACGGACGACCTCAACAAGATTTCCTCCCTGCCCCAATTCGCTGCGCACCCGCCCGCGTTCTCGCTTTCGCCCTCCTCGCCGACGCCGACATCGGACTCGCTCGCTGGCAAGGAGACCCTGCCCGCCGGCCTCCCTCTCGCGCACGGAGGGCCGTCCAACCTTTCTCTCCAGATCCCAGGGACGCACGCGCACTCGTCAACCCAGTCCTCGGCCGTCTCGAGCCAGTCGACTTCACCGACGGGCAGCATCAGGGAGAAGGGACCGTCGCCCTCTCCGGCCGATGTCGGTCTGCCCGACACGTCCTCGTCGACGACGGAACGCGAGCACAAGTCGTCGACCCACTCGAGGTCGTCTGAGCCTAAAGGGTGGAGCGACATGCTGGAGGACTGGTTCTGCAACCGCGCAGGCGAAGCGGCTCGCCCCCCGCCGCCACCTCCCGCAGCAACGGTCGAGGTCACCGACGTCGAAGACGAAGGCACGTCAACCTCGACGCCGGTGGCCAAGCAGACGACGCCCAAAGGGCCCGTGATCGAAGAGGGTCAAGGGTCGTACCAGCTCGTGCGCAAGGAACGCATGCTAGGCATTTACCTCGCCGTTTTCGTCTGGCGCGGAGCGGCCCACCTGCTCGAGAGCACGTCGAGCTCGCACGTTACGACCGGCCTCATTGGTGGACGGTGGGGCAACAAGGGAGGGGTCGCCATCGCCGTCAAGCTCGCCTCGAAGAGACTGCTGTTCATCAACTCGCATCTGTCCGTTTTTCTTTCTTTCTTTTCCCGAACCCTTGCCCACTTGTCCTTTTCGCTGAACATTGTCTTCGCCTTCGTTGTTTCTGCGCGGACAGGGCAGCACATGCCTCTCGCTCGGACGTCAGACTGCTGAACGTCGCCAAGATCAAAGCAGAACTCAACATAGACGCTTTTCTAGAGTCTGGCGACCATCGGATACTACTAGAAGGTGCGCTCTCTCCTTCTTCCACTGACCTAGTGCGAGGTATCCGCCCCTGACCCCTTGCTGCTTCTCTATCTCTCCCCCCCCCTGCCTTGTTCTCGTCAAACCCCAGACCCGACGGACCGGTTCGACTCGACGTTCTGGTGCGGCGACCTCAACTTTCGGCTCGACGTCAGCCGCCTGCACGCCGACTGGCTCATGTCGCGCAAGGCCTACCAGGAGGCGTTCCAGTTTGACCAGCTGCGCAAGATCATGCACGAGAAGCGCGGGTTTGAGGGGTTCAAGGAGGCGCCGATCGATTTTCCGCCGACGTACAAGTACGACCTGTTCAAGCCTGTCAAGCGGAGCTCGACCAAGAGTTCGAGCAGGAGGAGGAAGAACAAGTCGCTGTCCGAGGTGGTCGAGGACAACGTGGCCGAGCAGGTGGAGGACGAGGACGGGGCCGACACGACCGCCGACGCCGACTCGGCCTCGATCGTCTCGGCCGGTTGGACGTCGGTTGGGCAGTCGGGCTACACGAGCGACGAGGTGGACCTGGACGACGACACCGCGCCGGAACCGGCGTCGCTTCAGCAGCAGTCGCAGATCCTCGCCGGCAAGATGGTGAGCGAGACGAAGAAGCTGTTCCTGCCGAGCACGGTTCTCAAGGGCAAGCACAAGATTCTCAAGCTCATCAACAAGCCGACGCCATCGTCTTCGCCCGGGACGGCCAGTCCTTCGTCTCACGTCGCCTTGACAGACAAGCGGTCCGTGTCGGCGTCGTACGAGCAGAGGTCAGGGTCGACGACCTCGCTCGACCTCGACCGGCGCACGTCGACAAAGTCCACCGCGTCGTCGCACGCTGTCGCCGGACCGTCGTCGTCGTCGTACGGCTCCCCTCCGCCCAACCGCCTATCGCTTGATGGGAGCGTCTCGCCTCCTCGTCCAGCAGCACTCACGCGCCAGCTCTCGTCCAAGATCCGCCGGTCCTTCTCGGGTCGCCTCGACCTGGGCAACAACCGAGACACCGTGTCTGACGACGACACTGACGACGAGAACGCAACGGGCGCACCGATAACGACCGGTTTGACCAGCGACGTCTACGACACGTCAGCCAAGGCTCGAGTGCCTAGCTGTACGTCCTCCTTTTGCCTCATCAAAGGGTTTCGAGTCGTTTGTCGCTGACGCAATCGTTCATTTGGTGATTAGGGTGCGACCGGATCCTCTTCAAGTCGTTCGAATCGAACTACCCACCTCGGCCTGCTCCTCCTCTTTCAACGGACATCGAACGACCCACGGTACCCCTCTCGTCCCGACTGGACCGCTTCACATCTGCGCTCAACCTGCGCAAACCCGGCCGCCTCAACCGGTCGGTGTCGGCCTCATCCCAGCTGTCCGGGGTGTCGCACGCTACCGTGCCTGCCGAGCGTGGGCGGCCCTGTGCGGGCGAATCGACCGCCTCGTCGTCCCAAGTGTCGCTCCACAACCCCTCCTCCTCTCCTGCCCGAACGCCGCACGCAGAGCTCCCAACCGAGCGCTCGCCGTCTCAAGGACGGAGCGCGCACGTCCACTGGGGAACGGGCTCGTCTCAGGTTGAGGGCGACGGGCCCGCTCCGTCGGCCAGTCCCTCGCGCAGGTCGAGCTTTACTCGCTTTGCCCGCCGCCAACGGTCCAACTCGCTCTCGACCCCGTCAGCCAACTCGCCCGAGGGCAAGGCCGGCGACGATGACAGACCACCGTCGCAGCGGCCCGATCTGCCCCATCTCGACCTGCACGTCGCTCGCAACTCACCCCATCGGAGCCTGTCGACTCCCCTCCAGAGCAACTCGCCTCACGACTCGCCAGTCACCCCACACCGACCCGACATCTCGTCCTCAGGCCGACACATCTCAGCCCCAGCCGTCGCAGGCGGCTCGGACGGCAAGTCGACCTGGCTCTCGCGCCTGCTCACAACATTCTCGCACTCGTCCGGGTCGGTCGACGAAATTGCTGCCCAGCCGGTACCTCAGCCTCAGGTCGTCCGCCGCAGAGGCGAGGTGCTCGCGCTCCAGTACGGGACGCTTAACGACCAGGATATGCGCGTGCTCAAGGGCTACAGCGACCACCGGCCCGTCATTGGCGTCTTTGCCTTGTTTATTTGATCCGACTTATTCGCTGCCCCCTCGCTCGTGCCGTCCTGCAAGAGGATCCGTCTTCAGAAGAGAGAAGAGTAAGAGAGGGGTGCGAAGCATGAATATCAAAGGAGCGTGCGTTCTAAAGATCTCCGTCGGTTTACAATACAGTCGGGCGCAGAAGAAAGAAAGCAAGAGACCATCGAGGGGGTCTTTCCGCTCACTCGTCCAAACTGCCGAGGAGGTCCGACGACCGGCCGCCCATGAGCTCGACGAGCTCGCGGATGTCCTTCCACCACGTCGTCTTTCCGCGCCGGTTCTTCATGTCGGTCTGCGCGAGCACGTCCTCGACGGGCGCAAACACGATCCGCGAGCCTTGGATGGTGATGACGGCCGCGGACTCGCGCACGTACGCGTCGGCCGGGAAGCCAGAGAGGGTCGCCTTGCGGCGGGTTCCTCCTCCGGTAGTCGAAGGGGCAGCCTCGCGCGGCTTGTGGTGCGACTCGAGGAACTGGATGCACTTGCTCGACAGCCTGACCGCGCGCGCTCGGTCGAGCGGCGAGGGCACGCCGCCCTGGAGCGTGTGTCCGAGCGAGGCCGAACGCGAGTCGAAAAGCTCGCCACCCTCCTCCTTGAGGATGTTGGTGATGAGCTCGGTCGTGTAGACTGAGGACGACTTCTCGTTCCTGCAGGAACGCAAGGTGGGCAGAGAAAGGGTGTGTCAGTCGAGAGCCGCACTCTGCAAAAAACGAGTAAAACGCACCGGATGATGAGTCGACCCTCGCTCTTGCCCTTCTGGTCGAGCTCGTACCGCTTTCGGAGGAAGCGGACGTCCTGGCGAAGCATGTCGAGCGAGATGCCGGCCTCAGGCGTGTAAACGATGACGGCACCGACCTGCAGCCCAGACCAAACGTAACCAAACGAGACGTCAGTCGGAGTAGCGAGGAGAAAAGAGCACAGGGGGGGAGAGAGAGAGAGAGAGAGAGAGAGAGAGAAAGGAACGCACGGCGAGCGCTCCAAGAGCGGCGATGTACCCGCACTTTCCTCCAGCCGTCTCGACGACGAACACCCGGTTTCGGCTGGCCGATGCACTCTGCTTGATCGCGTCGCACGCGTCGACGAGCGCGTTGAGACTCGTGTCGGATCCGAGCGAGAATTCGGTGACGGGCACGTTGTTCGAGATGGTCGCGGGGAGGTGGACCATGGGGATGTGGAAGTTGGGGTAGTTTGCCCGAGCCTGCTCGAGGATGAGGAGCGAGTTGAACGCCTCGAACCCTCCGATGAGCAACAGGCCGTCGAGCCGGTACTTCTGGAACTGGAGCGCGACGTGGCCGAGGTTGACATCGGGCAGCATTCGGTTGGTGCCGAGCTCGGACCCTCCTCGCGTCGTCCAGCCGTCGACCCGGAGCCAGTCGAGCTCCGAGACGTTGTCCTGCAGGAGACCGTTGAAGCCGTTGTAGATGGCGACGGGCGTGTGGCCTCGCGAGAGACAATATCGGACGGCCTGTCGGGTGGCAGCGTTCATTCCTCCGGCGGGAGCGCCAACGCTACACGCAAAGGAGACCAACCACGAATCAGCGTCAAGGCACCCACAAATTGAAAGCACAAAAGCGAAGAGCGAAACTCACTGGACGATACCGACCCGCATGCGCTCGTGCTCGGGCTTGACCTTGTCCGTCTTGAGGCTCGAGCTCGCGTCAAACGCGTCGAGCATGTCAATAAACTCTGCGTCCCGGAGCGACAGCGCCTTCTTGAAGTCTCGCTCCTCGATAGCGGCGGCGACGGCTTGCGTCTGAACAAGAAAAAAGGAGAGGGAGCATAAGGCGTCAGGACCCCCGTGCAGCATTTTCAAGACTCGAATTTGGGAGAGAAGAAGGGCACGAACGAGCTCGACAGCCTTCTCGAGCGGGTTGCGGACAATCTTGTTCTGGACGATACCGATAACGTACGACGGCGTCTCGGGCGTCGCCTCGAGCACAGCGTTGACGGCTTCAACACCCTGGAGCGTCGCCAAAATCCGATCAAAAGCGCAAGGTACTCCTCCCCGCTGCGTGTGTCCGAGCGTAGTCACTCGGGTGTCGAGCCCGAGCCGGTCGGTGAGGACGTCCTTGATGTAGTCGGCCTTGATGGGCTTGAGGTTCCGGTCGAGCGCACCCTCAGCAACGATGACGATCGACTTACGCTTGCCCATGTGTCGGTGCTGGGGAGAGGGCAGTCCTTGTCAGTCTCTGGACGAGATGGAAAATGGTCACAGCGGTGGAGAAACTCACACCCCGGAGGACATCGCACATGGCAGACTCCCAGTCATCAGTCGCAGGAGGCTCCTCAGGGATGAACACAAAGTCGGCTCCAGTACTACAAGATGACAGAAAAACGCAAACCGTCGGAGGGGTCAGAACAAACCGGCCGTTAAAAGGAGAGAAAAACATCTGCTCGAGAGAAAGGGCAAGGGAACACACCTGACTCCAGCAAGGAGCGCAAGCCAACCGCAGTGTCGGCCCATGACCTCGACGACGAACGCGCGCGAGTGACTCGACGCAGTCGACGAGATCGAGTCGACCGACTCGCAGATCCGATGCAGCGCCGTCAGGCCTCCGATGGTCAGGTCCGTCATGGCCATGTCGTTGCTGTGATTCAACAGAAAAGGCAAACGTCGTCAGGAACGAGATTGGGCTGGCGTTTGTAGCGAGGCAGACTCACTCGATGGAACCGACGAGACCGACAATGTTGAGGTGAGCGTGCGTGGTGGCCTGGAGGTCCGTGATCCTGCCTGTTAAGACGCAAGAAGATCAACCAGAAACATGATGAGCGGGGGCTTTCACTAGACAGCACTTCGTGAAGAGATGAGAAAAAAGGGGGCGAGGAGACGTACCCTGCGCGAGAAGGGTCTCGACCGTCGCCGGCCACTCTCGCCTGAGGAAGTCGGCACCGGTCAGACTTCCGTCTCCTCCACAAACGACCAGGCAGTCGATGCCCTGCTCGATAAGATGCAGAGCGGCGAGCTGTCGTCCTTCGGGCGTCCGGACTGGAAAGGAGTCGCGGGTCGATAGACGGCCAGGTCAGTGCGCGAAATCTCCCGAGCGGATGGAAAGAGGAGAAAGACGCACAGGCAGCAGATCGAGCTGTTCCAATGAGCGTTCCGCCCTGAGAAAAACGCAGAAAGGAAGGATCAGAATGCGATGAAGGTAGACGGAGGGAAGGGGGGGGGGGTCCATCGAAATCTCACCTCTCCAAGCCAACCCCTGACGTCGTCCCATCCGACCCGGATGATGTACTTGCCCCCGTGGTGGTCAACCTCGTTCGGGTCCATCTCAGTCGCCTGGTCATCGTCCTCGAGACTGTCGTACACCTGGTACTTGAACAGCTCTCCAGAGCCAAACGACAGCGGCTGCGAGTTGAGCACGTTCGGGTGCGCATGGGCGAGGGGGTCGTTGGCGGTCGTCGAAGGAACGGCGGGGGGGGTAGCGGCGACGGGGGTGGAGGGGACGGTTCGGGAGGACGAGCTGTTGCCTCGGACGAGACCCTCCCATCCTTCTCGGATCACGTACGTGTGGCAGCCTCTGCAAAGGAGAAACGGGCATCACGGGGTCGCGGGGCATCGGGTCAGCTCCTTTGCTCCCAAGGGCAGAAGGATAGAAGCAAACGCACCTGGCGAGACCCATTCGGACGACCGATCGGACGGCAGCGTTCATACCTGTCCCACCCATCAAGCCAGTTCAAGAGGTTGTCAGCGAAACCAAACGAACGCACGGACAAGGTCCCAGCCCTGGCTGGGGCTGAAAGACTAGGCGAGAGAGCAATGGGACGCACCGGCCGAGTCACCTCCAGACGTGAGGACTGCGAGCTTCCTGGGCGGACCATCGTCGGCCGAGGCAGAGAAGATCTTTGGGGGTTCGATAGACATGTTTCTTGGAGGGGTTGATGGGAGCAAGATGCGGCAGTTGGTCCTCAGGAGGGCGGAAAAGGCCCAATCGGACGCTTTTCTCTTCGGAAGCAACCGAAAACGGATGACGACGAACTCTTGACAGCCGCCGGCAGTTGGCACTCCTTCGCACACATGCCCGTCCGCACTTCTTCTTCCCTCGCGAGACGGACGGAAGCGCAGGAGAGGTTCCTCGGATAGATTCTTCATTTGGAGTCGTTGTTCGTTAAGCTAAAGACCCTTCTCGCACACGCGCGCTCACTTGCTTCCACCTCTTCTCTCTAGGTAATTCCTCACACCCTCTACACGCCCGCAACAATGTTTTCCGCCTTCTGAAGCGCCTCCACCCTGCGCATCACACGAGAAAGGCGTCAGTCTACGAACGCATGTATCAAAAGAAGGAGGGAGGGGTGATAAGGGACGCACATCTTGATGCACTCCTTGCGCCGCTGGACGACAAACTCGCTCTCCTTCATGAGCTCGCTTAGCGTCTCGGGCTTGTAGAGCTGTCAACGCGAGAGAAAATCACAGCGGGCAGAACAGAGAGCCAGTCAGCAGCTGATCCACTTGAGGAAATGGGAAAGCTTGAGAGTAAGTGAGAAGGGGAGCGACGCACCTGCTCAAGCAAGACCCGCTGCAGGTGGTCTTTGGACTGCTGCACGAGCGTGTACGTGATCGACTTGGGCACCATGTCAATCATCTCGCGCTTGACAATGTTGAAGTACGAGTGGATCAGGAGCTCTGAGAAAGGAAAGGGGTTCGGGGTCAGTGCTTAGGTGGTGGGGGGGAGGGGTGGCAAAAGGGCCAAAGGAGGAAAGAGAAGAGACAGTAAAAGAACGCACTGATAACCTCCGTCTCCATCGACTCTCGATCGCTGAGCGCTGCTTGGGGTCGAATAACCGGGGGAGGCTAGAGAACGGGGTGGAAAGTGGGGCGTGCGAGGTCAGCAAAAGAGGGCGGCGTAAGGAGAAGGTAGCGGTGTGCGCAACTCACCGCATCCATGACCGACACCCCCTTCTTCTTAGGCTGGCTCCTCGACCCAGCCGGGAAAAACGTGCTGAAGAAGCTCGGCTCCTCCTTCTTCACATCCACCTCGAGGTCCTTGTTGTTGTTCAAACTAGCACTCGAAATTTTCTTGGGGTCAACCTTCTCAACCGGCCTGGCCGCAGCCATCCGGTCCGAAACCAGCGCCATGGCCTTGTGGCCGTTGAGAAAGTCTGGGTGGGTCGTGTTGACGTAGCAGGCCTGCATCGAGACCATGTCGCTTACGAGCTTGGTCGTGGGGACCATCGAGTCGCGGAAAAACTGGATGACGACGGCGTTGAACTGGTCCTTGAGAGCAGGGTACCGCTTGAACGATTGCTGGAGGGGCGCAAAAGGCAGCACGAGAACAGGGAGTCAGGTCGGGACGGGGGGGGGGAGGGCAGAGAGGAGAATGGTCGGAAAAGAAAGCAGACGCACAATCTTGGAGAGGATCTGGCCGAGGATCCGGATGAGCTCGTCGTACACGAGCTGGCAGCACTTGAGACTGGGCTCCTCAAGCCGCTTGATCTGCTGCTTGACGATCACCTCAAACGCGGCTGTTCCGACAAACAGCGACGGGGTCGAACCCTAACAACCCCACCCAAATCGAGAACACCGCGTCAGCCGTCTGCGAGAACAAGGCGCGATTTCTGGCCGCGAGAGAGACCTTGGAGAACGCACCGAGGAGTTGTACAGGATCGTCCTGATGTCGCCGTCCTTGACCTGATCAAACGGGTCGATCGACTTGACGCCATTGTTAAACAGCTCGTGGTAGACGAACGAGATTCTTGCTCCGCCAGAGAGCTCGTTGACGTTAAGGTCGTTGGACCCTCCGTCGATGACGGTCCGGAACTCGCTGCAGAACTCGGTGATGACGTTGAGGACGACGTTTCCCTGATGAGGAGGAGGTAGCGACGAAAAAATAAAACAAAAAATATGTGGATCAGCACCCGGAACAAAGTCACACCCACGTCGGGGGTTCGGGAGGAAAAAGAAAGGGATCAACGCACTCCCGACTGCTCGCCCATGGCACCTCCGAGCGAAGCGAGTTCCGTCTGGTAGCGCGACAGCTGGGACGCGATCCTCGCCTTGATGTCGGGCAGCGTCGCCTTGATGTGGTGCATCAGCAGCGTGTTGAGCTTTCTCGCGAGGTAGGGCGTTCCGCAGTACTGGGCCTTGTTCTTGTAGCTCGCGTGGTTCTCAAAGAAGCTGCGCTCGTTGTCGAGCGCGGCGGTGATGGCCTTCTTCTGGTCGATGTCGCGCTGACCTCGGTTGACGACGGGGACATAGCCGAGTCGGAGGGGGATGATCCGACCGGCGAGAATGTCGACAACGTCCGTTCCTTGGTCCCTGGTGGTGCGCAAGACGGCGAAAAGAAGGAAAGTCAGATGTCCGCACGATTGCGCCGAATTCAGATGAACAAGACGCACATCAGGTCGACCTTGGTCAGAACTCCAATCGTTCGGGTTCCCTCCGGGTCGACGCTTCGAGCGAGCTGGAGACCGTCCGAGTTGGCCAGATCCGTGTTGGCGGCCGTGACGGCGAGGATGACGGCGTTGGGCTTCGAGATAAACTTGAGCAGCATGTCGCGAATCTGCTTCTCGATGTCCCTCGGCTGATCGCCGACCGGCACCTTGGTCAGACCGGGGAGGTCGACGAGCGTGAGCGTGAGGACGTTGGGCGAGTAAATTCGGAGGTTGATGGGGTTGGGCGAGATGCCCGCGTTCTTGCCCGTGTGGCGCTCGGTGTCGCGGACGATCTCCTCCCTGATCTTGCCAAAGTCGTGGAACTTCTCTCCGGGCAGGTGGAGGAACTCTCCCCACTCGTCGGGGTTGTCCTGGTTGAGCTGCTCGTCGGCGGCCGTCGTCGCGCCATCGCCGTTGAGCTTGGAGGTTGCCGGCCGGTTGATGAGTTGGAGGATCTGTCGCAGCAAGGACTCGCACAGATCAGCGACCTTGACCGAGCCGAGGGGCTGCAAGACCACGCACCAAAGGCCGTCTCGTAACGATACCCTGGTTGGAGTAAGTGCAGCATGTCAGTCCGACGCGATCATACCAGGTGAGCTGCCAGGGAACGCTGGGGGCAGCAACGAACCGTTCCTCTGGAAGCGAAGGAAGCACAGCGCGATTAGCCTCGTAGACTTCCAAATCGGGCGTATCTGATGACAGCTCACCTGGGCAAGAAGTCCCTTCCGACAATGTTCTAGAAAGAGGAAAGAGGCAGGATGTCAGCAAGCCCAGTCCTACCGACAAGTCGATAAGATGGGAAGGGAGGCGCTGGCCGACCATGAGCTCACCTCGAGAACCGACGACTTTCCACTGCAAACAAGCACACAGTCCTCGTTAGCCCTCCAAACACTCAGAGCGGGTAGTCAATAAGAGCTTCGGGACGTACCTCGACTGAGACCCGATGACTGCGATCTGGGGTAGATCCTACTCGTCGTTTGCAACCGATGGCAACCCAATTCACCCCAGCAAGCAACACACACCCATCGTACACACCCAACCCTCGGCATGCATCAGCTTTCGGAGTCTCTCGCAGAGAAGAAGCGAGACACGCACGATTGGGTTCTGGACGCCTATCGACGAGAAGACGTCTTGGAGCTGACGGTCGGACGTGGGTCGAACGAGCAACGGGGGAACGAGCGAAGGGGCGCGAGCGAGAGAGGCAGGCAAGGGCAAGCAAGAGACAGACCGAATGAGCTGGTCAGCTCCTAGTGTTCCAAGACAAGGATGAGTGAGTATCTTGCTGACCTTGTTGATGAGGCTGATGAGGGTCTTGTCCATCTTGTGCAAAGGGTATGGGTGTTGGGTGGGTCGAAGGGAAGGCGCTGAGCGAGATGAGGTCCATCTGCTGGCCGCTGCGGCCGGTCGAGTAACCCTAGGTCCAAGCAGCCAGAAGCAACACCCCCTCACCCTTCCTACTTTGCTCATCTCCTAAGCATAGGGATACAGGAGAGATCACATGGCTCTGACTGATGACAGGAACTAAAAAGAAATTTGAAGTTTGAAGCTGTCCAAGAGGTACAGCCAGAACTCGTTCGTCTCTCTGCTGCGTCCCTCCGACTCCGCCTGTCAGCCCTTTTCTCGACAGCAACCTCGACGCTCCCTTTCAGCCGTACTCAATCCACGCCAGCTTCTCTCTCGGTGTCATGTCGGTCGCTACTGTCCTCCCCGCCCGGGACCCTTTGACGGCCGAGTCCTTCAAGCCGCTGCTCAAGAAGCTCGCCATGACGCCCGCATCCTTCGACGCCGTCGACGCTACCCTTTCGGTCGAGCATCTCGTCACGTTCCCCGTAGGCTGCACCGAAGCCCAGGTCGGCGCCTTCCTGACCGCCCTCACCCTCTCAGGCAGGGACCACGATGCTTCCATCGTTGCCGCCTGCGCCAAGGTCCTCCGACGGTACGCCGTTCAGGTCCAGGTCGACGTGCCCGAGGGCGAGCGGGTCGTCGACATCGTAGGCACGGGAGGCGACGGACACGACACGTTCAACGTCTCGACCAGCGCAGGCATCATCGCCGCAGGTGCGGGCGCCATCGTCTGCAAAGTGCGTTTCCTCTCTCTCCAAGTTGACACTTTCAGTGTTGCCAGCTGTCGCTCGACAGAGGGCTGACTCGACCCACCCCCTCTGCCTCTCCCAGCATGGCAACCGAGCCTCAACATCCTCCTCAGGCTCGGCCGACCTCCTCCTCTCTCTCGACTGCCACCTCACCTTCCCCCCGTCCTCCCTCTCCCAAATCCTAACCCCCTCCTCGCCCTTCGCCTTCCTCTTCGCCTCGCTCTACCACCCCGCCTTTGGCGCTCTCGCACCGATCCGCAAGCAGCTTCCCTTCAGAACAATCTTCAACGTGCTCGGACCGCTGGTCAACCCTGCCCAGCCGGGTGGGATGGTCCTCGGCGTCTTCCGCAAGGAGCTTGGTCCGGTGTTTGCAGAGGCGCTCAGGGAGTTGGGCACCGAGCGCGCACTCGTTGTGTGCGGGTATGAAGGACTGGACGAGATCTCGCCCTCTGGAGAAACCTGGGTGCGTCGTTTAACTTTTCTTCCGAGGTCAGCTTATCTCGTCCGCTTTCTCCTGACGCTCTCGCAACATGATCTCCTTTTCGCCAGGCTTGGTCGCTCGAACGAGGCTCAATCACCCCTCTGACCCTGCACCCAACACGCGACTTCGGCCTGCGCCTCCACCCTCTCTCGACCGTCCGAGGTCTCACCTCAACCCAGAATGCTACCCTCCTCACCTCCCTGCTCGACCCTTTCGCCCCGCGCGCTTCACCCTCTGATATCGCCGAGGGTTCAAACCAAGCTGCGATCGTCGACTTTATCTTGCTGAACACGGCCGCCGTGTTGGTCGTCGCTGGTAAAGCGGCCGATTGGAAAGCGGGTGTAGAGTTGGCCCGGAAGAGTATGGAAGAAGGAGGGGCAAAGAGGGCTTTGCAGGCTTTTAGGGACAAGGCGGGGCTTGCGCTTGCGGGGTTGGTCGCAGATGCGTAGTGAATGCGATGATAGCATGCGCACGCGATGAAAAGATCAAAGTGGGTGGGGAAACTGTTCATACATGTGCAAGCGAGAGAAACATGCGAAGTGAAAAGGGTTGATAGAGGGAAGAGGGGATCACTGCTGCTTCTTCCTCCACGAGTCGGCGTCGGCGACCGTCCCGTGTGGCATGACCGGTTCGCGATCTGCCGCCCAGATGATCCTCGAGTTGGTCTTGGACTCGACCTGTTAAGCCGATACGCGCAAAAGGGGTTTGAGTCTGGGTTTGAGCACCGCTGAAGGAGAAGTGTAGGAGGGGAGAGAGGAGGGACGTACGACGGGCTGCTTCTTGACGCCTGCTGCTTCCTCCGCCATGGCTATACGACGCTCGTCCACCTCCTTTTTGAGTCTCGGAGACAGCGCCTATGAGCAGTGAAGCAAGTACAAAGGGTCAGCCAGTGAGTGGCGAGGCAGAGCGTCGATGAGAGGGCGGGGGCGCACCTTGTAGTACTGCTCCTCTGTCGGCGTCGCCACTTAGTCATCCGCCCCACCCCAAACCAGAAAGATCAAGATCAGCATCCAAGCTAACCGAGCTCAGCTTGAGAGAAGGGAATCGTACGTGTCATCACTCCGTACCCGAGCGCGGTAGCTAGAACGACGAGGACAAGAGCAAAGGAAGACGGACCAATCCGACCTGGGCGTCAGCGTAATGGACACACCTTTCCTCCCCACTCTCCCTCCGTTTGAAAGGGACTGACCTCCAACGAGGACCATCGAGAACTTGCCCCACTGGATCTTGGCCATGCTGACGTGCGTACTTAGGAGGAAAGCGAGAGAGAGGGGAGGGGCGAGGGGAGGGGGTCGGTGTTGAGAGCTCGTGAGTTCTCCGCCTTGCTTTCGATGGAGGACGCGTGGCCGAGGTGCACTTCTGTCGGCGCATCCTTTCATTTCTTTTCGTTCAGGCCATGAATACTGATGAAACAAAGCTGGTCGGTACGAGTGCTCAACGACGCCCTGAACGAATGGCGCTCGCGAAGAGAAAACGCGGGACTCTCAAGGCGCGGGAGTAACAAGATTGAGCAGAGTCGAAGGGTCATAAAGTCATGATGAGAGACAACAGTAAAGGAGTCGCAGGGCGCTGGGGACGAGAAAGGGAGTTGCTGTGGGGAGAGACAAGGGCAAGAGTCGGTCCTCTGGGAGTAGGGCAGAAGGAGGACAGGAGAAACGTACGAAGCAGCGCACCGACGATCACTGGCGGTGATGATGCCTCCAGGTGTCGAGGATTCCGGCGTTGAAGGAGTAGCCCTCACTGGTTACGAGAAAAGGAGGGGTCAGAAACTGACGTCTGCGAGGAAGGCAACCGTGGACGAGCTGGACTCACGCCATGC